>VZTQ01002501.1:344885-374737 GCA_013400755.1 Pelecanoides urinatrix | reverse complement strand
GGCACGTGCCGAGAGCAACGAGCTCCCCGCGCGGGCAGGGAGCAGGCGCTGCCCGCGGGAGCAGGCCGCCATCCCCGCGGGAGGCAGAGCCCGGCGCTGGCACCGCAGCCCAGCACGGCTCAGCGGTGCGGCCGACAGCAGGGCCGGCAGGAGCCGTGGGCAGTTAGTCCTGCTTCTCCGCAGATCCCCCTAGGGTCTAGATCCTGCTTTTTGGGAATGGCTGAGCGCAGGACGGGCTGTGGGGTAGGGTCTCACTGGCATCCCAGGCCAAGCCCTGCTAACGGCTCCCGCTGTCTGCAGGGCAGCCCGTCTCCCCAGCGGGTATCGCACCCCTGCTACCCCAGGGGATACCAGGAGAACGTCACCACGGCAGACCTCTACGACAGTCCCTGTGTCCCTGCTCCCAGCACGCCCAGCCCTGCGCAGCTCTTCACGGTGACGGGGACGGGGGATCCGACGGCGTGCAGCACCGCCATCCAGAAACTCTTCAACTTCACCTGTGGGGCCAACAGGACGTGCGGGTTCAACGGGGTTTATCAGCCGCCCGTGCGGGGACAGTTCTTCGTAAGGAGCCTCCATCCCCGCGGCTGCGGTGGGGGTGAGGGGTTTGGGGGCACCAGAGGCTGGCCACAACCCCAGGAAAAACTTCTGTACCAGAAAAGTCTGAATAGTGCCAGCCCTGAAAGGTGGGATGTGCCCGATGCATGGAAACATGCAGGGTGCTCACCAGCGTGCCAGGCAGACCCAGACCTCTGTTGTCACAGCACCAATCTCTTTCGGTGTGGGGAGCAGTCCCAGGGCTCCCAGCGGGTCGGCAGGCATCGCCCTGCGGTGCCGAGAGGTGGCCTCAGGGACCCCTGCAGAGCACCCGGTGGCAGGGGCAGGGGGTGGCAGTGGCCTGGGTGCCTCACTAACCTGCTGCCTTTGGTCTTAAACACCCACAGGCCTTTTCGGGGTTTTATCACAACCTTCACTTTCTGAACCTGACTGGAGGGCAGTCCCTGAGCTCAGTCAATGCCGCCATCAGGCAATTCTGCACCTGCAGCTGGGAGAAGGTGAGATCCTGCCTAGGAGACGCCAGACCCTCCCAATCTCGCCTGGGCGCGGGGCAGCCTGCGGGCACGGGGCAGCCTGCGGGCACGGGGCAGCCTGCGGGCTCAGCTGCAGCCCATCCTCTGCTGCGCAGACGGCAGCTGGAGGGAGCTGGGAGGAGCACAAAGATCTCTGGACAGGGAAGGAGGTGGGAGAGCGTCCTGCAGTCCTCCTTGCTCCCCAAGCCCAGGCACTCCCAGATCTTTGCTCCCAGCTGCAGTGTGGGTGCACCGAGCACTGCTCCGTGCTGGCAGCCCCCCATCAGCTCTTCCACCCTTGCAGGTGCAGAAGGAGTTCCCCACCATGAAGAGGACCCACCTCCGTGACACCTGCGCAGCCAGCTCCTACGCCCTCACCCTCCTCCTACAAGGCTACAAATTCAACCACACAACGTGGCGTAACATCCACTTCATCCGGCAGGTAGAAAAGTGCCCGGCAGCCCCCAGCTTCCACGCTTTGTGCTGGGAAATGGCTTGCGCCCACCCTGACGCTGCCCTTGCCCTGCCTGGATGGGGGAGCAGGGGCTAACGGGGCAGCACGGTCCACTGCTCGTGCCCAGGGCAGCTCTTGAGTTACACCCACAGGCACCTGCTGGGGCATCTGGCCTGGGCCATTTGTGCTCTCCCCCAGTTTGTCTCACTAACAGGTATCTGCAGCCCAAGATGTGCACAGATACGGCAGCTGTGGAGCAGGACCTGGGGGTGCAACAGCAAATGTCTTCTCTAGCTCTCCGGCTTGCATGGTACTTTGCAGCCTTTCACATCCCTCTTCCTTCTCTGTCTGCACAGGTCGCTAATGTAGACGTGGGATGGACTCTGGGCTACATGCTCAATCTCACCAACATGATTCCCTCAGAGACTCCCCAGAGAGTCATAGGGCTCCAGAGGAGCAACTGGATAGCAGCCACGGTTTTACTGGCCATCATGCTCATCCTCATCTTCTGCCTGCTCACAGTCATAGGCTGCCAGAAAAACTCCGGTTATGAGCGTCTCTAGCAGCGCTGGCTCCAGAGGCTGCTGAAGCCACGTAGTCCTTCTGCCATGCTTGTGCGAGGAGCTGCAGACTGGGGAATCGCCCCCATGTGTCCAGGAGCTGTGAACTTGTAATATGGGGCACCTGTGTCCTGGCCTGGTGAGCTGGAATCTGCACAGGCTTTAAAAAGTCCTCCCTGTAGCTGTGCACTGCCTGGTTTTCCTTTCCCTTCGCTGCTGGTTGGAGATGCTCTACAAGGGAGGGGATGGCCATGTGGGGCAGGGGCGCAGCACTGCGGGCGTGGGGACTGCAGTGATGTGGGGTGGCTGGAGATGGTGGGAACAGTGGGTCAGGGAAGGGAAAAGGGGTGTCTGACAGCAATGGGATCATCACCAGGCTGGTTACAGCCTGCAGCAGGTACCCGATGTGGGGTGGATGTGTCCCGCCCCATCCTGGGACAAGAGCCTGCATCGCCCATGGCCACCGAGAGGGTGGTCAAACACTGGAACAGCCTTCCTGGAGAGGTGGTCGATGCCCCAAGCCTGTCAGGGTTTAAGAGGCATTTGGACAATGCCTTTAATAACATGTTTTAACTTTTGGTCGGTGTTGAAGTGGTCAGGCAGTTGGACTAGATAATCATTGTAGGTCCCTTCCAATAGAAAATATTCTATTCTATTCTGTTCTGTTCTGTTCTATTCTGCGCCAGCCAGAGGGGCAGTGGCAATGGGGCTATGGGGAGAAGCTGCCCAGTAGATGGGACTCGGGCTCTGCCCAGGGCTGGGAAGCCCTGTGAGGTGGGGGATGGCAGCAGCCCCCTGCTCTCCTGCACGAGGTTCCTCTCCTGTCTGGCTGCACCCCGTGTCTCTGCCAGGCAGACATCTCACCCTCCCCTTCCAGCACACAGGGCAATTTGGGAATGCTGTTGGGACATGTCAGGGGCAGCCTCTGGGGCCACCCTTAAATTTTTGGGGAGTCCCACTGGCAGCCAGTGGAATGAGGTGAGACACCCTGGCTCTCAGAAGGAAAAGGCCTGTCCTCGTGCCCTGCTGGTGCCTCTCCAAGGTCTGGCAGATGCTGCGAGATCTCCAGGGGCATCTCCCGTGGCACTGAGCGATGTTGACTCTCCCCTGAGTCCCCGTCATCATCACCAGCCCTTGCGTGGGAGACGGAAACAATAAAATCATAACTGTTCAGGAGCAAAGTAACAGGCATTTCCCACTCGCTGACTTTTACAATGTTTATTTGGATGACGAGAGCTGTGAGACACCTGCCTTTCTGCAGAAACACCAAAGGTCAGCTCCTTGCTGCCGGGAGGCAAATAACAAAATGAATCATCCACAGGGCAGATAACGAATGAGCAGAACCAAAGGCAAAGGCAAGGGTGCAGTTGTGGGCAGGACCCCGCTCACCCACGTCTGCAGGGTCAGGGCAGCACTTGCAGCCTGCTGGAGTCTCAGCCTGACACCCACGGTGTCCAGGCTTCTGCTGGTGGGACAGTCTGGTCTCCAGGAAGACACTTAGGAACATCAATCCCTTCATCCCAGAAGAAAAGGAAGGTGAGATGAGATGGACCCTCTGGGGAGGCATGGACCACACTTCTGACTTTGGGTGCTCAATTTGCCTTCTGTCTCCAAGACCATCAGATAAGCCCAAACGATACAGCCCCAGGAGAGCCAGCTGGTGCCACAGAGCCTTGCGTGCCCTCACGCTGGCAGACCTGGCAGGGACCTGCCTGGCTGCTGGCAACCGTGGTCAGACCCAGCATCGCACGAAGCACTCTACCACCAAGTGCCTGCATCCATGCACTAACAGTCTGGCGTTTGGGGAGCTCTTCCACAGCCAGGCTGGCTCTCCACAGCCCCACATGCCAGCCAGTGGGATGGAGGCCAGATCTGTAACAGGCACAGAGGTGTAAGGAGGCAGGTAGGCATGGCTTTCTGTGGGTTCCTGTGGCGCGTAGGCTGATCCCAGCAGGTCTCCACAGGAGCTCCTCTGGAAACCCACGTGGTGTCTATCTGCATGTTGGGGGCAGTCCCGTGGGAGGCCAGACCTTGGTTCTTCAGTGCTGTAGAGGTTAACGTGCTCAGCACCATTGAACGAGCCTCAGGCTGCCAGTCCTGCTGGCAAAGTGCAGGGCACCGCAGTGCAGACAGCCCTCCAGACCCAACGTGCTCCTGCTGTGCTCTGAAATGCACCCGGGCTCCTACACCCACAAGAGCAGGAGCAGGGCAGCAAGCCCCAAGGCAAGGGTGAGGATGATGAAGGCGACGGCCGCAGCCCACAGGGAAGGAATGTGCCCCTTCACCTGCACCGGAGCCTCCGCCGGGATCATGTTGGTGAGGTTCAGCATGTACCCCAGCATCCAGCCGACGTCGGCGCTCCCCGCCTGCCCGAGGAGAGAGGGGACGATGAGTTAGCCCCGCAGCAAAGGCACACCGACGACGCAGGGCCACCCACTCCTGCACGGCCCAAGTGGGGTGCAGCAGCTGGCCCCACAGCAGTGCCGTGCGGGGACGGGGGGCAGGCAGGGCTGCTGGACCGTGGCTCTCACGGCACCCCAACACGGGAAGCTGGCTCTGTTCCCCGGCGCTGCCCCTACTGCTGCCCGCAGGCTGGGTTTGCTGCCTACCTTCATCTGGAAGAAGATGTTGTTCCAGCTGGTCTCGTTGAACTTGTAGGCATCGAGGAGGAGTGTGAGGATGTAGTTGGCGTTGGCGCAGTATTTAGGCAGTCGCTCAGGATTCTCTTTGGGGTAGCTAGAAGACAGCTGGGGTGGGGACATGTTTGGAGAGGAAGGGAAGTTATTTGCAGGCAATTTCCATGCAGGGACAGTGCCCCGACAACTGCTGCACGAGGGGCAATGGCTCTGCAGCCACCAGCATCCAGAAAAGAGTCCTGCCTTTTCTGGTATTTTGGCAGGTATTTTGGACCTGTCCACACAGGGCAACTCCTTTGAGAAGGATTTACTCTCCACATGGAAACAGAGACATGTTGGAGCTCCTCCTGCCCCAGATTCTCCCATCTCAGCCTCCTTGTGCAAGGGGCCTCTGCTTTCTGCCCCATGGTGGTTCTGCCACATCTCTTGGCCTTATCCACCCCCATTTGACTTGTCTCCAGAGTGGTGCCAGCAGCTGGCTCCGCTCTCACCATCCTCCAGGGCTCCAGCCCCACCTCCATCCCCAACTCCTGTGCTGGTGGGGAGATTTTGCTGCCTTCACCTGCCCTGGGTGCCCCTTTCCCAATGTTGCATGAGTAAGGAGGGCCCCCAAGGGTGGGTGCAGGACAGCCCTGGCTCCCTCACAGAGCTCAGGGATGGCTCCGCTGTGCAGGGCACAGCTCAGCAACCAGGGAGCCTTGCCCTGGCAGGGTCCCCGCTCCTTTTCCCCAACCCCAGGACCCCTTTGCTTGTGAAACTTCCCTACAGCCTCCCATCATGGGGAACGTACGTCTTCCCAGCTTCTTGTGCAGAAATGCTCGATGGTGTCCCTGACAGCAGCCAGCGACTGCCCCTCGGTCAGGTTGAGAAACTTGAAGTTATAGTAAAAGGCAGAGAAGGCCTGAAAGGCAAGAGGCAGAAATACCGTTGAGTTACAGTGAGGAAACCCCCCCAGGCAGCTGCCGCCATCTCCCTTAAGCAGAAGGTGGGCTTTGTCCTTCACCGGGTTTGTCCCACCGTTGCATAGTCCCAGGGCATCACTGCCCATGTCCCAGCAGGGATGATGGGCTGGGGGTGTAGGTGCTTGCTGGCTGCAGCAGCACATGGAGCACAGGCAGAGCCTTGCCTGAAGGCTGCTGCTAAGCTTTTTTTTTTTTTTTAACTGAAAACTTGGTTTTCAGCTAAGCACCTGTTTTATCAACATGGTCCCATTTGGAGAGCTGGCTGAAAAAACAGACAGCAGCAATCCCTGTTGTGCCCCACCCTGGGGCAGTGGTAATTTGAGTGCTTCTTGCCCCCATTCTGCTGCGGGGAGGTGACAGTGCCATGGGGCACGCAGGGACACTCTGTCTGGGGACATGATCTGTCTGGCAGGTGGGAGGATGAGATTTGCCTTACAATGAACTTCCCGCTGACCCGGGGCTGGTAGATGCCGTCGAAGGTGCAGTCCTGGCTCTGGCCGCACTCCGAGAAGTTGAACAGCTTCTTGATGGCTGCCAGGCACCCGCTGGCATTGCCCCTGCCCTCCAGGGTCACGTTGCTGTCACTGAGGGTCAGGCGTGGGTCGCTCCGGTTGGTGCAGAGACTGGTACGGAAGGAAGACAGCGAGACGGTTTCATTGTAGTCTTTTGGGTAGCAAGGGTGATCGACTCGTGTGCTGGAGGACGACTCCTGGGAACAGCAAAATCACAGGCTGCAGCCTCCTCCAAACCCTCTTGGCGGGTTTGCCCATGCTGGGCAGCAAGGGTCCCCCAGCGCTCCCCCCAAAGCCATGGATGCAGGCATCTCCCACCTCCTCAGCAGGGAAAGACCCTCCTGCTGTTTAATCCTGGTCTTGTCGGCCACCTGCAGTCCCAGTCTGAGCTCAACACTAATTCTCGCTCTGCTTTGTCTCATTCCCTCTCCCACAGAGGCAGACCAATTTCAGGGACTCAGCACCTCTCTCCCCTGGCCAGCAGGACCAGGGTTTGGGGCACTCAAAGCCCTCTCCGCCCCAGCTCTAGCTCTGTCTCTAGTTCCAGCCCCAGCCAGGGACACCACCTGGGACCTTCCTGGCTGTGCGGCATGAGCAAACCCTTCTGGCTCGCCAAGGCTGCTCCTCCTGGTAGGATGCAGCTCCGTGAAGACCCTTTTCCCCTCTGACCTTCCAAAAAAAGAGAAAGATCTCTGGTTCACTTTTCTCAGGTCCATGCAGTCACAGAGTAGTTGAGGGGAGCTATAGGGGTACCTGTGCCAACCCCCTCCTTAAAGCGTGACCAACTAGATCAGGTTGCTCAGAGCCTTGTCCCGTCGACTTTTGAATTTCTCCAAGGATGGTGACTCCACAGCATTTCTGGGCCCTATTCTGATATTTGACCATTCTTACCATTTCCCCTGCATCTGGTTGGATACTCGCATGTTCCAGCTTGTGCCTGTTGCCTCTTGTCCTGTCACTTTGCACCCCTGAGAAAAGCCTGGTCCTGCCTTTTCTACACCCTGTGCGAGGCAGCTGTGTACAGCCAGAAGATCTCTCCTGAGCCGCCTCTTCTGATGCTTCCCATGCTCCTCTCCACATCTGCCTACCCGTGCTCCAAGGAGTCTGTACCTGCTCTCAGTTCCTGCTGATGCCTCTCTGGAAGAGCATTGCCTGTTCTTATTTTATGAATTAACAAGTCTGTGGTTGGTATCATGAGACCAGAGTCCAATTACCCCCCAGTTTCCCCCTCACCGCAATTAATTCCTTTGCCAGTCGCTTCAGCATCTCGTTCTGCCCGTAACAGAGGTAGCTGTGTGTGTAGATGTTGTAGTTATGCCCGTACAGCGTGAACTTGGAGGCTTCATTCCAGTTTATCACTGAACCTTCGGGCATAAAGCTGATTTGAGTGGATGCTCCTCCAAGATCCAGTGCCCCCAAAAAGTTGGCTGCCTCTGGACGCACCCACGTGTGTGCTTTGGGGGAGTACTGCCAAGGCGAGACAGGAGAGGAGGAGGAGTGGTACACGTCTGGGCTTACTTGCCCTGAGCAAAATTCTCATCCCATTGAAGCCAATAGGGTTCTGTTACTAAATTCAATGGGTATTCAATTCAATTATTTCTGTACCTGAGGCCCCACTGCCTTCCCTGCCCAACCAGCCTGGCCCTTTATCAGAGCCAGAAAAAACAGAGATTGATGGTCAAAATGTGCCAACCTGCTGTGGGCTCACATGGCTCTGAGTCACTGGTCCCCAGACCAAAGTGCTTCCAGCTTGTGCGCTCGGATGGGCTGCCCTTCCTGGAGGGCAGGCTGCAGAGGTGCCGGCGCAAGGGGAAGGGCAGAAATCCTCCAACAGCCTGCACAGGAGCCCGACGGTGCTGGCACCTCTGTGAGCTGCGGCAGTGCTGGGAAGAGGGTGGCAGGAAAGAGGTTTGGTTCAAGCTGCCTTAAGACTGGCACATTGAACCAAAACTGGGGCCTCGCAGAGCCGCACGGAGATGGACCTTCCCAGGGCAGCAAGGCAAAGCCTAGCAGGAGCAAACCCTCCCCGCTGGGCTGCACGGCTGACCTCGCTGTCCCCAAGGGACCCGCTGGACAGGGACACTTAACTCTTAGCTCTTAACAGGGACACCCCCATTCCTGATTTCTCCCTCCTCTTTCACTGTAGGCAAGCCAGAGGATAACTGGCTCCTTCCCCAAAAGCCGTTAACCGAGACCTTTCCTCCTGTGCTAAGCAAGCTTAAGAAAAATCAGAAAAACTGTATTAGCAAAGGAGTGTGTGTTTCGCCCTCCTCCCACCTTAGTGAAGGACTCCAGCAGGTAGTTGATGGTGATCCAGCCATAAGCCCCCTCCTCCTCTCCTGTAAGGATTCGAGCTCCTTTGAAAGCCACGGGGTACTCTTGCATGGTTTTAGCAACTTCAGCCAGGATTCGGTCTGCGGCAGAGCTGTTCTGTTCTCTAAGAAGGACTCAAAGGTCAGGACACATACCCAGCTACATCAATACTACAGACGAACCACAAGGACACAGTCTGGTTTTTTCCCAGTTCCACATACTCCAGTTTTTTGCAACAAGCAGTTTGTGTGAAATGATGTTTCCTGCTACATAACTTGTCAAAGCTGCTCGTACAGCATAAATCCCAGCTGTCTGGACTTGGCATCATCAAATCTAGGAGCAATAGCAATCTCTTCCCTCCAGTGCAGCTTGATCCCGGTCACACAGAAGTTTGCCAGGCCACCCTTCCCTATCTAAGTACCTTCATAATGCTGGAGGCCAGAGGGGATTGTGCTGCAAAACCCAGGTTTGAACATCACCCACTGACTGCACCAAAGCCAGGGCTGGCTGCTGAGCTCGAGTGGGTCTTTTGGGAAGGTGCCAGCCTGGTTTCAGACCTCTGAGTGGGGGAAGATGTCTCGGGGCTGCTGGCATGTGCTCGCTCTCTGAAGCGAGTAACCTTCAGGCTATGACCAGGCTCCTTCCCAGGGAAAGGGTCAGATTGCCAGGGCACAGAAATAATGTCAGATATCTGCAACCATAAAACCAAGAACCATGAAATGAAGGTTGACATTTTAAGAGAGCTAATATGGGCTGGAGAAAGGTAAGGGCAGGTCCTGCAGCACTCCATTGCCTCCTACCTCTGCCCCGCTCCCCCGCCAGCACCCATCCGTCTGGGCAGATGGCACATCCCCTGGTGGCATCTCAACTCCCTTGTGTTTCAGGAATAATGAAGAGCAAACAAAGAGCTCTGAGAAGCATTTCTTGCTTGGAACTGGGCACGCAGCACCATCCGGGGTCCCAGGATGCCAACAGACACCTCTGAGTAGCCTCTCTGCCCCAGGGCCAATCACTCAGGACAGCTCAGCCACCCGTGTGTCCCCACTGGGCTGCCTTCTCCCCACTCCCCGGCCACTTGCTCACGGCAGCGTGTGAGCTGGAGCTCCGGGCAGCTGGCCCTGTGCAGGACACTGTGTCCTGGCAGTGGCTGCTTGCAGCCTGGCTGCTGCTCCGTCACCCCCACGCCCCACGGCGGTACCTCAGTAGCCTCATGCCTGCCGTTGCTCCGAGATAAGCTGGGGCACCTCTCTGTTCTGCAGCAGGAATGACCTTCAGGGCTTTATCCAGGCACTCCCTTAGGGAATCACCGGCTTTCGGGGGATCGTTGGCATAGCTCGATATGCCTTGCCCTGGAAGAGAGTCAGGCTGAGACAGGCTGAGGGGAACGGCTGGGGACAGAGATGTGGGAGCAAGAGGACATGGGGCAGCGAGGTCTGTCACCCCTTAGCAACAAAGGGTGCTTTGCCAGGGTCCCCTGGTCCCCTGAGACCTGACTGACGCATGCTTACGTTCATCTCCTATGGCTTCCCCACATCTCCCATGCTTTCAGCAGTGTCCCCAGCTCTATGGATGAGACCTTCCCCAGGCAGGACAGCAGCCTGGGCAGCTGGGGGCAGTCCAAGGTGGAGGAATGAAAATCCAGAGCAACACCAAGGTGCTTCAGTCCCACCGAGCATGTGGGCACTACATGGTGCTGAGGGCTCTCCCACCACGAGTGAAGCCAGCGGGGCCAGGGACCACCCTGCCTGCAGCCAAGGCTCCCCACCGTGCCAGCAGTGACAGCCCGATGGACAGAGCTGCCAACAAGGGGAAGGGCCAGGTCGTCCCACCCGCCACATGACCATGCAGGGCAGCACCGAGCCCATGGCGGGGAGATACTGACCCTGGACATCACAAGACAAGGTCTGGCTGACCACACCGGTGTCATTCTCCTTGTCTGAATCCCACTCGTAGACAAACAGAGAGGTGTGGGATGAGCCTGCATCAAACACCATCCCATACTGGAAGGAAAAACCAAGACATCACGTTGGTGGGAGGAGCAGCAGCCTGCCCCTCGCCCCACCATGGCCCTGCCAGGGTCGTGGGGCCAGAGGATGCCCCAAAAACCATCTCCCTAAGGCACAGCGACCCGAGCGTGGCAGAGCAGAGCGGTGGCAGTGCGTGGCCTCAGCACGGGCATTTCTCACAGCAACCAGGGGACTTTTTCATTCCTTTCCACCTGAGGTCTGTGCAGCAATGCCAGCTCACACAAACATTTTTTTGGTTGTTTCCGCATGCTTTTTTATTTTCTTTCTTGGTTACATAGCTTTTGTGTCTGCACTGGCCTCACCTTGGGGCCAGCAACTCCACCACCTCCAGTGCTCTGTGCTACCCCCATGGCTGCCCCCAGCCTGGGCAGAGGCTGGCAGGGCCACACCAGCCCCGGTCCAGGAGCACCCCGCTGTGTGCCTCTCCCCAGTAAAGCCCTGAAACCACGCCAACCCTCTTCCAGCAGCCAGGGTGGGATGCCAAGCTGCAGGGGAGGGATGGGGAGGAGCCATGATGCTTGTGCTGTGGTGTGAGCGGGTTAGGACAAGGCTGGTGGGAGCTGGCAGGAACAAAGGCCACGTGGAGGCATATCGCCCTGCGGTGCGGTGCCTTGGGAGGCCAGAGGGAGTGGGGCAGGGCTTTGCCCTACCCATCTGCCCCAAGGTAATCTCCTCGAAACACGTCAAGCGCGTAGCATGGTGACTAATTTCAGAGGAGGCTTCCCTCCCTGACTTCGAAGTGGCCAGGCTGTATTTCTTCTGCCTGCATCTTGAGATGGGAAGAAAACTACACCACCCAACTACTACACCACCCAACTACTACAAGGCAGGTCCTACTGACCACTCTTCACCTCCTAACCCTAACTAAGCGTTGTCTCTGAGCACCTGCCCAAGGTGATTGGTCTCTGCAGTGGTGCTCAGGGACCCTTTTTTGGGCTCACCTTGACCGTGGGCAGGAGGGTGACATCTTCAATCTTCACCAGGCTGAGAACAAGGGCAACAATGGAGAGTGCGATCAGCGCCCCGACGATGGCAGTGGTGAAGTGCTTCTTGTTAGCGAACATCATGGTGAAGGCTCCTGCAAACCCAAACACAGGAGAAAGGTGGTTGGTCACGGCCAGCTGGGAGCAACGCTAGTCAGTGAGAGCTGCAAGGAGATCCGCTCTGGAAGCTGTCCCCAGGCTGACAGTATCTCAAGCTGTGTAAGTTGGAAATCCTGGTGGATAATCAGATCTTTCCCTGGGAAAAGCAATATTAGGATAAAATAGCGGGGGCTGGAGGAAAGAGGGGTTGGTTGCCCAGCAGCCTGGCACAGCCGTGGTGGGATCACAACTGTCCTCCAGGTCCCACACCCACTCCTGCTCCGCTCACCACTACCGAGAAGGTTCAGGTCCACGAGGAGAAAAGAAACACTGCGCCAAACAGAGCAGAGCATGGGAAACAGCAAAAAAACTCAACGTGAGATATTGTAGAAGGGGAAGGTGATTTTATTTTACAAGATATGAGCAAGGTCAGCTCACCTGCTGGCACTCCCAGCCCCGTGCACCCAGCAGCACCCAGATGTGTGTGCCCAGGTGGGATTGCTCCGAGCTGGCTTGCGAGTCCTTGCTGTGGGTTGGGGCTCCTCCACTGCAGCAAACCCAGCTTGGACTTGCCTTTTATATCCTTTGGAAGTGGATACTGCTTGAAAATCTTTTCCCCATTATTTTACCGCAGACTTCATCAGCCTTAGGCAAAACTCTTGAATATCTGTTCCCTTCTTTGTCCTACAGGTGTATTTATGGCTCCGTTTGGCATCTTCCCTATACCTTATCTTTGGCCAATTAGTTCCTGCTCCTCATTTGAATGAAATCACACATAGGAGCCCTGCAGCAATTAGCACACACCTCTCCTTTTAACCCTTGTCCCCCTGCTTCTTTGTGCTTTTACACACACTCACAGATTTCTGTTTTTCTTTGCTCTCACCAGTCTTAATATTTCCATTACGAGTCTCCACAAGGTCTGTAAGAGGTGAGAGTGATATTTCCAGTATCCAATGCCTTGAAATCACACACAGAGTGGTAGGTGCTTTGATATTAAGTTTTATTACAATGAGAAGGAAAATCACATCAGAGGAGGATGGCCCTGCCAGGGGGGTCTCAGCAACACTTGCTGAGCTTTGCCAGGTGAGACAGGAGAGGCCAAGGGGGCCAAGACATCGTCAGGGCCCAGCTGGGACTGTAGTCACCCCATCCCCCTGTATGATCCAGCTTTGAGATGCTCCTCTCATCTTCCCCCACCCCCCAGCAGACACGAGGGGGGGGTCCCTCCAGACACGAGGACCCCAAGGAGAGCCCGGGCAGGGGGGAGGGCTCAGGTCCTCGCAGCCCCCAGCTCCACCAGCAGCCTCCCATCACTCCGGGCACGCGTTCGAGGCTCAGGGCAGGGTATCACACCCAGCCGCGGAGCCCTGGCACCCCTGTCCTGGGACGGGAGGGCTGGTGGACGTGGGGACTTGCTCTCTCTGGTGATAGAGTGAAGCTGCTTCCTGCTGATTCAGCTCCCCGGTAAGAGGCTGCCAGGGCTATCACAAGGGCGATCTCATGGAAAGATTCAGTTCCCAGCTGCCTTATCCCAGCCGAGTCAAACACAGCGATGCCACAAGGGAAATGCTGGGGGAGCGACCTTCCCACAGCACCTTTCCCTGCCGCCGGAGGGACGGTGGTTTCAGAGGTCTGGCTGCGTGCACTGAAAGTACCACCCCGTGAAACTGGGGGTGCAGCAGCCCTCAGGTGCTCTCTGCCTCGGGTCACCTCTCCCTGCAGCTTGCACCCAGCTGGGTGCCTGTGCCGTACCCCGCTGCCGGCCAGCCGGGGCTCAGACCTCCAGGCCAGTCCCTCTTCCCACGGCAGTGGCTCGTGGGTGGGTGGGTGGATGCCTGGAGCCCAGAGGGTGACACCACTCCTGCATTCCCACCTCCACACAACACATAACCTTTGGACTCGCATGGCTTCACTGAAAAAGGGTCTGCTGCCCTCCCAGGCCTGGAAATCCCCCGCTGACTGCAGAGCGGCTGGGCCAGGGCTCTCCTGAGCCAGGAGAACTCGTCCCCACGCAGGACAGAGAGGCACTGACCGGCCCCGGCCCCTCCTGGACGTGCGGCACTGCGCGGTGGCTGCGTGCACCCAGAGCCAACCAAACCCTCCGGCCCCTGCCTCCAAACCCGGGCTGAGCAACTTTTCAGTTTACTTTTCCTGATCCTTCTGTAGTAAAGAAATAGTTCCAGGAGTTATGTGATAATATCTTAATTGCCTCTCACGCCAGAAGGACAGGTAATGATTTCCCAGCTGGGAGGGAGCTGTGATTTCCCTCGACTTGTGCTGACTCCATCCGCTCATCCCAGGCAGCGGGACTGTCTGAGGTGCTGTTTCTGTCTCCATTCCGAGGAATTTGGGTCTCTTTACCAGTCTCAGCCCTTTGGCAAACCTGCTGCCACCATCCTGGGGCGAGCCCAGCTGGAAACAGCCCTGGTCCACGTGAGCACAAGGGCAGCGAAGGACAGACCTTGCTGGGACTAAGCTGACACCGCAGCAGTCGCCATGGTGCATGGCAGGGTCTCCTGGGCTGCCGAAAGAAGGGATGGACGGGAGTGCCCCAGGTCTGCATCCAGCCTGGAGCTTGTCCCAGTAGGGAACTGGGGTGCAGCTGGGGCCACATGCCAAATGCAAGCTTTGCAATGCTTCCAGGTCCACCACCGCAGCTTCTGAGAGCAACGGACCCCTCAAGAACATGGTGAGTGGGACCACGCGCTCAGGCAGGTGGGGACGTGTGCCATCACAGGGACACATCCATGGTCTGTGGCCCCAGCTCAGGGATCCGGTCCCTCGAGGAGCCCTCAAGGAGAGGGCCTTGGAGCAGCCCCAGTGCTCTGGAGCTTCAGGAGCTCTCAGCCACCCATGTCCCATGGACCTTGTCCTAGAAAGGATGGCAGGACCAGACTCAGCCCTGCTCCTGAGATGGGCACCACCCCAGAGGGTTGGAGATTGGGGCCAAGCTGGTGAGAGCGCCCTGTGGACACCACTGAGCAGAGCACGGGCAACCGCACCCGGCGGTGCTTTGCTCGCCGTGAAAGCAGTGCTTGTGGTGCACCGGTTCCTTTTAACGTGGGCAGAAGTGTCCGTTCCCTGCACAGCAGCCATACACCTCGCAGCCACGAGTGGGGCCAGGAGACATCCCCCATCTGCCAGAGCCCTTCATCCACCGCCTGGGGTCCTGAGCGTCCACCTCCCTCTTGGGAGGAAACAGATGTGCAAAAGCAGGAGAACCAGTTTCACCAGCAATTTCCTTGAGCAAACAGCCTGTCTGGGTGCCGAAGGCCTGGCAGCGCTCGGGGCAGAGCTGCAGGATGGGGCTGTGCCCAGGCAGAGGGTATGTGGCATCGCTGGGTCTGGGCGGATGGCTCGAGGAAACTCTGGTTTCAAGGGAGCTCCTCCATCTGCTGTAGTTCTTCCCCTCCCCGAAACCCAGCGGGAGCTGCAGGGCTCTGAGCGGCCCCGGTCGAAGGGGACCAGGAATCCCCATTCTCCCAGCACCCTCTTTCCTGGGGCCTGTCTGCCGTCCTATAGACCCCCATGGGCTTGGCTGGTAGATGAAGGTGGATACAGGGGTGGGAGCCATGACAGAGGCTTTGCTGGGAGAGGTAATATTATTTAGAGAGAGTTCAGTTAAAAATTCTGATAAAAGGTAATACTTCTTCAATTTACACTAGGTATTCCTGAGCGAAGTCATATAGTAATGCCGTAAGTAACAGCTTCATAGTTTTGTTGACAAAATCTTCCCTGCAAAAACTTTAGGGCAACAGAAAGCTAGGGCTGGGAGGAGGCACGGCAAGCTGTGGGGGAGGCAGAGTCCCCACGGGACCAGGCAAAAGGCTCGCTGGAGACATCTTCCCAAACTTGCATCATGTCCCCAGCACCCAGCACACACAGTCCCCATGCACCCGCGCCTGTTCCCTTTGTGGGCTCCCACAGAGGCCCCTTGATCAGCTAATTAGACAATTACCTTAGCTTTTACCTCCTCCTGCTGAACGGGCTGAGCACTGGCCCCTTCTCCTTCCGCCTTGGCACTCCAGGAGGGAGAAGGCTGTTTCCCCTCGTGCCCGCGCCTGCCCCATGTGCAGCGCCCTGCACCCTCTCCCCGGCGCTGCTGCCCCGGCTGGGCTCTGCCAAGGTGACAGCACCCCGGCTCCGTGCCACACACAGTCCAGTCCTCAATTTTCTTCAGGTAATCCCACCCAAAGGGGTGTCTGTCTGCTGCAACGTGGGCTGGGTCTCAGGGCGACGTGGTGCCCGAGTGCGGAGGATCGCAGGACCTGGAAGGGCCGTGGGGTGCCTGGCCCACAGGAGCACCCGCTCTCACGTGGCTCCCCTCGGTCCTCGGTGCTGACGAGCCCCAGCCCTGTTTGCCTTCAGGGATGTGCTCCGGTGAGAGCTAAATGTGCTATTTGCTCATAACTGAGAAAGTGACCTAAATGTCTCGTTCTTCTGACTGCAGGTGGACAAATCTGCTACGGAGAAGTATGACTAGAGTACACACCCCTATTTGATTTGCTTTTGACATATATTTCTTTGTCTGTGGCCCTCGAAGTGACTCTTTGAGACCCAGAAGGAAGTTGCCAGGCTGGTGTGGAGACTCTGCGGGGTTCAAGTCCAGCCATTACTGCCAGTCGCTGAGATGACTGGTGTTTGTGAAATGAGATCACCTCCATTGCTAACATCTTCCCTGTGCCTTCTGAAAGGAAAACACCTTGACTCAGGGTCAAAAGAGAGTGTCTCATTTCCCCACCATTTAATTTCTGCACCATGAGGTCACCCCAGCTCTGGCCGTGGGAGGTGCAGGCAGTGGCTCTCTGCAGGTCCCATGTCCCTGGGTGAGCTGCACTGCACACTCCTGCCTCCTGTTCCCCTTCCAGATGCACCCCAGATCTTGCTGCAGTTTGTCCCAGCAGGGACCAGCTCCAGCCCTCCCTTCCAGTCCTATTCCAGCAAGACTGGTGGAATTGCGGCCATTTAAAGGTGCCTTTCGGATGTCCACGCCTGCTGTCCCCAGCTGGCAAATAGCACACCAGACCTTTCCTCCTCCCTACTGTTTTCCCCAGTGTGTATCATTGTTAAACATGCCCTAGTTGCCCTGACTGTGACTGTCTTGGTGCCACCTCTCAGCTGTGGGTGCTCTGAGTCAGGGACATGTGCCTGGAGCTACCCCCTGTGCCAGCCACGGACACCCCGATCCGTTCTCCTTCCCTGTGTGCAACTACAACATGGCAGGTGTTGGCCCTGGGGCAGCTCCATCTCCCGCGGCGCTCGGATGGGGCTTAGCACAACACCTGCATCCTCGTGAGATCCACAAGATTAATTATATCAATTAAAATACCAGTATTGCGATATTGACAGTGGAGCCGGCTGAGCCCCGCAGGGCAGGCTGCCTGGGGAACGGGCACCAGCTCCCGGCTGGGAGAGGGATGTGCTGCCCACACTGTGGTGATGGGCTCCGAGTGTGCTGGGATGGAGGGACGTGGCGGAGGGATGTTCCAGGAGGTTGAGGCTGTTAGTTGCTCTCTCACCAGCTGTGTTGCCTGGGGGTGAGAGCACCAAGCTGGAAGGTGAGGTTGGGGTGTCTCGGATCTGGCTCACAAGAGCCTCGGGCATGGGCTCTCCTCTGGCCCTGGGCATCCTGAAGGTTTTTTCTTCCTGAGATCAGGGAGCACAGGGAAACGAGGATGAAGCACCCTTAGGGCAGGATTTTCCCTTTCACTAGTGTCACAGTGAGCACTTGGGGACAGCACGGGAGGAAGACTGAGGCGAGCAGCTCTGGAGATGCTTGATTGCCTCCAATGCAATCAACAGGGCCATAAGAAAACAAGGCAGAAGGTGAAAGGGTGACGTGATTGAGGTGTCCCTCAGCAAATGCTGGAGGATATTTGCAGGAGACCAGGAAACCCTTTGGCTATGGGAGGTCTCCCCTGAGCTGCCAAACTGGTTTGGACAAGGGCAGCTAACACCATGATGGAGCCAGCTACCCCCGCCGTGGTGGTGGGTGAGCTGTGGACAGCCAGACACCCCACATCCCCTCGCCCCCTGCTAGGCCACCTCATGTCACTGAGCTGTGGTATGCTGGACATCTCTCTCTCCTCAAAGTCTCAGCAAAGCTTCTGAGAAGCTGCTCCAGGGAGGTCACTGTTGCTGCAGCCTCCCTTCCTTCAGCCTTTCCTCCTCCTTGTGCCCCCGCCATCCTGGCTGCTCCCCTCTGGGCTTTCAGCACTTGCTCCACACTTCTCATCACATCTTTCCGAGAGCGGTGACTCAAAATGGACCTGTGCTTTCAATCACAGCCTTGCCAACTCCAAGTTATAGATGAAGTCCTGGGAACACCAACGCTGAAACTGGGGGCTGCAGCGGCTCAGGGCACCCATGTCAGGGCAGAGACTTGTGTGCTTCTAAGGTGACATTTGCTTTTGCACACATTGGCCATTAGCCAGGGACACCCCAAAGCCACCTCTGTATCCCACCTACCCAGCAGCTGGCCAGGCTGCTCTGTGACTCCTCCTAAGCGTGATACCTTGTGTTTGCCCTCTCTTGTCTCCAGAGCGGCTGTTACCCATAGAAGAAGGGTGTCAGACTGGGGTAGCATGGTTTCTTTACAAATCTAGATGAAACACTACTTACCTCTTCATTTTCTAGGTGCTCTCCAATAACTTTTTGACTGCTTGTCCCAATGTTCCCAGCAGTTAGAAGCTGAGCTAAGAGGGCTGCAGTTTGCCATTGCCTACACACAAGTAGGACATGTCTCTGACATGGGAGCTTATTGGAATAAAAACCAAACCCAAAGCTAAATTATGAGGCTTCAGGAAGAGCTGGGAATCTGGACTGCAGGCAGGTCCACAGCTCCGAGGAGAGCACATGCGGAGGCAGCCCCAGGCAGGGGTGATCCACAGCTCCTCTCCCTACAGGCAGGGCTAAGCGGCTGTTCTTGGCAGGGCTGCCAGGCTTCTTTCATTTTCCCAGCCTCTTATCTTGGTGAAGGGAATTAGTTTGTGTGTGAGATAACCAGACCGCACTGTTACCACATCCCAGCCCAGGATTTGGTGCCGGTACTCACCACATGAAGCCAGCGTACTGCTGGTGGAGGAAGTCACCATTGGACCTGCTCTGCTTTTGCCACCCCAAACCACCAGCCTGGCTCTCCCTGGACACTGGGACGCACCAGCTTTGGTAAGCCAGGTGGGGTTAGAGTTCCCATTGCTGTTTGGGAGTGCTAAATAAAAAAGCAAGAAAAGCAGCAAGGGACTGAGAGCACTGGGTGGCACGAGGACCAGCAATGGACATGGCCGAGGCAGTTAGGGTGGTGGTCTGGATGGCTCTGGGGGTGGAAGAGGAACTATGGAGCCTATATGCTGCTTGTAAAGCCCCGTTCAGGGGTGCTGGGGTGCTGCTAAGCCACCCTAGAGCAGCCTGCAACAGCCGGCTTGCAGCTCAGCCCTGCGTTCAGTCTCACCCACCGCCCAGGCTGAGGCCAGCTCTGCCCCCAGCAGCCCCCAGCACGGCTGACGCACCGGGGGGGCAGCTGCAAGGAGAGGGGCCCTGGCTGCAGAGGGGTTTAGGGGTCTTGCACCACAAAGCACTTTATGTCTTTGGAGTGATCCAAGTGTTAGAGCCAGCACAGAGGAGGCTCTCGGGCAGTGGTGATTTGAAAGGTGTTTCAGCCAATTTAGTGATAAAGATCTAACTTTCACTTGCATGAATCAGGCCATTTCCTAAAAGACATGCCTGGGTGAGAGCTGTGAATGTTTTCAGCATGTGAAAGTTATCAAAGACACAAGAAAAACCAAGGCGTGGGCAGCCTTGGTCTCTGGCGTGGCTGGAGCCCTGCCTGCAGCCAGCAGCTTCCTGATGGTCACTGCGTCTCAGCTCCACCCCAAGTAAGGTTGTAAAAGCCAATACAGCTAATGCAAGACAAATCTGGGGGTCACTAAAGTCAGCCGCTATCCAGGATGTCATGTAATTCCCCATCCTGTCACCTATGTGTTGTCTCTACGTCCTCCACAAATGACTAACCAAAATGATCCTTCCTGATCTTGGTGCCTTGCCCAAGGCACTCTACAGCCCTCTGAAAGACGCTCCACCGCCCCTGCTTTCCTTCCATGCATGTCTTGGCCACGGTCCCTGTGTCCTTGAGCAGCAAAGATGCAGCTGAAGGCACAGGCTGGTGAAGGGGAGGTAGGTGTTTTGGAGATGGAAAGGGAGGTGTCTAACCAACGCCTGAGCGCCAAGGGGTGAAGCTACCTTCAGCTCTGTTTGGTGGTAGGACTGGATGTGTCTGACCTACAGACAACATCTGGGATGGGTAGTGTGGGAGAAGGGACGGTGAGAGTGGCCAGAGGCAGCTGGAAGAGGGGAGCTTTCCAGTTAAGAGCTGCTTTTTGAGTAACAGTTGCTTTTGCTTAAGCTGTCTTTGTTGGCATATATGAAAATGGAAGGTTAAAAAATAAATCAGCCAGGCTTGCTGCCAGGATTACGAATCCTCTGCAAAGAGCATCGCAAAAGGCTGAGGAGTTTCAACCATGGAGAGCAGGTGATGGAGATGTGTTAGTAAAGGCTTTGTCCCACCCACAAACCTGAACCTTTGCGGGTCAATGAGCTGAGAAAGCCCCAGGCACGAGCTGCCAGGAGTCCCAGGGACCCAGCACGCACCACAGACCTGCCGTATGGGCTTGGCACCATCGCTGGAGCCTGGCTGGGAGAAATACCCAGTGTTTTCAGTCCCCGCTCAGCACTAGCTGCTTCTTCTCTCAAGCTGGGAGTCCTGGGAGATGGCAGCATGTCATGCCCTGTGTCCCCAGCACTGCTGGGTGGGTACCACGGGGTGACCACCTTTGTGAGACTGAGGGTTCCCAGAGTACAAACCCAGGCTCTGGACAGAGTTTTGGGGCAACCGAGGACAAATCTGCCTTTCTCCGCACCCAGCCCCCTCTCAGGGACAGGCTTACAGAAGATGATGTGCAAATATTTAAGATGTTGTGCTCAGCCTTAAAGCCCAAGTAAAACTAGGCCATTTCTCCCCAGGGGCTCAAGTCCCTGGCACGAACCTGAGCACATGGCAAGAAGGGACCTGGACTTCGACCCACACCTCGCAAAGCCTCATCTGAAATGAGTGACAGCTGCCAATCATGATAACAGCAAAAGCCAGCCTCCACAGCTGAAACGGGACTGTGGCTGGCATCTCGAGAGGTATTTGGAGTCGTCTTACCCAGTTTAGCAGGTTTTTGGTCCCAGTATGAGAATTTGAGGGAGAAACAGGCTGCCAACTGCCTGCCTTCATTCCTTGCTCCCCTGGCCCTTCCACGTGGACTTGTGGGTGGTCAGCAGCTGCTCCCAGTTAGGGCTTGCAAGACTTGTCTTTACTTTTGGGGCAGTTCTAGCTATCTCCGTGTGACAGGACAGCGCTGGAGACACAGCCCACCTCCAGGTCCCAGGGCTCAGCCTCCAAGCCATGGCACCAACTGTGCCACCCAGTCCAGTAGCTCCACATCTCCCAGCACTGGCTTGTCCGTGCTGGACAAACAGCATCCCGCAGCCACGACCTTTTCTTGTTCTCCCACACCATCCTCCTCTCAGCCACCCCCATGGACGGGTGGCTGCTCTTCTCACAGCCTTGCCTTCATATGGTGGCTCCTGTTCCCAAAAGCCCTGGGCGAGGCAGGACACTGCTCGAACCATGACCCCAGGGTCCTTCCAGTGAAGCAGCTCCCAGCTCCTGACTGGGAGCCATCCACTGCATCGGGATGCTAAAGCCACCACTGAGCTGAGCAGGTCACCAGGTGCTGCCCATGTCAAGATGCAGGTGGTGATGGAGGTCCCTAGGACCATCCATTCCCAGTTGTCTCCTTTAGGAGTCCTCACGCCCCTGTGGTACCTCAGCTCATGCCGGACCCTTGTCCTCCTCATGCCTGAAGCCCAGCCAGGCTGTCCCAGGCTGGGCTCTGCTCTGGAGGTGCCATATGGACATGATGGCACCAGCTTCATCTCCCTCCAGCGTAGCCATCACCCATTTCAGATGTCTCTCCAAGAGCTGCTCCTGTCCCAGCAGGAGCTGGGGGACACGCAGCGGGGTGACAGCTGGGGCCGGTACTGTCCCTCTGTCAGGGTGATGCTGGTTTGGCACCCAGGCTGGGCTGTGTGGAGGCTCCCCCCCACTGGCCCTGGCAGTTTGGAGCGGCACAGGGCGCGGGCACCCACCGGGGTCCACAGCACCGGCATAGGGAAGCCGCGCCACTCCCGCAGCGTGTCCGCAGGGCCAAACCTCTGGGCTGGGAGCGAGCCAGGGCTTTAGCTGAGGAGCTGCACTTGGATTTGGGAAAGGCCCAGCTGGCAGTGGTACCCAACTCACCCGCTGCAGCAACAAAAATAACCCAAGGTGAGATTTTTATCTTTTCCAGAGCATATTCCAGCATGCAAAAGAGCCTGTTGGTCCAAGGCTTGAGGAGCCTCCCTCCCCATGCCAGGGAGCTCCAGGGACCCCACGGCTCGCACCAGGCAGCGGATGGGTGTCAGGGTCTGTCCCCTCAGGCCGTGTCAGCTGGCGGAGGGTCCAGCAGGATTTCATAGAGGGGGATGCTCCCAGAAGGAGTTTTATGTGGCCACATCGCTGGTGTGCCCGAACTGCACGCTGCTGGGGTGCGAGGGCAAATGCCCTGGGAAGTTTTGTTGCAGGACGTGGTGGCCCTGGGCACAGCAGGTGACTCCTTCGCACGAGGAGGGAGTCCCAGGAAGGGATACGGCTGGTCCTGGCTGCCAGGCAATCCCAGCCACCCCCGGCCACGCAGGCAGCCCCCGCACCCTCATCAGGGCAGCACCCCAAATGCCACAGTTCAGCAACGTGCCGCCCCTGCGTCCCCAAACGCACCTGGGAGCTTGCCTCACCTCGGAGGAGCAGAGCTGGGAAACACCGATTGCTGGCTCTTCTCCGAGGCAGCTGCAAAATGCTGGAAAAGCCGCTTGCAGGCGAGCTTGGCGGCACGCAGGTGGATGTGGCATCGTCCCCCGTGTCGAGCACCACGCCCTGGTGACATGGCTGTTTGCTAGGCTGGGGCTGACGGTCCCGGGCAAGCCCCGCCGGGGCTCAGCAGCAGGAAATGGCCCCGTTCCTCTGCAAAGCGTTGCAGCGAGGCTGAGGGATGCGTTCATTTGTTTGATCTTTTTTTTTTTTTTCCCCCTTCTTTGGTTCAATTAGCCATATGGTTGGGGAGCTGCGGGAGAGTCCAAAGGCACCGATCAGTCCCCAGGGCAACTCAGTGAGTGTCCCCTCCTGACTCAGAGGCTTTGCTGCTCTTCCTGCTCCTCTCCGCCTTCACCAACCGCATCCCCCACCCTCTGTGGCTCCGGTTCTTCATGCCTGTCAGCAGATACTGGCTGTCCCCCCACTCCGCCCCAGCCCTGCTCCCCTGCTCTCACCCCCATTGCCCCTCACCCCAGCCCTCACCCTCCCCAGACCCACACCAGTGACTCTGTGGCTGCTGGTGACGCAGTATCTGCTGCTGCAGGTGACACAACATCTGTGGCACGTGCACTCGGAATGACCGGGTGCGTTGTGGGCACAACCGCGGCACGGGGACACCAAGAGCGGGGATGAACTCACACTGGTGTGAGGTGGAAGTGGACAAGGAGCAGCCGTCCACCTTCCTCCCAGATGATGTGTCCTTGGTTTGCCGTAGTTTGGCCCGTCTGAGCAAGCAGCTGCTCCAAGCGGACAGACCAGAGGAGCATCTGGGGACATTACAGCTGCACCTTGGTGACATCAAGCCCTGGAAAACCACATCACAAGGTGAAGCAGGAGCGGAGGAGCTCCTGTAAGGCAGGTCCCACTGCTCGGGGCCCAGCAGCACCTAAGGATGTGCAAGGACCAAGCAAAATGGGTGCTCCCATCCTGTACTTCCAGCACCAGATCCTGGCGCCAGGCCAGCTAGAGTCACTGGGGACATCAGGCCAGGGCTGGAGCCAGGTGCCACCACAACAGAGGTTGGTGGAGAGCAGGTCACACCACGCATCAGGGGCTAAGCCCCAGTATGGCCCCGTCTGGGCTAAATCTGTGTCAGCTTATAGATCCTGCCGGACCAGGCCACTGGTTCTCCCACCGCCGTTCTGTGACAGCCAGGACGAGCTGGCAGCAGCGTGAAGGGACAACCATCGTCACCTACAGGAAAATTCCTCGCAGTTCCCATCCGCTTTCCAGAGAGAAAAGGAGCAGCCGCTTGCTTCATTGTCATCAAAGCATCTCACAGGGGAGATCAGACCCACGAACACGTTCCTGGTGCTCCTCAGGCCTCCCCTAAGCAACTCTGAACTGGAGGGCCAGTTACACAGCAGTTCTCCATCTCAAGATCCTATCTGCATGAAGCAGATCCTGAGAGCAGCAGAGGAGAGAGGTGGTACCAGGCGGAGCTGGGTAGATGGGGCAAAGATGGGATGGGCCAGGGAGCAGCTGAGGTTGGAGGGAAAGCCCCCAGAGGATGTTTTGTCAGAGTCAACATCATCAAAAGCGTAAAAAGATCTGTAAAACTCGGTGTCAGGAGACCAGTCCTCTGGGCCTGGGCTCCAATGCAACACTCGTCTCGCAGAGAGGTGAGGAGCAGATCCACCGTTCGCAAGACCCTCGTGGTGGGAGCAGAACACAAGTGACACTGAGGTGTCTGGCACTGGGAGTTCCCCGTGACATTGGCATTTAACCTGCTGATCCGCACTTCCCCGAGGAATACTGAACTACCGACGCTTTCTGGGGGTCTGAGGACAGTGCTTCACACCAAAGCTGGGGTTCAGTGAGATCCCCCCCCATTCACAACCAGCATCAGCCATGCATACTTCTGTCCCTGTGCCTCACCCTCCCGACACCCCTATCTCAATATTTAGGGAATGGAACTGAAATACAAAGAAAAAAAACACGTTTCCGTTAAAAAATACACACATCCGTTCTCTCTGGCTCAAAGCATGGCCCCATAAAACCCTGCCAGCGCACTGAAGGCCTGAAGTGCTCAGGGAGTGAGAGGACCGATGGAAATGAATTAGCTTTGCTGCTGAAGCCAGCGCATCGTTACAACGTGGCCTCAGACAGGGCAGGGCAGGTGAGGCAGCAGCTGCGGCGCTTCTGGCTGGCAGCAGTCTGGGTGTACGAGGATATCTACAGCAACCAACCAACCTCCAGGCAATTCCCATTCTCCAGGCAGCAGTTTTAAATACAAATGCTTTCTAGGAAAAAAGAATTTTATAAATAAAACCAATCCCTCCATGCATTTTTATTTTAAAATAAAATAACTGGCATATCAAACAGTGCTTGCATGGCAGGATACTTTAAGAATAACACCAAGAGCTGAGCGAACTGAAATAAGGATGCGGCACAAAAGGATCTTTCGAAGAAACATAATGCTACACAACACAGCAGCGTGCTTAATTACAGACCCTTGCTCACATAGCGCCAGCCCCGTGTAACCTGCCACCTACCCCCTGCACAGAAATAAAGAAGGGGAAAAGCCCGATGACCGTCGCTACGAGTCCAGGGCTCCCCCGTGAGCGAGGCATGTCCCCGGCGGGGGCGAGGGCAGCGATCTGGAGCCCGCTCCCTCGCCGTCAGTTCACCCGGCAGGCTCGGATCATGAGCAGCTGCAGGAGGATGAAGACGGGCGACATGATGAGCCCGTACCAGAGCTCCCGGGTGTGCTCCACCAGCTTCTGGCACAGCAGCATCTCGAAGACGAACTTGAGGCTGAGGATGGTGAGGATCCAGAAGAGCCGCAGCACGGCCAGGCGTTTCTCACCGTCCTGGAAGAGCCGCACCGAGACGATGGTGGTGAAGTAGGTGCTGAGGCCGTCGGCGGCGAAGAAGGGGACGAAGACGACCCACCAGGAGAGCGCGGCGGCCTGGCCGTCCACCTTCAGGACGAGGAGCACCGAGAAGGCCAGCAGGGCCAGGCCGTGCAGGAAGATCTCGAAGGTGGCGAAGCCCAACCACTGCACCAGCTCCCGCAGGGAGAACAGCATCGTCCCGACCGCCGCGGGGACATGGGCGCTGCCCGGGCGGGGGGACGCGGTTCCCCCGGCCCCGGCGCCTCAGGCCTCGGCGGGCCCCCCTCGGCGGCGCGGGCTGATGACGTTGAAGGGAGGCGTCGCCAGCTGGTGACGGAGGCGGAAGCGGCGGGGAGCGCACGGTGGGTGCTGCGGCGGGGCCGGAGCCGGGGGCCGGGGCTCGGGGCCGGGGCTTTGCCCCGGCCCCGAGCCCCTGGCCCCCGGCTCCGGCCCCCGGTTGCATGTCCCAGGGCAGGTCTGGCTCCGCCTCCCCTCACCTGGTGGTTTCTGTGGTTTCGTCTCTTGCAGATGGTGGAACGGAAACTCCTTGTTCTTTTTGGCAGCCAAACCGGGACGGCTCAAGACACAGCCGAGAGAATCGGCAGAGAAGCCAAGCGACGGCACTTCCAGTGCAGAGTGGAGGCGCTGGACAGCTATGACGTGGTGAGTGGTGACGCAGAGGGGTGCTCCAGGCACTTCTGGTCTTGCTTCATCTCCACCAACCCCATTTCTGGCACTTGGGCATCCTCCACCCTTGCTGTGACCTGCTGTATTTCACCAGACCCTGGCTCTGTGCCCATCCTGAGGGCAACCTTTGCTTATGTCAGCTGAAAACAGGTGAAAAATGAGCAATGATTCTTGGGATGGAGTTTGTGTGAGATGACAGACGCTCAGCCGTACCCTGCAAGGCGAGGAGCACGAAGGAACCGATGCTGCAGGCAACGTGTGGGCAGCAGGTGCTGCTGCTGCAGTGCCTGTAGAGGATGTCGTGCCACGCGGGACTGTGCGTTTTATTCCCAGTGTGGTCTGTCTGTGGACTCGATGTGACGTTAGCAGCTGTGTCAGGACAGCCAGCACACGTGTTTGTAGGCTGCTGACCTGAATGTGCCTTTCCATGTTTGTGCCCACAGGCCAACCTCATCAATGAGCTGTTGGTGGTATTTGTGTGTGCAACCACTGGCCAGGGTGACCCACCGGACAACATGAAGGTAGGACGTGCTCCTGTTCATGTTGTTTTTATGTTCCTGGTCCAGTGACTGGATTTTTCTCTTGAAACAGCTTCAATGATGGTTGTTTTTGGAGTGGGGAGCTTTGGAGGAGCACCAGTCACATCTTGTGTTACTGATGGGACACGGGCAGGGAGCTGGTGAGGTTTCAGCAACTTAATAGCTGAGAGGGGCCCCACCATCGCAAGGGCCACAGGTTTGTGGAGGGCTCACAGAGCATCGTCCTCCTGGCAGGTAGCAGTGGCAGCTATTTTCAGGGGTCACCTCTGCAGAAGGCCATGCTCCCCACTGTTGGGACTCAGCGGAGGGCAGGAGGGACCTGGTAGATGGGTGAGTGGGGAGCTAGGGACAGGCGGGCAGGGAAGGCTTCCTTGGCAGCAGCGTGACTCCTTGGCTGTGTCCTTTGTAGATGTTCTGGCGGTTTCTGTTCCGGAAGAACCTGCCGCCCGGTTCCCTCTGCCAGCTGGACTACGCCGTGCTGGGCCTTGGCGACTCCTCCTATCCCAAGTAAGCAGCTCTGCAGCTCCTTGCCTGCCTGCGACAGCTGCTCCTCACGGCTCTGGCTGCAGGCGAGACCAGAGTGGCTGGAGAACGAAGGGGGTAAGGGGAGACAGAGCCTGACTCTAGAGCAGCAGCTCAGACAAAACATAATTCTCACCAGCCTTAAAAATCCTTGCCCTACCAGCCCATGTCCCTCCTAACCCCCAGGAACTGGGCTTCTGCCCGTTTCTTTCCTCCCAGCCTCCTCAAGCAGATGTTTTGCTGCAGTGTGTCAGACATCATTTTTCAGTCAGTTATTACAGCCATGCAGTTCTCTGTCTGAATTGCAGGAAAGCCTGTGCCACCGCAATTTCAGTGGACCAAGCCAACAGGAGACGTGAAACATAGAGTATTAGGTGGCAGCCAGCCCTGTTGGTCCCAGTTCTCTCCCAAAAGATTGTTCCCATGTGCCCAGAAGAACTGTAGTGGGAGGGATGGGAGTGTGCCTGAGCTCCGTGGGGCAGTGAGGGGCTAGAGGGAAGGAAGTGTTTCTTTGCCTGGGGCACGGGCTGCCCTGAAGGGAAGCTTGACCTCCCTGAGTCCCTTCTGGGAAGCTGGGCACAGCCTGTGTGGCCCAGCAAGCGGCAGCCAGCTGCTTCTCCGAGCTGCCCCCAGGATGGAGGCATGGGCTGGACAGAGCGCGGGGCCACATCATGTGTGCCGGCTCTGGCCAGACCTGCGTCTGCTGCTCCGGCGTAGCCCTGGCAGCATCTGCTGGCTCATGTAGCCAGCACCTGCTATCCTGCTGGAGGAGCCCTGCCCTCTGCAGCTGCGGTTATTCTTTGCTCAGGTTTAATTTTGTGGCGAAGAAGCTGCACAAACGGGTGCTACAGCTTGGGGGCAACCCTCTGCTGCCAGTGGCGTTGGGAGATGACCAGCATGACTTGGGGTAAGAGCCCAGTGGAGGGATGGCAGGAGGGGGAGCCCGAGGGTGAACTACAGTTTTGTCATCGGGCTGACGGCAGGGCTGCGTATGCTTTACCCCAGCCGTGGGGACAGCAGCGTGCTGCTCCCACTCTGGGTCTGCTCCTGCGCCCCAGACGTGGCCAGCAGCCTCCTGCTGCTCTCTGTGAACGTGTGCTCGGAACTCTCCTGTGCCAGGACCTGGGTCACTTGCTTCTCCAGGGTGTCCCACATCCCCCAGCATGTGCCAAGGTCTCCTGGCTCTGCCCCAGTCCTGTTCAGATCAGGGGACGGCTGTGTCACACATTGCTGCAGGCATTACAGCAGCCTGAGCTGTGCTGCTGTTCCCCTCGCAGGGGGCAGAGGCTGTGTGTGGCTCAGGCAGTCGGTGACTGCCACCGGTTGTGCTCGGGGGGTTGGTGGTTCTGTTCAGACGTCAGTGGTTGGGCCCCAGGGAGCGAGTGAGTGCTTATTGTGGCTGAGATGTTTCCAGACCTGAAGCTGGAAGGGAATGGCATGGAGCGACTGTGCAGTGAAAGGGGAGCAGAGGTGGTTGCCCAGGGGCGGCCCAGCGTTGTCTGGGTGCAGGGGTAGCAGCACTTGAGCCTGGAGGGGTGATGCCGCACGGCTGCAGCACGAATTTCCCGCTTGCAGGCCAGATGCAGTGGTTGATCCATGGCTCGTGGCCTTATGGGACAAGATCCTCGCCTTGTATCCTCTCCCTCTTGGCCTTGACATCATCAGTCCAGATGTGCGGTGAGTGCAGAGGGTAAGCAGGGCCTGCTGGAGCTGGCTGGTGTGAAATGCCATGCTTCCTTGGCTGTTCTGCAGGGTGGAGATATGCCCTGCTTTGACCAGAAAGCCTCCCCACACAGCTTCTGGTGTCCCAAGTATCCCTTGGACTTTGGCCACGGGTGGCCCATCTCTCTCTGGGTGGGGTGTCCCCCTGTCCCCTGGGTGTGTGTGTCAGGTGCCCCGGCAGGGTTCTGCCCATCTTGCTGTCCTGATGTGCCTCTGCCCTTGGCAGACCAGCCGAGCGTGTGTGCCCAGCCAGCCTCCCTCTGCCTGCTCTGGAGCCTTTGGGATCTCCTTCTCCTGGCAGTCTGCACTGCGTTCCCTTACCGCAGGCCAGCTCCAGGGGACAGGGACGATGGGTGGTGGATACAGTGGGAGACTTCAAGGCCTCTCCCTGCCTCCAGCCTCTAGCACTACAGCAGCAGAGGAGCTGTGGCATGGAGGTAACCACACTGCATTGCTCTCCTCCCCACAGCCTGCCCCCAAAATACACCCTACACTACCTGGCTGAGGACTCCCCGCACCCCGATGGTGGCCTGCTCCAGCCGACAGCACCCAGGGCTGTTCCCTCCGAGCTGCATCCCTTTGCTGCCCGCGTGGTGTCCAATCAGCGGGTCACGGCAGAATCCCATTTCCAGGATGTCCGGCTCATCGAGTTTGATGTCACAGGCTCAGGGATCACGTGAGCATTTTCCTGACTCCCCCAAGCTTTGCTGTGCAGGATCAGGTGTCCTGTAGCCTGCCTTCCTCTTCCACTCCCCTTCTTCAGTAATATCTGAGGCTGCAGCCTCATGGACACGGTTCCTGCTGCGCTGTTCCCCTCCATGACAATGTCAGGGGTGTATGGCAGTGTGGGTCCTGCCCGTGGACCAGCTCTCTTTGCCTTGTCAGGTTAGGGCACATAACATTAGTGACACTGGAAATTTGGCTGAGTTGTGGCCTCTCAGTCAGTTTGCAGTGACACCAAGCTGGGCGGGAGTGTTG
>VZTQ01002501.1:320005-344729 GCA_013400755.1 Pelecanoides urinatrix | reverse complement strand
GATGATCCTAGAGGTCTTTTCCAACCTTAGTGATTCTATGATTCTCTCCCCTGGTGCGGGTGCTGGTCGGGCTGGCCGTGCTGTGCCCACGGCCCTGCCTTCCCCTGGACCCGTGGCTGCCCTCGGCAGATGCCACTGCATCCGCAGGTTCAGCGCGGGAGATGTAGTGATGATCCAGCCCCAGAACTGCCCCGAAGATGTGCAGCAGTTCTGTCAGCTCCTGCGCCTGGATCCAGACAGACTCTTTGTGCTGAAGCCCACAGAGCCCGGTAGGTCCGGCCTGCTGGTCCTTCCCCTCCCTGCTGGGACAGGGCAACCTCCTGAGCTCTGGCCCAGCCTGGAGCCCTGCTTTTCCTTTGCTTTAGACCCGATTAACAGGGAGTTGGGAGTGGCTGATGGATACAGGACCTCTGCCTGTCTCACAGCGTGGGGGCTCTCCTTCCCTCCCAGCGCTCTGTGCGTGCAGATCCCACGTTAGGGCCACTGTGACTCGCGGGAGGGACCCAGCAGCGTCCCGGCTGCGCCCATGCCTTGCGTCTGCAGCCCCCAGCCCAGAGCGTGCAGGATCCTGCAGCCTCCCCAGCCCAAGACCCGGGTTGGGTGGCTCGCACTGCTGCCCCATCCGGGGGAGTGCCAGAGCTGTGGGGCAGCAGGCAGGCGGTGCTCGGGTGTCCTGCCCGGGTGATGGCACTGAGCTCTCCCCGCTGCCTTGCCTTGCAGGCACGTCCCTCCCTGCCCTGTTGCCGCAGCCCTGCACCATCCGGCACCTGGTTACCCACTACCTGGACATCTCCTGCGTGCCACGGCGCTCATTCTTTGAGCTCTTGTCCTACTTCTCTACAAACGAGCTGGAGCGGGAGAAGTTGCAGGAGTTCAGCTCTGCACAGGGCCAGGAAGAGCTGTACAGCTACTGCAACCGGCCCCGCAGGACCACTCTCGAGGTAGGGCCGGGGGAGCACGGCAAACCCGCTCCATGAGGGCTGTGCCATGGCATAGAGCACCTAGGCAGATGATCAGCCATAATTTCTTGGCTGGGGACTTTAATCTACTTCACCCACTTTCTGAAGTTTCCTTGGATTTCCACTGGTGGTTAAGACCTGCTCCAAATCCTTTTGGGCTCAGTGGTGGGCCCTGTGCTGCAGCCTGGGGGTGAGAGGAGGGCAGTGGGACAGGGCGGTTGGTGCTCAGAGGTACCCGGCATGGTGCCCTCAGTCGAGGGCAGCGTGGCACAGCAGTGTGGGACAGCCTCTGACAGCCTGGGAAGCAGGCAGGGTGTACCTTCTGGGGAGTGCCAGCTCTCACCCCGCCTTGGCATTGCAGGCCCTCTGGGATTTCCCTCACACCACGTGTGCCATTCCACCCGAATACCTGCTGGACCTCATCCCTCGCATCAGACCCCGAGCCTTCTCCATCGCCTCCTCTATGCTGGTAAGAGCTCAGCCCTTTCTGGCCTCGTGCCAGGCTCTGAGCTGAGGGTCTCGCAGGGCCAGGGCTGACCTTTGGTGCCATGCCCGCTGCAGACATTCAGACTGCATTCCTGGACCCTCTGAGCACCCACATCCCACCCAAACCCCTGCTCCACTCGAAGCCTGCGTCAGCCTGACATGCTGGACGTTAACCCAGGGCTGTGCCAGCCTCCGGATTAGGGTGCTTGCCCTCCTGCAGCCCTGCCAGTGCCGGGGCTGGCCCAGAGCACTGCAGAGGTCTGGTGTCCTTGTCACGGGGAGCAGTGGGAGGTGGTGCCACCGAGGCTGGGAGCTTCCCTGGGTGGTGTGGCCATGGGAAGGGGGAGTGCTGCTTCCTGCTGCTGCCGGGAGGTGGCAGTGGGACCTGGCCCGGGTGGCTTGGCAGATGTCAGCCCAAGCACGGTGGCATTTGCCCTCTGTGGGGGCCTCTTGGGTTGGACAGTCTCTGTCGCCATTGCCAGCTGTGCAGAATGTTCCTGCAGCAGTGCTTCTCTGGGAAAGCCCCCTTCCCCAGTGGAAAGGTTTTGGGCAAGGGTGTGCTCTGTTCTGTCTCTGAGCGGCCGTTTCAGGCTAGGACGAGTATTGCAGATGCCCTGGCAGGAGCTGGGCACAGGCTCTGTCGCTGGAGGAGGCACTGGCTCTTCCTGCAGGGCCGTGCTGGCTGTCTTCTCGTTTCTCATGGCTCCTGTCTGGACGCAGGCTCATCCTGACCGGATCCAGATCCTCATGGCAGTGGTGCGGTACAAGACGCGGCTCAGCAAACCCCGCCATGGTCTCTGTTCTACCTGGTTGGCTTCTCTCAACCCAGAGCAAGGTAACAACTGTGAGGACCCTGTGTGCTTGCCACAGCACACAGTGCTGATCCCACAGGACTGCGGTGGAGCTGTGCGTGTGCTGGCCCGGTGCTGGAACTGCCTTGCTGGACCCTTGGTGGAGGACCACCACCACGGGGAGCTGGAGCACACTGGCTTGGCCAGACGGGCTGAGCTCACAGTAGCCGTCCTTCCTCACTGCTCCCATCCTCTTCAGAGCATGGCGTGCTCCTCCGGCTTGCCCTGAGCACCCTGAGCTCCTGGTTTTCTCCCAGCTGCTCGACCCTCCTGCTCCCAGCGCCAATGTGCCCTGCTGTCCACAGTGGGCTGCTCCTGGCATCCTGGAGCTGGTAGTGCTGGACACCTCGAGCCCCATAGCACCAGCTCTGGGAAGAATGGTCCTTCCTTTGAGCACATCCATCCTGTCCTGTGAAGCCTGTGTGTGCTGCTCATCTGCTCTAATCGCAAAACCACTCCAGCTGGTCCCCAGGCAAATGTGGCAAGCTCATGGGGTCTCCCTGCTGCAAGGTAGTAGAGCATTGCTCTGTGTGAGGGCAAGATTGGGTCTTCTCTGAGTACCTGGATGGGGGTCTTCACCCCTCCTCTAGCTCCCAGAGGAGGCAAGTTTGGCCCTCCCTTACTCGACAGCCAGATTGAGATCTCTGCTCGCTTCCACCACTGTCTTCCATGGCACCAGCTGTGTGAGGAGAAGGCTGTCCCACAGCCCGTGTGCTTGCTCTGGGGTTCACTCAGGTGCTTGCAGGGAGAGTGCTGAGACAGTTGAAGCACTTTTCATGCCCACATAGTGTGCCCGTGGCACCAGGGCTGCCTTGGTGCCGGGGTGGTGGTAAGCCAGGTTGGGAGGTAAGCCGTCCGTATCTTCCGAGCATCCTGGCAGAGCTGGGTGCCCTGCTCACCCTCCGCAGGGTGTCACAGGTGCAGTGGTGGTGGGGTGGTGCTAGTCGGTCTGTTTGTTTTGCAGGTGATGTCCGGGTGCCTCTTTGGGTGAAGAAAGGAGGAATGAAGTTCCCAGCTGACCCTGACACCCCCGTGATCATGATTGGCCCTGGCACAGGGGTGGCACCTTTCCGAGCAGCGATACAGGAGCGGGTGGCACAAGGACATAGAGGTGAGGGATGGTCCTGGGAGGGACTCGGGATGCTCCTTGCTGCAGGGAGGTCTGTGTTCAGCATATGGGAAAGAGGGACTAGGGGCTCCTGAGGATTTGGACAGGCCCAGGCTTTGCTGTGTTTGAGTGGGAGCAAGCTGGGCTCTGGGGCAGGTGAGGACCAGAGCCTGGTGCGTGCAACCTGTGTGGTTATTCACAGGCTGTGCTGCAAGGCTGCTCCTTGGGTCAGAGCGGGGCTCTGCAGAGGCTCTTTCTTGCCTTTCTGTGAGTGGAGATGGGTTGTTGAACTTCTCTTCTGCTGCACAAGGAGCCATGCCTCTGCCCATGTCCCATCCTCATTCCCCTGGCTCAGCTGTGGGTCTCAGCAGGAAGCTGAGGCTGCTGGAGGGGAACAGGCTGCCCTGGAGGACTCTTCTTGCCCTACCTGCCTCCCGGCTCCTGCTTTCCCAGCACACGGGCCTCTGGTTGCCACAAGCCACTTTGCTTAATGGTCATACGGTTCCTGAGTCCTCCTGGCTCTTCCAGGCCAGGGCTGTCAGCCAGGCCTGGGAAAGAGGTGAGAGCCTTGGGGCTCTGCTGCAGGTCCCATGGGCACCAATGGTCCCCAGCGTTCACAGGGCATTTGGTCCACCCAGCGTGGCCCTTCGGGTCTGCTCTCTGCAGGGAATTGCTTGTTCTTCGGCTGCCGCCAGAAATCCAAGGACTTCTACTGCCAGGCGGAATGGGAAGAGCTGGTGACGAAGGGCTTCCTGATGCTCTTCACTGCCTTCTCCAGGGACCAGGTTAGTTCCCAGAGGAGGAGGGTGAATACAGAAGCATCTCAGGCAGCACTGGTGGGAGTCTGCCAGTGTTTCTGGCCCCTGTACCTGTTGGCATGGCCTGTGAAGGGCCTGGTGGGGTGGCACAGTGGTCACCTCGCTCCCCTGCACCACCTGGGTGCTGGCCGGGATCCCCACCAGCAGCACAGTGCTGCTGCCTAGCTGGGACACGTCTGCCTGAGTTGAGCTAGAAAGGTTGCTGGGACGGGGCCAGCAAGTGCCGGAGCAGATAAGGCGTTAGCCAGCTTTGTTTGGCTGGACGACATGAGTGATAAAAGGCTCCCGAGCCTCTCAGGGGGATCACCAGGCAATAACTTTTCTTGGTTGAGTGCCACCCTCCCCACCATGTCCCTCTGGCTGAAGCTGAGAAGCTTGGCCTCCTGCCCCAGCTCATGGTGCCTCTGTGCCAGCTCTCCCCGAGCCTCAGCTGTGCAGGAGGAAGCTCCCCGGAGGTATGAGCACCCCCACAACTCAGCCCCTCACTTTGCTCCCTTATTTCCCAGGCAGCATCTTTGGTGGGCAATTTTCAGCCCCTCCCTGGGCTGCAGGGCTTTTTGTGTTACCGGGGAGGCTCTGTGCGATGGGATTCTGTTTCACTGCCTTGCCCTGTCCCTTGATGGCACTGAAAGCTCAGCCTGCCTTTGAAATAGAGAGATATGATAAAAAGGGTCAGTGAGAATGGGTATTTCGAGGTAGCTCAGCTGCACTGGTCCTTTTCTCCTGGCTGTGTGCATGCATTGACGTGAAGCCAGCATCTTTTATCCAGTCTCTTGTAAGGCATGAGTTGAATGCCTCTGTGAAGGCTTTCCAAGTCTTTGATGAACAGAAGCAGCCCTACAGAGGTTTATTGGATGACCTGTCTGCCTTTTTTCTGATGGCTCACACAGTGAAGGGGGGACCTGCTGCTCCCCAAATCCAGAGGGCAGCCCCAGAGCCTTCTCTTGCCCTCGCAGACTCTGGAGGGATGGGACTTGCATTGGAGTATGCCTCCCTTCCTCCCTGCTCCGTGGGCGAAGCAGTTTGTCATGAGGGTCTTCTGCCACCGAATCCTTGCAGCGCCGCACAGGGAGGCGAGTGGGAGCGCAGCCAGGTCAGATGTGCCGCATTGGGCCATTGTACCTGCGGCTCTAGGAGGTACCATAGCCGTTAACTCGTCAAAAAGTTTGTTTCCAAAGAGCCGTCAGGAGCTGGGATGCTCCGTAGCTGAGCAGGATTTCCCTTTTCTCTCTGTAAGGTCCCCTTTGCAGTGACCTTCTGTCACATCACGTCTGCCCCGCGGTGCAGACTGATTGATCCCAGCCTAATGCGGCTGTCACTAATTCTCAGCAGGATGCCCTGGGGTTTAGCTGAGACGTCGTGATCCGAGTTTGTCACTGGGATGCTCTGGTTTCTAGGTAGCTACAGGTCCTTAAATGACCTGCTCGGAGCCCCAGCCTCGTCGGCAGAGCCTCTGTCAGCACTTAGCTGATTAATGTTAATGATGCTGGAGCTGAGCTACCAGCTGGCTGTGTTGGTGCTTGCGATGGGCTTGCTTACCTCCTGCATCGCCGGCGGCCGGGTTGGAGCAGTGGGGCCATGCCCGGGGGTGACCTGACGCTCCAGTGCAGTGCAGCCAGTGGAGCCGCATGGGACCTGCTGACCGCGCTGCGACCAGCTCTTGTGACAGCCGGGGCTGGTGGCTGCCTGGGGTTGTTCCCACGCACGCCTGCAGACTGCAGCGCGCAGGGAGCCTGAGGTGCAGCAAGAGCCCTGTCGCCTTTGGGGCTGGACGGGAGGGAGGAGGGCGTGGGGAGGAGGCTGTGCCGGCGGCTCAGCTCACCGCTGTGCAGAGCCTGGCATGGCGGGGCGCGCAGCAGAGGGCCTGGCCTCCGTCACAGTGTCACCTTTGTCACGGAGGAGCCGTCTGGGCCGGCAATGAATTCAGGCACGTTGGCAATGGTGTTCCTCTTGGGCAGAAGCCAGGGCCGTAGGCAGTTGCTTGGATGTGTGAAGTCTTGTGGATTAACCCTTTGGGAGCTCTCCTCGGTTGGGCTGTACTGTGCCGAAAGCCAGTCGTATCCAGTCTCTAAGCACAGTGGAGGGGCAGGGAGTGGGACCGAGGCTGCCTCTCCATCCTGCCCTTCCGAGCTGTTTCAGCCCTCCAGCAGGCGACAGGGCTGGGACCGGCAGCCAGGGGTGTGGGGAAGGGTCTCTGCCCTGCAGCAGCCCTGGGACAAGGGGGCCACCAAGCCTCCTCTGCCCATGCTGGGAGAGGAGAGGGCAGGAGGGGAGCCCTCATGGGGACTCCCCAACTCATGGCCCTGGCTGTTCACCAGAGCTGGAGCAGGCAGGGGGGCAGCCAAAGGATTTGGGGGGGGGGGCTACTTGGGGCGTGTTCCCCACAGAAACTCCTTCTGCTGCACCCATCTCCCACCAGCCCACCCCAGTGCACTGACATGAGGTGTGGGGATTCCCTTCCCTGTGTGAGAGTTGATCTAACTGCTTCTCCCAGTGCCCCTGCGCTGGGGGGCTGCGCTGCCCCGAGCTCTTGCAAACAGCCCCTGAGAACAGTCCCCAGGGGCTGGGCAGGCGTGCTGGAGCTGGGGCTGCTGCCAGGGCTGGCAGGCTCAGCGCCGTGTTTCCCTGCAGGAGGAGAAGGTTTATGTTCAGCACCGCATCCAGGAGAACCGAAGGCTGGTATGGGAGCTGCTGAGCAGCAGGAGCGCTCATGTCTACCTGGCTGGGTGAGTGAGAGGTCTCCGCGCAGGGACTGGGGGAGCGGAACTGCACGTCGCTGCTTCTCCACCTCCCAGGAGGCTTTCCCTCGGCTCAGCCTCCAGAGTGAGCACACCCTGCACCGCGGCAGGTCTCTGGGGGCTGCAGTGACTGCTGCAGAGGAACCAGCTTGTTCCTCCTCTCCGTATGTCCTGCTCTGCAAGCCGTGGGCTGAGAGGGCATTTCTCACCTACTCTGTGCTCTGGTTAGGAGGGGCAGGGCTGGCACTGTGGTAAAGCTGCTCCAGCCAGCCCCGTGTGCCTGTTCCTCCAGCTGCCAGTGCCCGTGACCGGTGTCACCTGCCAGCGGGCTGCCTGTCCTCTGACCCACGGCAAATCCATACACAGGAGAGCTCCGGCCTCTCTTCACACCCCTCTCCTCCAGCGGGGCTCAGCGAAACTGGAGAAGGTGGCTTGTCCGGTTCCTGTGGCCACTTGGGTGGGCACGAGGCTTTTAAAGCACAATATACCAGAGCTCCACCGGTGCTGGGGCTCGTGAGCAACAGCTTTTGGGACCCTCGGCACATCCTGGCTGGCTCTTCGCACCCTAAACTGCCTTCCCGGGGCAGGGACGAGCTGCGTTGCACTGCAGCCTGCGTCCTTTGACAGCGCAGCAGTTCACCAGGTGGTTACCTTGGGCTGACTAGAAATCTCAAAACAGTTGGCCAGAAAGTGGGATCTGGCCGTTGGAGGCAGAGCATTTGCAGCTCCGTTCCTGGCTCTGTGGCTGTTTTCCTGGGCAAAGCCCCTTAACATGTCTGCCCGTGTCGCTGCCTCTATGGCAGGGAGGAGGCCGCTCACCCGCTGCCCAGGGCGAGGGTTGTGAAATGCTTTGGGCTCCTGGAGCTGGCGAGAGGCTGGCGATGGTGTTTGTCATGCAGCCCGTGACCTGGAAAGCGCTGTGCAAACCTGTGCCTTGCTGTCGACACGAGCAGCAATTGCAGAAGGATCTTTCCTGCCTGTCCTGCACGAAAGCAGGAATTTCCCCGGTGCCTCGCAGGGCGAGACTGGCCTCGCTGCATTCCTGGGAGAAGGAGATTTTTGTTTACTGCCCAGGAAGTGGAGGCCAGGCCGCCCACCACCCTGTCACCTGCTCACCAGCGCTGCCGCCTGGTCTGGCGTGCCTTGCCACATCGTGGGGCTTCCTGGGGCCCTTACCCCAAACTGGTGATTCCTACCCACACATCTGGGGTTCGGGTTTGTTTTCCTCCGTTAAGTTGCACTTAGGACTTGGGGTTGTGCCTCCATCTGCAGCCCAAATGCCAAGACTGGTGGGTGCCCATCTGCAGTGTCCCAATGGCTCCGTCCCCTTCCTCTTCCATCCTCTTTGCTACTTTCTGGTGCCAATAGGAGACACCCTGGGGGCTGCCAAAAAAGATTCCTCTTCCTCAGTGTCTTGGGAAGAGCAGTGCTTGCATGGCTTCCCCCATTGCAGGATTTTGGAGTGGCCATGAGGATGCTGTTTTGGACGTTGGGGTTGCTGTGAGACCCATCTCGCCGGAGTCTTTGTCCCTGGCGTGGGGTGGCCCTCAGCCCCGATCAGGCAGGTGGGATCTGAGAGCCTCATCCTCGTGGCACGAGTGGTGACTGTCCTCTTTGCAGCGGGCGCTTTCCCACTCATCCTGAACAGCCCACACCAAGTGTAAAGACTCCCAGGATCACGGCGCTCCTCCTTGGCCTCCAGACATCTGCTGTGAACTGCCAGTGGGGTGCCAAACAGGAAGGTGCAGGTGGGCTAGCCTGAAAATGGCCTTTTTTTCCCCTAAAAGTAGTATTCAGAGCTTCAGCCACACTGGGAGAAAGATGGGGAAAGTGAATCCTGGGCTGTGTGTCCCTGAGCACAGCCCTGGGCCATGTAGCACGCTGTGTTTGCCTTCCCGGGCCCTTGCTGGCTGGGTCTGGGGAGCCAGGGCTGTACCTTCTCTCTGATTGCACCTGACTTATCTCACCCAAGGGCAAAAAGGTTGAAAATGTCTCTCTTTTTCTGCAAAAAATAGATATTTGACATGTTTTCCATCTCAAGCCCAGCTACATTATCTTGCACTTGCATATCAGTGCCTGACTCAGAAACAATACGACTCTTCCAAAAAAAGAAGACCTCCTTTCTGTGTATTTTGGGAAGTTAATCAGCTTCAAACACAAGTCAGAATTCTGCCTTGTTCTTGGGAAACAGCAAGGACATTGCCAGATGCTCATGCCAATTGGAGCAGCTTGGGAAATTTTTTATTAAATGTTTTTTTGTTGCAGTCAGTTCATCAAATGAAACTCCAGGAAAAAGTCTGAATTTCTTATTTCCCGTAAGAAATAATTGCACTTGCAAGTGTTGAATCCTATTCGGGTATTTTCTACACAGGAACTCATGTTTTCTTCTCTTATTTTGAGGTTTGAACTGGCTTTGGTTACAAATGTCACCATCAAAACAATCATTCCACATTTCTTGAAAGGAGGCAGCGGATGGACTGAAGCGGCTGCTCCCTCGCAGCAGTCATCTTACCCAGCTCAGGATCAGACATGTTTTCCATCGAATGTTTCCCCTGAGATGAAAGGACAGTTTCCTGCCCTCCTGCCAATAAATTACGACTCGTGCATATTCCCTGTGTCCCTCTAATGAAGGTGATGGGAAGTGGAGCGATATGGAGGCCAGAGTTAAGGCTACCGAGCTGTGATGCTCCTTTTCTGGGGGCTGGAAAGGCCGAGGCCTTGTCTTTGCCGGCAAACGCTGGCGCTGAAAAGCCGTGTGTGGATAACGGTGCTGCTCTCCAGGGAGCGGTGCGACCTGCCTCTCGAAGCCTGTCATTTATTCAGTGCCAGGCAGCCCATGTGGCAGGGTGAGGCAGGTCCCCACCGCCCTGGTGCAGCGGCAGCCCGTGCTGTGTGCCGGGGGCGGTGGGTTCGGCCGCAGTTCGCTGCCCTGCTGATGGGCTGCCTCGCTGGAGCGCTGGGGATGCAGGTGTGCCCCCAGTTTTCCTGCTCGCCCTTCATCACGCCACCTATTCTCTCTTCCAGGAATGCCAAGCAGATGCCAGCGGCGGTGACCGAAGCCCTGCAGTCAGTGTTGCAGCTGGAAGGTGGCCTGTCGCCCTCCGAAGCAGAGGAGCATTTAACAGCCCTGGAACGGTCCCAGCGCTTCCAGTCTGAAACCTGGTCATAAGCCTGACTCCCTGCCTCCCCCTCCCCTGCAAACTCTGCCTGAATAAAGGAGCCAGCAAAATGATCTGCCTCTGGCATCATCCTTGGGCTGAGATTATCCCAGCCAGGGCAGGGGCCTGGCAGAGGGGGTGGATTTATTTTATTTTTTCCCTGACGGCAGCAGGGCCATGGTGGACAGGGGGAACCCATCTCCTGGGGGTGTGGGTTTGGCGTGGGCAAAGCGTGGCTCCCTGTGTCCTCACCTCCCTGGAGCGGAGGTGAGAAGTCTCTGGTGGGATGCTGCTGGCTGGCTCCTGCGTGGACAGAGCTGCCATCCTGCGTGCTCCAGCTCCTGGGGTTCCCGTGCTGGGTGAGCAGCACCTGCGGGCATTGCTAGAGCTACGGCTTTGGCACCGGCCGTTGTTTGTGGTAGGACCTAGAGGAAGTGATCTGTTGCATGGGAGTCTCTCCACCCTGGCGTTAGTCAGCGGCAGCAGTGCTTGCCGCAGGAGGCTGCCTTGACAGACCTGTTCCCCCTGTCTCCGGTGGCTGAGGCCAGCAGGGATGGGTGCAGGAGGAAGCTTCGATCCCTCTGTCTCTGCTCCTGGTTCGTCTTCCTGAGCCTGCTCAATGCCGAGGTCCGACCTTCCCGGGTGCCAGTTCCCATGGAGTTATCCCATTCCCCGAGCACCTGCTGGACCCATCCTTCACCACATCCTGGGAGCCGCTTCCAGCCGGGGCTGGGCAAGCCGGCAGCCTCCAGCCCTTTCCCTGGCAGCCGCGGGGCCATGCGCCCTCCTGGCCCTGCCGGTGCCCCAGTGGGGCCGGTGCCACCACCTTCCTTGCCCAGTTCAGTGAACTCGGTGCCACTCTGTAAATAGCAATTAGAGTCCAGGGCATGAATCAGCCAGGAACAGTCCCTGGGAGCAGGCGGGGACAGGAAGGGACAGGGGTGCCACACCACGGCTGTGACCCAGCCACCCTCCCACGTGCTGGATCGTGGGGTCCTGCACAGGTGAGCGGAGCTGCGGGCCATTGCTCGAGTTATGGCACCGCAGTGAGTGGAAAGAGGGAGTTTTTTGGGTCTCTCCACTCTGCTGCTTTCCCAGTGCTGCCTTGCTGCGAGGAGCTGTTGCACTTGCAGACCCAGGCTGGGCTGGGTGTCCCCACGCCCCAGGGACAGCCGGGGGGGCCAGCACGGGCTGCTGCGTGGCAGTCGTCACGCTGGTGACACTCTCCCCTTGCATGGGGCACTGTCCAGGCTGTGCTCTTCCTTCCGAGCCCTGCGAGCTGCTTGTGGGGCGCAGCAAGGCGAGGTGGCCCAGCACGGGGACTGCCCCAGGGGATGGGGGTCTGAGCTGGGGGGCTGTACTGGGGCAGTGCAGGACCCATGCTGGTGTGCTGTACTGGGGTGGGAACAGGGGGGCTGTGCTGGGGCAGCACAGGGCCCGTGCTGGTGTGTTGTACTGGGGTGTGAGCAGGGGGGCTGTACTGGGACAGTGCAGGGCCCATGCTGGTGTGCTGTACTGGGGGCTGTACTGGGACAGCGCAGGGCCCATGCTGGTGTGCTGCACTGGGGTGGGAACAGTGGGGCTGTGCTGGGGCAGCACAGGGCCCGTGCTGGTGTGCTGTACTGGGGTCTGAGCTGGGGGGCTGTACTGGGGCAGGGCCCATGCTGGTGTGCTGCACTGGGGGCGGAGCTGGGGGGCTGTACTGGGGCAGTGCAGGGCCCATGCTGGTGTGCTGTACTGGGCTGTGAACTGGGGGGCTGTGCTGGGGCAGCACAGGGCCCATGCTGGTGTGCTGTACTGGGGTGGGAGCTGGGGGGCTGTACTGGGGCAGTGCAGGGCCCATGCTGGTGTGCTGCACTGGGGGCTGAGCTGGGGGGCTGTACTGGGAGCAGAGCAGGGCCCACGCTGCCATGCCCCACGGGCAGCGGTGTGGGCAGCACTGGCCACAGAGGTGGCTCCATTTTTGCTGGGCGAGGGGAGAGGCGGCCGTGGGCCCAGCTCCTCCCCGGCTCCCGCGGGAGCTGATTGGCGCGGGCATGGCTGCCTGCCCCGGGCTGCCTGCATTTGAGCCGCTTCCAGAAGCTGACAAACCAGACTGGTTAGAGCCAGGCTCGGCCCCAGCCCTGCCTGGCCCACAGCAGGCAGCGGCTGCCTGCACGGGTGCCTGCCACGCCTGCCCCCCTCGCTGGCGCAGCGGGCAGCGCCTGGCAGCGCCCAGCTCGTTGCCCTCTCCTCCGGACCGTGGCGGGTCAGTACTGCGTCGGCGCTGGGGAGGAGGAAGAGGAGGAGGAGGAAGAGGCTGCTGGATGCTCACAGCGATGCCCCTCTTGGGGTGGCCTATCGGTGAGGGTGATGGGGATGCACCTCGCTTTGGGGGCTCCTGACCTGTCGGCCTGGGAGGGGGCCCCAAACCGTGCCAGAGGGAGGATGGGACTCTGTGCGGACGCCGCTGCCTTTAAACCTTTCCAGCAGCCGTGCTGAAGGCCACCTCCTGCCCTGGAGCAGCACCCACGTCCCGCACCCAGCCCCGAGGGGGCTCAGGGGGTGGTGGGTGAGGGGGGCGGCTGTGGAGCGGCTGCCCCCATGCAGCCGGCAGCAGGCGAGGAGGCAGAGCCTGGCCCCCAGCCGGTGCAGGCAGCCGGTGGGGAGGGCTGTGCCGGGCAGCAGGGCGAGAGCGAGACTGCAGGGTCGGGGGGCCCCGGGGAGCCGCCCCGGCTCTGTGGAGAGGCACCCGCCGCTGCCTGGGGACGCTGGAACCCGCCGCCGGCGGAGGACGCAACCGAACCACTCCTGCCCGGGCATGACGAGCCGCCTGCCCACGGTGCCTCCCTGCCTGCGGGGCAGGACCCTCCTGCTGCCGCCGCCACCAGCCTCATCCTGCCCCACAGGGAGAGCCCAGCACCGCGAGGGGGGTCACCCAGCCTGGAAAGCGCCTCCAGCTCCATCCTGAGCCTCTCCGGCGAGGAAGAGGAGACGTCGAGCAGCGAGGCGGCGGCAGAGCCGTGCCACGTACCGGCGGGCAGTGAGGATGAGTGCCCCATCTGCACAGAGCCCTATGACGACCAGCGGCACAAACCGGCCCTGCTCAACTGCAACCACGGGCTGTGCCGCGCCTGCCTGCGCGCCATCATGGACACAGCCGCCGGCACTGAGTTTGGCCGCGTGCGCTGCCCTATCTGCCGCCAGAAGACGCCCATGCTGGAGTGGGAGATCTGCAAACTGCAAGAGGAGCTGCTCCTGCTGCATGCCCAGCCCAGCTCCCCCAGTGCCCTGGCCCCCCCCCGGCCCCCCGCCCTGCCGCCCCGGCGCCCAGGCCTCGCCGGCGCCCTCGAGCATCGCTTCCAGGTGCGCTTCCACACCAGCCGCATGTTCGGGTGCCTGCCCTGCGTCCGCTACCCGCCCTGCCTCATCCGTGGGCTGGGGCGGCTGGAGCGCCGCTGCCGCTGCTGCTATGTCCTGGTGCTGGCGCTGCTGCTGGCGGCCGAGATGCTCAGCCTGCTCCTCATCTTCCTCCCCATCGTCCTGATGGTGCTGCTCTTCCTCATCCTCGATAAATAGCACTGGGTTTGTGCCTCCAGGCTGGACCATGCATGGGGAGAGGAGCCCTGCTCCCGCTTTGCCCCTGGGGCTGCTGCTGGGTGGTGATGCCAGCCTGGGAGCGAGCCTGTGAACCCAGGTGCCAGGCATGCCCCAGCGCTGCCGGTGAGCCCGGAGCGGGTGAGGCAGCGGAGGAGCTGGAGTGGGCAGCCGAGAGAGGCGACCCCAGAGCTGGGCATCACCTGCATCCCACCGGGCACCGGGTGACACATCACTGCAGCAGTGAAGGGGCGGATGGAGCAGGAGCCCTTCCTGCACTGGGGGCACGTCCCTGGCACAGGGCTGGGAACCAGAGGGGCTCTGCGGGCAGAACGGGGCTGTGCCATGGGCTGCGCTGCCTGCGCCTGGGACAGACGGACTGGGGTTCCCCAGCAGGGACTGGAAATACAACTTGCATTTGTACCACGGCCGTCTCCAGCTGAGTTCAGTGCTTGGTCCAGGCTGAGCATGTCCCCTCGGGGTCCAGCAGTGACACAAGGAGGGGATGGGGACAGCCAGTGGTCCCTAGCCACCCTGGGAGAGCATGCCTGCCCCCACCGCGGCACCTCCCAGCCCCAGCCGAGCGGTGCCAGCCTGTGCTCGTGCCTTGCCCTGCGTGGAGATAAGAGAGCAAACACGGTCTGGCACTGGCAGCACCGAGCAGGACTGGCTGGCGGAGCCCCCAGTGCCCGAGGACAGGCAGGTTTGGCCCCAGCTGGGCACCACCGGCAGAGGAGCCCACGGCGAACATGGCACTGGGGCTCTGCCCACGTGGGACCTGCCCAGGCTGCAGCGGGCAGGAATATCTCAGCGCTGAGCAGGATGTGGGCTCTGCTTCTTTACTTGGCAGCCAGCCCTGCGCTAGGGCTGCATCCCAGCCAGGCGTGATGCCCCGCTCCCCAGGACCCCCCCAGAGTGATGCCTGGGCCATGGCACAGCTCCTCTGCACCCTTGCCCCCCACCACGCTGCAGGGCACAGGGCTGGCAGCTGCTTACTGGGGACACCCGTACCCTGAGGGGATGGGGACGGCTCCAGGCTTTCAGCCACCTTTGGGCTGGTGGTGGGTGGCGGGGAGGTGTTAGACCCCCATGACCCCCCCCAGGATCCCCCAGGATCCCAGGGGTGTCAGTCTTCTGCGGTGTTGGCACCCGTCGTAGCAGCCTGGAATGTGCTGCTCCGTATGTATCCCTGCCAGCCTCCTCTCGGCGCCCTGCCGAAGCTCTACGCAGGCCCCGTGCCAAATCGCCCCCCTGTGCTGTCCCCACTGCCCATCCCTGCCGGGGGCTGGCTGACACCGCCGTGCCCTGTCCTCCTGCCCGGCCGTGCCAGGGTTGTGCAACCAGCTGCGTGTCCCGGCTTTGCCCTTCTCCCCCGGAAACGCGCCGTGGGCACCTCCCCAGGGCTGCGGCCGCGGGGGACCGCGGGGTACCACCCCCCACCCCCCCTTCCTCCTGCAAAGGGAGCCAGGTTGGGGGCAGTGAGTGAATGCTCCCCTGCCCGCACAGCCCTGCGGGAAACCCCTGCCGTGTGCCCACGGGGGCAGAGGTTTGGGCCACGGGCTTTGCCGGGGCACTCGGGCTACTCCCCGCATCAGCGCTGCCGTGCTTTTCTCCGGCAAAGTGCCAAGGCGCGGGAGGCAGCGGCAGGAGCGGGGCACCCCGAAACGGGTCAGGCCGGGAGGCAGAGGCAGGCGGGGCCCCCCTGGCCCCCCTTGCTCCAGGGAATATTTATTTATACCAAGTGGAGCAGCTCCATCAGGAGAAACGCCAGCTCGGCCCTGGCTGGGGACATTTTCAGCTAGATTGGGCCTGCGGGGAGGGGGGACTCAGACACCCGGGGGGCCCTGCCACCACATGGGACGCCTGGCACGTGTCCCTGCTCTACATTACATGGGGGGGACAACTGTCTTTCGGGCAAACCAGGCCAGAGGTGTCCCCACGGGGACATGATGGAGCACGATGCACCCTCCAGCACATCCACGCTCCCCTCTCCTGCTGCCAGCACCTCTGGGTGCTAAAAGCCGTAGAAGGGCACCTAAATCCCCCCCAGATGGGGTCCCTGGGGGGCTGCAGTGCAGGACCAGCCCTGTGGGCAATGCAGAGCCCGGCGGTGCCGCCCGCGGTGCCCTGGCACACGGGCAGGGCTGGCCTGCGGGAGCCTGGCTGCAATGTCCGCTCGCAAGGACTCGGTTATATTTAGCGCGCCGAGACAGCAGCGAGCGGCACGGCGGGTGCGCTGCAACACGGTGAGCCGGGGCCGGGGGTGGCGTGCCGAGAGCCACGGGAGGCTGCGGCAGGGCTCCAGGGCACCATCCCCCAGCACAGCCCCCCCAAAGCCCCGCGCACAGCCCCACACATACACCCTCCGATCCCTTTGCAGCGCCGGTACACACCACAACCTCCCCAGCACCCACATGCACCCTGTCTCCCCATGCACACCCCATTGCAGCCCCCCAGCATCCTCCTACAGCCCCCACAACCCCTCCATGCACCCCAGTCTCACCATGCACACCCCCGTACAGCCCTCCCCCACCTTCTCACCTGCCCCCATCTCTCCTTTGCTGCCCCCCATTGCCCCATTGTGGCCCCCCAACGTATCTTCCCCCCCACACCCTGGACTCCAACACAGCCCCCCCAAATCCACCNACACCTGAGACCAGTATTGGCCTTACGACCAGCAAACCACTCCAGGGAAAGTAAGGTTCAAAAATGCAGTAATAAAATACTGCTGGCCCACCCACCAAGCCCCGAGGAGCCCACTTCAAGAGAAGGGGCTCGGGTGAACTGCTTGCTGCTGAGCTGAAGGACTGAAAAAAATCCACCCCAAACAGTGCTCTTCTGGCCCCACACATGTTCCCCTCGCAGCTCTCCTTGTCCCCTCCCACAAGCCCCTGACACCCCATTGCACCCCAAATGCTTCATCACATCTCCCAGCTGGTGGCACCGGGAGAGTGATGTGACGTGGCTGTCCCCATCCGTGTGGGGACCTGCCCACTCGGGGCTCTGCGGGGCCGTACCTCTGTCCCCTCATCTCCTGCGTGTCCCCCCGCCCCCAGGGTCCCAGCCATGCCCAGGTGGCAGCGAGGACATCGGCAGCACAGCCAGCCTCAGACATGCACCGAGCGCGCCCGGTCTCACCCGCCCAGGCAGGCAGGGTTTGGGGTGTCAGGGGGTCAGGGGATCAGGGTGTTGGGGGCCCCACCGAGCTGCGGTCAGAGGCATGCCCCCGCCTTTAGCACCACAACCAGCTCAGCCCCCACGCTGGGGACACGCCAGCGCTGTCCCCGTCCTGCACCCGTGAGAGCGAGGCCAGAGGGACAGCGGCCAGGGGGACGGCACGAAAGTGGTGAGGCACCGGGAGCAACTCCCGCGCCAGAATCCGGCCGTGAGCGTGGAGCCAGGGAGCGAGCAGGAGCTGGTGCCCATGCCTGCGGGCAGCCCTCGTCTGGATTTAATCCCGAGAAAGCTCCTGAGCACCGCAGTCCTTCCCCATCCGCGCGGCCAGCGCTGCCCTGGGGACCTGTCACAGCCTCTCGGGCTCCGTGCCACAACCCATTATCTTCTCATTGCGGGGTTGCACCTCGTTGTGAAAGCTGGGCACTGGCAGAAGCCGTTGCAAGCAGCTTCCTCTCCGCTGAAACGGCTGTTTCGGGTGCGTGACCGCCTCGGGTCGAGGTTTCGAGGCTGCATGTCCCCAAGGAGGGCACAACCCTGATGCTTGGCCACCTCCTTCCCAGCCTGGCCTGGTGCTACCACATAGCCCAGCACAGCCTTCGGCCCCTGCACTGGGGCCGGATCCTCCCCGCTCTTCGCGCCAACGGGGAGCTGGTCCTGTTGTGCAACCTCCCAGCAGGGTGGTGGGGCAGGATGGGGACCCGTGGGGCCACACACATGGGCACCGGCCTCGGCGCCGCTCAGGGCTGCCCACCCATCACCAGCAGGAGCGCAGAGCTGGCCCCAGCCTGGCGCGAGCCTCGGCACCGACTGGCCGGGCTGCAGGAGCTGGTTTTGGGGAGAACGGCTGGGAAACATCCCCTCAACCCGTGCCAAAGGCTGACCCCAAACCAGCAGAGAGCTGCCTGTTCCTGGCCCTTCCCACATCTAAAACAAGGGCTTTTGGGGAAGGGTCATCCCCAGGAGCCATTTAACCCCCCAAGTCCCTCTCTCCCATCACCGGCCAACCTGGACAGCAGGAGAGCCCAGAGCTTCATCCCAGCCATTACATTACAGGACAGACATTACATCAACACGCAGATTTTACAACCAGCTCATCTGGGAACATCTGTGAGCATCTTTGCTCACACGTGGCCAAACCTGCTGCCACAGCAACGTCCTGGCCATGTTTAAGCAGCTGGTGGGACTTGGAGTGCTTTGAAAACCCAGCTTGGAGGCACCAAGTTCGGCATGGCCACAGCAGCCATGGGAGCGTTTCAGGGCTTGGGATGCCGGAGTGACTTTGAAAGACTTTTAATTCACCTGCAGCCATGACGCGGGGGCTGGCACCGCCCCGCTGTCCCTGTCCCCCCGCAGCACACCCGGGTCCCTCTTCCAGCGAGCGCTCGTTCAAGGTTAATAGGGCTGGAAAAATGGGCTGTCACCCAACACTTACTTCTGAAAGGCCCCATTTCTTCTGTAATTGCAACTCAAAATCAAATTAGCAGTTTTAAATTTACTCTGTGCCCAAGAGGTACCATGAGGGAGGGGAGGGCACGCTGTACCCTTCATCCTTATGTAATAAAAAGGGCAAATCCCTGCTCTGAGGGTGGAACTGCTGCCACCTCTGCCCCGGCTGGCCCATTGCTTCAGTGTCTTTGGGGCCCCGCAGATGGAGATGCTCATCTTGGATTCAGGATGAGCCTTTGGGGTGATGGAGATGCTCATCCTGGATTTGGGGCTGCCCCAGCTTCCCCAAGCAGCCACATCATGAGGCAGCCACTGTGACCACTGGGAGCCCCCGGCACTGCTGCCACGGCTGCATGTGCCCCCTCCAAAGGATGGCAGGGATGCGGGTGCAGGGCCAGGGAGCCAGGTCATGGCCACGGCGCGCTTGGGGCCGGGGATGGCACCGGCTGCATTATTGATGCTGTAATTCAGCACCCATGGACTGGGATGTGGTTTCATTTTCTGGGCATAGAGAAACCCCTCTGGGGGGGGAGCCAGCAGCCAAGCACAAGGGGTCCGCAGCCACCCCACACACCCTGCACCCCACCGGGGGTGGGAGCTGCCCCTGGGGTTCGGCCGTGAGCCAGGGACGTGCTGGTGCTTTGGAAGCGGCAGCTCCACAGTGGCCCATAGCAGAGGGCAGAGGCAGCCGCTGCTCCCAGAGAAAGGAAATTTGGGGGCCAGCACTGGGGCAGTGGGGCTGCGTGTGCACAGAAAGCCTCCGTGTGTGCACACACGCACCCTCCACTGTGCACATGCATTTACACACGTGTGCACCCGCCTGCCTGCATGTACAGCTCACCCCAGGGAACTGTGCTGCCCCGGGAGCATCCTCCCGGCTGCTTCTGCTGCAAATTTCTGCTTCTCCCAGCTGGAGAGCTGCCATCGCGGTGACCCTGGGGTCCATTTGGTGAGGGCAGTGGGTGCTCCCCACCGGTGCCATTTGCCGGCGCTGCCGGGTGCACGCTGGGCCCCGGGGCAGTCCCTGTGTGCGGCTGGGGATGGTGCAGAGAGGCCGCGAGCGTGGCAGGGCCCGTGGGTGCATCTGCCTCACCTGAGAGGGGTGGGGGGAGCCCAGCGCCGCCCGCGTCCCTGCCCAGCTCCCTTCAGCAGCGGGTGCCACCTGGGCCAGGCTGGCAAATCCTCCCCCCAGTACACAATGTCACTTGGTGAGGAACGGGACATCCAGCGGGTACTTAAGAGCCCTTGGTGTGGCTGGGGACCACTTGCCAAGGTGGGCAGGGTGGTCCACAGTGCCCAGGCATGTGCAGTGGGACCAGGGACGGGGCACGGAGGGGACACAACCGCATCAGAGCAGAGAGCCAGGTCGGAGGAAAGCCCTTCCTCTGGGTATCTCCCCCCAGCTTGCCCCACGGACCACGCGGGGCCAGGGCGCAGCATCCCGGCTGTGTGCAGCCCCACTCCTGCCCGCAGCGACGCGCACCCCCCGAGACACCGGCTCGACGTTCGTTCCAATATAATCTTTATTGGGGAGACCGATGGGGGTTAGAACAAGGCCGGGTATAAAACATGATCATCGTCACAACCAGCAGCGGGAGGCATTGGCAGAGCAACACAGAAACAGTATTGGCCCCCGTGCTCCGCCGGCAGCGGGGTGGTACCCGGGGCTGCGCCAGCGGCATCGCCTGCTCCCTCGGGGCTAGTGGGGGGGGACGGTTCAGCCCCTCTCCCTGGATGGATGCTGGGCTTCAGCCAGTGCCGGGGGCTGCTCTGTCCTCCAGGGTGCGGGGCTCTGCGGGGCCCCTCTGGCTCGCCCAGCCCCGGAGCCCTGGGACCGGGTGGAGTGTGCCCGTGGTGCCATGGCCATGCCGGGTTGTAGTGCTCAGCCCCGTGGGAGCACCCGCAAATTATGGCTTTTTCTTTATTTTTTTAGTTTTTTTTTTTTTTTGCTTTTTTGGCAGCAAACTTACTGCTCCAGGGGCCCTGGAGAAAGCAAGACTGCACAGGGGGCTGCTGCCCTGCCAGCCCCTCCGCACAGGGGCCAGAGCAGAGGTGCTGCGCTGGGGAAGGGACTGTGAGCAGGGGCCAGACCTCTGCCCGCTTGCCCAGCCAAATCCCCTTGCTGGAGCCGGGAATTTGGGGTACCCGGACCCTGCACCGCCCCCCCGAGCCATCCCACGGGGCATCAGTGCGGGGCCCCAGGCAGAGCGGCAGAGAACGGGCACAGCTCAATGCCTTTGAGAACACGTAGCGGCCTGGGACGGGGTGGCTGGGGATGGACGGGGGAAAAACAAGAATCCTCCAAAACGAGGACAAAGTGGAGCTTTCCTCAAGGGCCTGCGGAGGAAACGGGCCGCATGTCTGCTCGCAATCGAGGGGCCAGTGCGGCGGCTTGGCTTGGCTACAACGACTCGGGCACATGGCGGCTTGGCCGCTGAGACGAAAGCTTTGGCAAATAACTTACAGAGAAGGGGTGGGGGGCAGCCGGGGACCTGTCCTCACCTCCCGTGCCGGGCGGGTGACCCAGCGTGGCACCGCGCACCTCCAGGGCTCCTTGTGCCGCCGCCGGTGGCTGCGGGGTGATGGGGAGGGTGTCGCTCCAGTTGGGACCCAGCGTCCACTCTTGGGAGCCGCAGGGAGAGAGGAGGGAGAAGGCGCCCGGGGAAGGAGCATGGCGAGATGCTCGATGCACAGCGGGGGCACCCGCCGCAGGCCTGGGGGGAGCTGGAGCTCCTAGATGCACTGGTGGACATGCTCCCCATCCCAGCATCCCTCTCCCCTGGCACCAGCGGGGCGTAGGGGGCTGCCACCAGGTCCCAGCATCCCCATTGCCCCCCGCCAGTGCCGGCGAGGACACCAGTCCCACGTCCTTGGCCACGGTGAGCATCAGAGCATCCCCGGGCTGGGCCACCAGCGAAGAAGGGACTGGGGACCAGCTGCGGTGCTGCGCCGTCCTCTCCCACCCGCCGTCCGTCCCGCTGCCGGGAGGTGCGGGCAGGGGCACGGGGCTCACATGATGGTGCAGGAAGACAGCGGGTTTCGGATGTGGCAGGTGCAGGCAGCCCCGCAGTACTGGCGAAAGGTCTGGTAGCAGCTGCGGTCGGTGTCGCTGCTCCACTGGACGGGGTTGGCGGCCAGGGCCTCGGCCGGCAGTCTGTTGAGGATACTGGTGTTGACGGCCAGCGCCGCCAGACCATAGTCGGTGAAGAGGACGGTCTCCCGCTTGCAGGTGGGGCAGGAGATGAACTTGTACTTGGGGCAGGACTCGTAGAGGATCTGCAGGCACTCCTCGCACACCGAGTGCAGGCAGGAGAGGATGCGGGGCCGCTTGTTGGTGAAGTTGTACATGTGGCCGCAGGTGGGGCACTCGAGGGGCTCGCAGGGCGTCGAGGGGTGCAGCACGTACTGGTTGACGATCACCTCGTCCGACGGCGGCTGTCGGTGGTAGCAGACCTCCGAGCTGCCCTTCCGCTGGCTCTGGTACCCACGCTCTCGCCGCGGCAGGGGGGGAGTCCGGGGCAGCGGCAGGGGGCCAGGCGTGGCATCCAAGGTGGGGATGTCCCCGCACGCCTGGTTGACGATGATCTCGGACTCGGAGGGCCACGCGCGCTTGGCCACGAGGGGTGGCTCACGGCGTGGGGCTGGCGCGTAGCGCGGCTGCGAGGCCTGCAGCTCCGAAAACTTCTCCGGGTGGATGATTTTCATCGCCTCCATTTTAATGATGACCTGTTGCCCTTTCAGACACGACATGAGTATCGTTTTCACATTACTGTCCACTGCTCTGGGGTCTCCAAGGGACGCCTGCATGAGGCTAAAACATGCCGGCAGCCTGCTGAGCTTTCAATCTCGGCCTGGCAGCAGAGCAGGAGCACGGGGAGCAGCTGCTGGCGCGGGAGAGCATCCTGGGGAGACGGGGCAGCGCCAGTGGGCCCCGTGCCCCTCTTCTCTGGCCAGCCCCGAGGGTGCTGGGCGTGAAGCCACGGTGGGCAGGGGAAGGCAGGGCTCACAGCGGCATCCTGCCTGCCTTGGAGGATGCTCTTGGGTGGGCGATCAAAGCGTCGGCTCCCCACAGCGCCTCGCCAGGAAGTTAACGTGACATTGGCCGTCACTCGGCAGCCCCCCGCTTCACCTTCGCTGGCACTTCCCACGCTGGATCAGCTGCAGTAGGGAACGGTAAATTGGAGACCGTGGTGCCGGGTGCTGCCCGGGGCAGGTGAGTCCAGGGGGGTTCTCACAGGAACCGGGGCAGCCCCCCGCCTCGCCCCAGCCCCTGCCTCCGCCCGGCCTTTATTCTTGTTTACACGCCGTGGGATCCTCGTGGTGCTGAAGAATGTGTTTGCAAATTCCTTTGCTCTGACTTCCCGGCTCTCCCACTTGCCGTCACCGGCAGCTCCCGCAGGGCAGGGGCTCAGGGAGCATCCCACGCCGGAGGGCAGCTCACCTTGGCTAGTGCCGGGGCTGCCACGTGCCTTGTCCCCTCTGTCCCCGGCACCTCTGTCCCCAGCTCAGCTTCGTGCTTGCTGGAAATGAAAAGCGAGAGGGGGTTGGATCCGAGGCTCTTCAGGGATCTACTGGCTGCCAGCGCTCCCTCGGGATGCGTGCCCGCCTGCATCCCGGCAATTTGGCAATTGAGCCCTGCAGCTCCTGTCCATCCGCCCGTGTGTTTGGGCTGGCGGAAGTGGGAGCAGGCAGGTATTTCCCCCCAGGCATCTCCTTGGCGGCCCCGAGCGTGGGGTCCTGGGTCCCCCCTCTGCCCTGGGGGCTGGGAGGGCAGGTCCCCCTGCGCCCAGCTGGGATGCAGGGTCCCTCCTGGGGGGGTTCCCCCACCGACCTGCCTCTGCTCACGGTTTTCTCTCACGTTTAGCCCCTCCTCTGCTCGGTGGATCTATTTTTACCTCCATCGCTTGCTCCTGATCTGTCCCCGCTATTATCCCTCCCTCCAGCTTCCTCTTCTCCCCCTTCCCAGCTCCCTGCCCTTGTCCTGGGGCAGGACAGGGCTGGAGAGGACAGGCCACGTTTGGGGGCAGGAGATGGGGGGCAGGCAGCCAGCTCGTGGCCATTTTCTCCCTTAGCAGCCCCGGCAACAGCCTGTCTCTCCTCCGAGAAGGGCGAAGGCGCTCTCCTCCATCATGCTGCAAATCCTGTTAGAGGGATGCCTGCTCCCGCTGAGCCCTGCCAGGCCTGACGGAGGGGGCCCGAGGGGGCCATCTGGTTGCAGCACCAGCCCTTGGGGATGGCGAGAGGCCGTGGGGGGTTCAGTCCTGGATGCCCGAGAGCCGTGGGGGACTGGATCCCTGCCCGACCCCAGCGGAGGTGTCCCCAGGGGCCATGCCCTGGTAGCACTGGGGTCCTGCAAGCACCCTGTGATGCCTGCCCTGGGGAGTGAGGCCTCGCGTCCCGCATCCCCCATCACGGGCTCACGTCCTGCACCCCACATCCTGCACCCCGCACCCTACAAGCAGCGTATATCCCCCCCCGCGCACAGCAGCAGCCCCGAGGGCTCTCTGCCCACAGGTCTCGCGCAGACACTCACCCGCAGCACGCCAACGGGCACGGCGATCCGTGTGGCCAGGCAGCCGCTGTGCACAGCCACCGCGTTTCCACGCTCACGCCGTCACACCCCTTCATGCACCACCCTGGCGCAGCACCCCGCCGTACCCCGCATTCCCATCACCCCTGGGGCGAGACAGCCCTCCCCAGCATCCCCCCACGACACGCAGCATCCACCCCCCCAGTGACCTCCCACCGCAATCCCAGCCCCACGCACCCCTGCCCCACGCCGCGCTGGCACGCTCGCAGCCCAGCGCTGCACACACATGTGCACACCCGCGCACACACACGTCCTCACGCCCGCGCCTGCGCGCCCGCAGGGTGATGCCCCCCGGGCAGCCCGGCCAAAAGGACGGTCGCTGCCAGTCGTTACCTGCATTGGCCCGCCGTGCCTCGGCCGGGGGGTCCCGGTGCGGCCGCGTCCCCGGTTTAGCCTCCAGACCCCCGCTCCGTCCCCGGTAAAGGTCTGGAGGCCCAAGCGGCTAGAGGTTATCTGAAAGGCAGAGGGATGCAGGCGCTGCCCGTGCGAAGTGCCGGCTCCCCGAGGATGCTGCGGGTCTCCACCGCCGCTCCCGGCCGGGCCGTGGCTCCCGGCCCCGCTTCCCACGGCCCCGCCGCCTCCTCCAGCAGCTTCCCCGGCGGCGCGGGGAGGCTACCGGGCACAAAGGCAGGGCTGGCGGCGCCGGGCTCCCGCCGGCTGCCCCGGCTCCGGATGCTCGGCGGGGACCAGCTGCCGGGGGGAGGCGGCAGGTAGCGCCGCTGCCGCCGCCGGGGAGGCACCTTCCGCCCGCCCCGCGGCTCCGCGCTCCCTCCCCCGGCTCCTCCGCCGCCTCCTCCGGCCGCGGAGCCCCCGCTCC
>VZTQ01002501.1:57987-319964 GCA_013400755.1 Pelecanoides urinatrix | reverse complement strand
CCAGCCCCGGCCGGGTCCCCGCGAGGTGTTTCGGAGGGGCCTGCAGTGACTCAGCATCCGCCGCTGGAAATGGCTCCGCGGCGCGGGCTGGGGAGCGGGCGATGCTGCTCCGGGGGCAGTGATTTAGGGGCCAGCATCAGGGAACGTGTGGCAGTGGGGAGAGGGGCCCCTGCCAGCAGCCCCCGCAGCTTTCGCAGCTGGGGAAAGGCCGTAACACCAGTATTGCCCCCCCCTCAACTTTTTCCCGCTGCCGAATCAGAGCCATGCACCCCACCGTGTCCCAGGGGACCCCTGCCCCACCGCTAGGCCTGACCCCGACCCACAGCCAGCCCTGCAGGAGCGGAGCAGAGGGGGTCCCCCCACCCTGAGGTCAAAACCCAACTGAGCGTCCCAATCCCTGCTGAGCTCTAGGGAGGGGGGAGCAGGGCACAGGGTCTCGCTGGTCCCTGGGGGATGTGGTGGGCTCAGCACGGCGTGCGGGGGGTCACACCGTCGCTGGGTACCAGCAATGCTGTCAGGTCCCCGGGGAGCACTGGGGAGCATCGTGCCTTGCTGGGGTCTTGCTGTTTTGACCCCCGTCACTGGCACAGGCAGACACGAGCCCATGGGCTGGGGACACCCCGCATTGTGCCCTGGGAGGATGACTCCCGGTCTGTACTTCCCGGCTCCTGCCATACCCCAGCAGATGTCAGAGGCCAGGCTGCCCTTTCTCCCCGTCACGGGAGCCTCCAGCCTGGGGAGTCCACAGGTAGGCAGCCAAAATGAGCAGCCAGCCCCACCTGGAGCCCCCCAACTCCCCAGCCACGCACCAACCCACCCCACCAGCCACAGTGACCCAGGCATGTGCACACCTGAACCCAAAAACACTCCATACCTCCATCCCACCCTGGCTGGGGCAGGGTGCTGGTGGGGGCTCACCAGGCTCCTTTGGGTGCTGCTGGGATTTCCCTGCTCACGTCACCCACTGCCACCTTTGAGGTCTTTATATTCCTCAGTTGGCCCCAGGATTTTGCCTGGATTTTGATGCCCTCCCCCTGAAGGTCACCCTGCCCAGACCCTCTTCTGGCCCTCCAGCCTTGCTGCAGCAAAGACCCGGCCACTGTTCGCCCCCTATAAGGAGGGGTCTGTGGGGGTCTGCCTGTGACCGCGCAGCCACATCGTGTTCACGCCATCGCTGTCCCCTGGCCCCTCCATCAGCGGGATGGAAACAGAAGCTGGAGCTCACATATTTCACTGAACAGCTCTGCATTCCCACTGTCAGCCAGAGGAAAGCTCAGCTCCATCAGGCCTTATGCATCCCATAGATGATCCGACCATCCAAGCTGCAGGCAATGATGCCAAAAATCTCACCCAGATGCCTGACTCAGATGACCAAACCCACCCAGCCCAGAGGGATCCCCCGGCACCCCGAGGGCTCAGCCACGCTCCATCCTTGGCCTGGACCAACCCTAGAGTGTGGCTTCCCCCGGGGGACCACACAGCATTACCCACCACCTGCCTCCGCCTGGAAATCCACGCTCCCCTGCTGACAATGTTAGCGGTTGTATTTTTAATCGTCTAGTTTCTCGTCGGATAAGGGATTTTGTAATGACTTTGCCTCTAGTCCCTGTAAGTGTAATTCTTTGATCTGCTCACCTGCCGAAATCAGTGTGAGGCTGCTGCTGCCTGGCACCCTAACAGTGCTAAACAGGGATTCCCTTCATCTTCCCCCTCCTCTCTGTGTCAGTTTTTGCTTACTTTCCTGCTAACGCTTCTGGATGCAGATAGCAAGAACCGATATATTATGCTTGAACTCACAGAGCAAAGGAAATTGCAGGAAGTGAGTGAGCACGAGCCATTTTCTGTTATTAATTCGTATGGCATCCCCGTGCTGACCCAGCTACACAGTGTTATTATGCTGCTATTCCATGAGTTAAGCAACAGCTCTATTTAAAAATAATCATAAATGACATCAGGCATCTTTTCTGCTGAACAAGAGGGTGTTTGTGCCAAGATGCTGGGGATCCTCGTGTTGCCCCAATAGCACTGCTAGTCTCTACTTCGTGTGCTCAATGGACGTGGCACTGAATCCTCCCCACCCCAGCACAGCAGCAATTCTCAGCCTCTCCTCCACCTATTCAGGTACTTGTGAAGCAGTTTGCAGCACGAGCCAAAGCCTGGCACTTCTTTTTCTCCTAGAGCTTGTGTTAGGCTTGATGGGGTCCTTGGTGGCAAGTGCCACTGGTAAAGCCTTGTACAAGAGAGGCTTTTGCCCCAAGTTTTCAGCCCAATGTATGAGTGCTCAATGAGACTTGCAGAGCTCTCCCAGGCTTGCTTTTGGAGGTGCAGAGTTTCCCTTTTCTCTGCTGAGTTGGTTCACCAACATCTCTGCTTTTCACCCCAAACCCCAAATAATCTCATCCTTCAAAGCCCAGACCCTTCATCTTCAACCGGGTCTGGGTGGCCGCACTCTCAAGTGATGTCCCTACCAAATCCCAGTCCCTGTGGCTAACTCTAGCATTTGCCTTTGGGCAATGGGTCTGGCCATACTCTTATACTGGGTTTAGCACCTAACTGTCATATATGCGTACATGCTGCATTATCTGTCATAAAAGTCTATCGTATTGTGTTATCATAAATGTACATCTTTATGCTGCATGTGGATATTCTCAGCATGTCTTCTGAGCTGTGGTGATACGATATGGCACACTTTTCAGGGTCTTACAAACAGCACTGATTTATTTTACCATTTTGTGAGACCTTTCCAGCAGGCCAAGCATACCCCCGGGTTCGGAGGAAGGTCCTTAGCTCAAGTGTACCCGCTGTTCCCTATGTCCTGCTTCGAGCTCTGCTGGGACAGACATGCAGGATCAGCTTTGCCAGTGGGTTTGCTTCGTGCTACCAGATGAACAAAATTTTGCTTTTTGTAATCAAGTGGTTACTTGTTGTAATCAAGTCGGTGTTGGTCCTGCTGGGTCCGCCCTGTGTGCAACCACAGCTTCTTTCTGCAAAACTCATTACTTTCCAGTGTCTCGAATAGATTATTTCTAAACCTTCACTTTACAGATGCATTGAGAGGTGTAACACTGCTGGCCAGTATCTGCTGCAACTCCGCTGAGATGAACGGTGATGCCAGAAGATAATTTGACCCTAAATTTCTTCCTCATCATCTGCATCAGCCATCATCGGCTCGGTTGTCCAGCTGCATGCTCAGGATTTTATGGCCTTTCTGGATTTATAATGCCTGCAGAGAAGGACCCGTTCTAACAGGTTGGCTCCTTCCTCGCTTGGTGCTGACCCTGCGCTGTGATGACACACGTGTCCTTGCTTTCCACTCAACCGAGTGAGCCAGCAGCTCCGCGTGTGCCAAACCTTCCTGCCCCGCGTCCCGGCTCCCATCTACAGTGTGCACACCTAGGATTGCAGTTTGCTGTCCCTGCTTCTGGCAGCAACACCTGGGGTGCTTTTGCAATGTCTCACACCACTTTTATTTACTGCTTGTTGCTCTTATTACAGAGTTTGTTTGACCGGGTCCTGCACGCATCAACAGCTCCTTCCAAAATCCAGCCTGTTTCTTGCAATGAACTTGTTTTGTGCTGGTGAATCACTCATCACACAGATAATTCATCCACAAAAAAATGAGCTCATCTTCAGCTTTCCAGAGAGCAGCTTTATCGGCAGGTCTGCGGCAGGCCAGCCACCAGCGCCTGCCCGGCTGCTCTGCGGCACTGGAGGGTCGACCCACCCTGGCGTGGCTGGGAAAGATGCAGATACGGTACCCATGCTCCACATTAAGTCTTTTCATCCTCCATGCTCCATCATGCCATGCTCCATCCCCCCAGGGTTGTCTCTCCTTGCCGGGGTAGAGCATCAGGAGAAGGGACCCCAAGTGCCACGATGGCCACTCTCCCAGGCTGAGACCCTCCAGGCCTGGCTGAGGTGGCATCAGCCCCCACAACAGCCCAGCGCAGACACCAACAGAAGAGGAAAGCAGGGCAGCTTTCACACCATGCATCTGCCATGCAGCTCCACCAAAACTACTGCAGGAGCTGTCTGCAGCTCCTGAGATGCGCAGCTTGCCCAGGCAGAGCAAACACCATTTTGATGCTATTAAAAAATCTGCCAAGAAACCAGCAGAATTGCTTGTTGCCAGCTGGTTGCTTAACGATGCAACCATCTGCTGCAGAGCTGGTTGCTCTGGTTGCTGTTTGAAGCAGAAGTGTGCGGGTTGGTGGTGGTCAGGACCTACCATTGATGCTCTTGCAGTACAGTCCTAACACATTGATGGGGTTTGGATGTGGTTGTTTCTAGGCTTGCAGCCCTCTACAGAGACTCCACCATGAGAAAAATGGTGCTCGGAAGACCTGCAAAGTGGTCTAGAGCGTGTGGCTCTTCCACATGCTACCACACACAAACCTTGAGATTATGGGTATTATAAGCTCCACAGCACGACAGACCTACACGCGTGGTGGTCTGGCCAGCTTGAAGGTTATGGATGTTCCTAAAGCCCCAACAGATCCCAAGGGGTATAATCATTATTTTACTATTCATTTGGTTTAGTGATTAATACTATGGCCACTTCTGGGAGCCCTTGCTGTGAAATGGGTGCCCACCTTGCTGGTGCTGCAGCGATGGCAGGAGGGCAAGGAGGAGGAGGAGGGAAGCACGTGGGCTGGGGGCAGGTCAAGGCAGCAGAGTCAGAGAAACCATCTCCTCTCTCCTCAGATGCGGTGACCTTCACTCCCCTCCCCACCAGCTCCCTGCCTGCAGGCCTGGGGTTGCTCAGACGCCAGAAAAGAAGACTCATGGAAAATTTATTGCTCTCCACAGTTATCTCATGGGAAGAGGGAGAGAGGATGCGGATCAATAGCCACAAGCCAGGACGTGGGAAATTTGAGCTGTATTTCCCTATAGCTGCGTAGGGAAAAGCTTTTTCACCTTGAGGGTCAAACACTGGACCAGGGTGCAGAGAGGTGGTGGGATCTCCAGCCTTGGAGATGTTCAAAGCTGCCCTGCACGAGATCCAGAGCAACATGCTGGCCATGCTTTGAGCAGGGGTTTGGACTCTGCTGTGGGAATGGGACCAGCCGCAGGCCTCGTGGGGCAGGTGGGGGTCTCCCACTCCCATCAGAACCCCCTTCTTCATCTGGGGGCTGCATCTCCCCAGCTCCGTGTATGCACAGTCCCACGGACTCTGAAGACAAGGAGGATTTCATGTCTTGCTGGTGACCCCACAGCACCACAGTCACATCAGAAACTCCCTCCTGGTCCTGCAGTGCTACCAGGGGCTGATGGGGAGATCTGGAGCTCCCTGGGTGCTGCTGGCCCGGGCAGTGGGTGACCACAAAGACCCAGAGCTGCATTTCAGGGGATAGAGGGTGCAAGGAAGACCTTTAGAAAACACCTTGTGCCCAAGCAAAACAGGACAGGGATGGCCCAGAAATAGAAATGGCAGCTCTGCAGAAACCTTCCCCCTTCCCAGCCAGCCCAGCTGATGCTGGGTTTAACAGAGCCCAAGGGATGTGAGGCTCCGTAGAAACCAGAGCATGTACCAGAGCTGGGATACAGCTGCTCTTCCCAGACCTCCTTCGCCGGGTTGGGCAGGTACGGGGCTGGTGGAGCAGCTCTGGTGCCAGCGATGCTGGGGCTGAGGCAGACGCCTTGTAATTGTGGTGACATTTAGTGTTTGCTTTGTTGGCTCCCTGGCAGAGCCCGGCGCTGCCGGCGTTTGTAACCTGACAGCGCTGCTCGCCTGGATGCAGCGGCGAGACACAAAGTGGGTCAGGGAGAAGGAGGCGGCGCGGTGGCTTCGAGATGCCCGTCAGCAGCGCGGTGGGGCAAGGTGGTCCTGGCATGGGTGAAGAGGTACCCAAGCTCCTGCTTGTCCCTCCCGGGTGCTGCCGCAGCTGGGGCACAGAAGCAGCAATTTGTTTTTGTAGCAGAATTTCAGCTTTTTCGGGAAAACTTCCCTGAACGCAGTGGATGGGACCTGCCGAGCCCTGCCCGGCTCCTGGCCGCTGCCACCCCTTGCTCTGAGCACAGCCCCACACACGAGGTCATGCCCGTGCTTGTGGGTGGTGGGATCCTGCTGTCCCAAACGTGGCTGTCCCAGGGTTCCCAGCAGGACCTGAGGGCACAATGTGCTTCCCTATCCCTGCTCCCAGCAGCTGGCAACAACCCCCGGGTCTCCTGCCATCCCTTCTGCTCCGCTTGGGCAACTGATGCTTTTATGTGGAGCACCAGAGTTGCATTTCTAGGTCAGTTGGATGAATTTGAGTGTTGACCCGAGGATTTTATTTTCCCTGTGTGCCTGTGAGCCTCCCAGGGAGCTGTGTGGGTGCACGGCCAAGAGCTGCCCCCGGCACGGCTCCTTCTCCGGCAGCGCGGCAGCTTCCTGCGGCACAGAGCTGCCGGGCGCGCGGGGGCCGGGGGAGCAGGCGCTCCTTCGCTGCGGTTTGAGCACGGGGAGCTGAGCTGCCGCTTGCTCTGAGCTTCAGCTGGGGGAAGAGCCGCAGCTTGCAGACCTGGGGACGGGCGGTTGCGGCGGCGGGGGGGGGTACAAGGAAACGCAGGAGCTGGTGAACTCCCCGGCATCGCCTTGGGTGGAAGCTGGGAGCCATGTAGAGCCCTTGGTAGAGGGTCCGTGGGAGGGGGCTGCATCCCGCGGGGCAGGGACGGTGTGTTGTACTGGCTGTTGGGGAGGTTTCCCGCAGCTGACAGCACCATCTGGCCTTGGGGTTTCTATCATATCTTTCCTCTCCCTAATTACTTCGGTCCTCCAAGGACCTGATATATTTGGTGCTGGGAGCCATCCTGGGAGCTGCAGCAGGACCCCGTGGCCCACCTCTCTCCTGCTGCAGAGGACCCCCTGCCTGGTGCCTTGGCTGGAGGGGACCCCTGGGAACAAGGGGGTTGCCACAGCCCAGTGCAGGCTGCAGGGAAGGGAGCGGTCACACTGGAACCAGCTCCATCCCTGGTGTGACATGGGGAGGTGAGGTCTTTCCATGTAATGGAAACCAGTGCTCCAGCCTGGCAGGGGACCCAGCATGGCCAGACTGCTGGGGGAGCCGTTGGGGCCCCACTGGGGCAGTGTGGTGTCCCCGGGGAAGATGGGGGTAACCACCGTGGCCCTGCCCCTGTCTGCCGAGGGACACGCATAGGTTTGGGGGGGATGGGAAGCTGTGCAGGGCACCGGGCACCCACACAGCCCCCAGGATGCTCCGGAGCAGTCGTGGTCCTATGGATGGGGAAGAAGGTGTAGTTTTGGGTGCAGGCTTGAGGACGAGGGCCGTCCCCCAGCAAGGCAGAAGGGGTCTCTGGGGAGCCCCCTCCTGCCAGGGCTCACCCAGGCCCTGGCTTTCTGCAGGACCCTGATCTACGCACGGGGGTTTGGGGCTGGCAGAGCTGCGGAGGTGGCTCTGCACCAGCGCAGGGGTTGCCTGCCCGACGGCTGCCCGCGTGCCAGCGCAGATCTGCCAGGCTACATGAGCCCAGCGCTCGCGTCCCTCGGCAGCACGATAGACACAAATGGGAGCAGACAGCCCGGCTCGAGCGGTAAAGATCAAACCCCGGGAGTCTGGGGCTGCTGTCATTGCGAGATGGGGCGCTCGGAGCCATCCCGGGAGAGGCAGCTGGAGATGCCCCCAGCAAAAAGCTGTGTCCCCGCATGGCTGCAGCGCGGTGCTGCTGGCAGAGTGCGGGCAGGAGCTGCCTCTGTGCTGCAGCCACCACAGCAGGGGCTGGCCATGGCTCAGGGCCGTGCCATGGGGAGGGGATACGGGGGTTTGCCTGCCCTGGATCTCAGATCCGGGAGGATGTACAAGCCATTGCCAGGGTGCAGGAATAAATGGCCCCACTCCTCCTGCTGGGCTCTGCTGGCAGGGGTGCTCCTGCACCCAGCACCTCCCCAGGGGCTGCGCCCTGGCTTCTCTGGCTCCTCAGGCTCAGGAGGGCGGGGGGGAAGGTGGCCCCAAAACATGGCTTTGCTGGGAACCGCTATGGAAAGCCCCCCTCTGCCGGGCCACACGGCTGCCCCAGCCTGCGTTGGCGGGTGGAAACTTCAACCGCCTGCCCCAGGCTCTTGCCGAGCCGGCGGCCGTGGGAGGACGGTGCTGCTGCGGTGGCACGTGGGTCGCGGCTTGCAGGAAGCCGGCTGGCGGCACCCACGCTCCCGGGGAGCGAGGAAGGGGGAGCACCCTGCGCTGTTGGGGCAGGACGGGCAGCACCCACCAAGGCGATTTGAAGGAGCAGAGGCAGATGCCAGTGGCACAGGGCTGGCACCCCAGGAGCTGCAGGTCCAGGCACAGCTTCCTCATCCTCCTCCAGCCCCAAAGAGGTTTGAAGAGAGCCCTGGGATCCAGCACAGGCCCCAAACATCTGGATTTTGGACAACCCGCCTGTTTCCCACCTGGGAAGCCGGCAGCCATCGTCCTGGTGCCCATGTCCTGCTGGCCCGGAGGTGGCCCCTTGCGGGCAGCAGCGCTGCTGCCACCGGCGCGGAGCAGGAGGGATGAAGGTCCGTGGTGCAGCTGGGGAGCAAGGAGAGGGCATGGCTAATTGGGATAATTGCTAAAGCAGGCGAGGGGCGAGTGGGGAGGGAGGCGGCGAACAAGGAGCCGTTGTGCACAGGCGGCCCAGGCACGCGGCCCCGGCTCCAGCCGGCAGCGAGAGCCAAACAAACGGGGACTGTTTGAAGCGAGGGAGGACAAGCAGACGGCAGGACAGAAACCAGACCTCCACTGGGAGAGAGCCGGAGCCAAGGGCTTAGCTGGGAGCTGGGTGCTGCGCGGGGTCTGCCTGCTCCCCGCAGGGAGAGCATCCCTGGGCTGCCATGGCAAAGCCTTCACCAGGGGCAGGATGGTGCCGTCCCCGATCCTTCCCTGGGGCAGGGGCCAAAGGGGGAGGGTGGCAAAGTGCTGGGGATGCTCCGGGCCAGAAGGCGGGTGACAGCCCTCCTGCCGCAGCCATCCCCAGGACTGGAAACTTTGAATCACAGAAAAATAGCAGGAAATCAGCCCCTTGTCCTAAAAAAAAACATCGGCAGGTGTAGTCACTGCGCAAGATCTCCATACGGTTGCAGCACAGTAGAAGCTGTGTCATCGCCCAGTGAAAGCAAAAGTGGTGCTTGCAGGGAGCCCGCCGAGAGGTGGGTGCTCGCAGCTGCCCCTGCCTCAGCCCGGCTTCTTCCTTCACAGGAAGGAGAAGTGACATTTGAGAAGGGAAAACCATGGCCATGCATGTGAGCTGCCCGACCAGGTGTCCCCAGCTGGGGCTCTTACAGCCCAGGTACCTGCGTGCGAGCTGGCGTTTAGCCTTGGAAGACATCCTGGGCTGTTTGCTGCTGCCTGGCTCTGAGCAGGGAGCTGCATGTTATGGCCCGTTGGACACAAATCCCACAGCATCGACCTGCCGTGGGCGCTGGGCTGAGGTTGGCAAGGGGTGAATTACCCTTCCTAAAGTCCCCGTGCAAGGGCACGAGGCCACCCCGCACCGTGCCCGTCCCCAAGGCACATGGCAGGTGAGGATGCACGAGCACCAGGGGTGCAGAGGGGGAGGCCGGAGGTTCTGCCCAAGCAGGGATTCTGCGTGTGGGTAGGACAGAGCTGGGGGGGGAGATTTTGGCACTGGAGGATGGTGTCAATCGAAGTGCTCCAGCTCCGTGCTTGCCTCCTGCTTGCTTGCACATTTGGCGGCAGCTCCGTGCAGGGGCAGCCACTGGCTCCCGGTCCAAAGCCAGTCAGGAACAGCCCACCCTCAGCCCCAAAGCGCTCGGGTGCTGGGAGGAGACGGGAAGGACTTGCTCCGGGCCAGGAAATCCTTGCTTTCTCCTCCAGCCGGGCCGCAGTGGGCAGCCACAATGCACGCTTCCCCCGCGCCGCTGCCAAGCCCCGGCGTGACCTGGGGGCCGGCCGGGCCGGGGAGCCGCAGGGGAGAGGGACGAGGGCGGGTGCAGGAGGGCGATAAGGAAACCGGCTCCTCTCCCGGTTCCTGCAGCCGGTGCAAGCCCGGGGAGAGACAGGCAGCAGGCCAGGCGCCGGCTGACTCGTGCGATGCCGGTTCTGGCCGTGCCAGCCAGGACAGCAGATTATTTATCTGACTCATTATCCTTGAGGAATGCAGCATCCCCCTGCCAGGGCAGAGTGGGGTTTAAACTAGGAAGGCTTTGGGCTCTGCAGCATCCCTGCATCATACCTGAGCATCCCCTGTGTACATGCAGTGTAGGCGTGGAGGAGCCCAAAGGCACCGGGCATTGCAAATGCGCCTCTGCAGCGTCCTCATCCCGCCGCAGGCACAGGGGTGAACCACGCAGGCAGATGGGTGCCCAGCACCCGCATATGCTACACGTGCACATGTGCCCCAGCTGAGCACAGCACCCGCCGCGTTTTGCACGTCCCTGCGGTGCTCCCAGCGTCCCTGTCCCCCACCAGCCTACGGTGTGGCTGAGATGTCACATGGGGAGAGTGTAACATGTGCAGGATGGAGCTAGTGACAGATCCTGTCGGATCTGGGGAGCTGCCAACCTTTTCCGAGGACGTGCTCTTGCTGCAGGAGAGCACCGGTGCCACGCAAAAGCCTCGGGGAGTTTTGCAGAGAAGCCTGCGCTGCCCCTCGCTACGGAGCTGAACCCCAGGAGCAGGTGTCGAGGGCAGCATTAGGCCTGCTGCAGGACGGGTGCATGGCCCAGGGCCCCCCCGGTGCTGCATGCAGGCCGTGTGCTGACCCACATGACAGGACACATCCTGGCACCGCAGGCGATCTCTCCCTTCGAGGAGCTTTTGCAGGTCATTTCCAGGCTCCATTTTGGCTTAGAATCTGCTGCTGCTGTCCTTTGGGACACATCGCTTTCCCTAAGAGGCTACTAAGAACTGAGAAAACTCATCACATGCCATAGGCAGACTACCTGGAGAGAAGCAGTGCAGGGCTGTGACTGCACACGGACGTCTGGGTGCCAGGGCCCCATGCTATGGGGCACGGCCGTGGGCTGCCAGGTCGCATGCCCACACCGGGCTGTGCCCGCGTGCTGCATCGAAAGGCGGGTTCAGCACCAGGACCTGCGGGATGGGATGCCGAGCACGGGCTGGCGGGATGAGCTGAATTTTGCACCGTGCTGGGGTTTCCCAAATAAGGTGCTGGAAATAGGTCTGTGCTGCCCCACCCCGCCCCCGTCCCTGGCAGCTTTGTCCCCGTGCGCTGGTCTGGGCTCCCTAGGTCACCCCTCAGCGAAGCACCACTGGTCCCCTCTATAGTATCCTCATGCCGGCAGCCCCCAGCGCCTCCTCCCCACTCGCCAGCTCCCAGCTGAGCCCCTTCGCCCGGCAGCACCGACCCCTTGGCGTTCCCCTGACAGATGCTCACCCCATTGATGCCTCGGGCTCCCTGGGCCACCCCGTGGTTCTTCCACCCCCAGCTTCGCTCTGCTTTTTAGTGAGGAGGCAGCCGAGAATTAAGGCAAATGCCTTGGAGGAGACCTCGCACAGCAGAGGGGCCCATGGAGGGAGCCTTGTGATGTCCTGGAATAAATCATCCCACCCATCTGGCTTTGTTTCGCACAGCCTGAATTTGGGGTTTGGCTTCCCATTACTGCACTGGCCCAACTCATCCCTGTGCTCTTCTCACACACTGACCACCTACGAGCTCTCCTTAGCTTCAAAAAAGTTTTCAATTCCACCAAGGTTTGGTGAGAAGCCACCATCTGTGTTGGGGGCTCTCACCGAGCTGCTCCCCCAGCTGACTGCAAAACATTTCCCTCTAGGAAACGCCGCTCTGCGTCGTCCTCCGTTACTGATGGGCTGGAAAGAGCATCATCACCCTCATGTGCCTGCGCCACGGCACTGCGACTCCCCAGGAACCAAAGAGAAATATTCAGCAAACATGACCTCTCCGCGAGTTTTTATGTCCTGGTGACTGGGAGAGCCCCTGGGAGGAGCTGGGGCTCGGGAAGCTCCACCGACCCGGATGCCACACGCGTGCCTGTCCCCAGGGCAAGGATGCCCAGTAGCAGGATGTGCCTGTGGCTTTCTGGTTTGTTTTAATGAAATAAATGCCCCTTTTGCTGTGTGTGAAGCACCGGCGACTTGGGGCATCCCATGAGATCGCTGTAGTTACTGGTATCCTGTAAAAAATCCTAAAAGCTTGTGTTCGGTCACGCAGGATCAGGGGCTGTGGGTACCCTGCCACGGTACCGCTGCCAAGACTCAAGATCTCTTATGGATGGCTATTGCAGGAATTGCTGAGCCCAGCACTTTCCTCCTGGCTGCATGTCCCACTGCTGGGGATGCTCCTACCCCTGCTGCACCCACTGGGCTCCAGCCCTGCCAGCAGCTGCCCATGCTGGGAACCCAGGCCCCGGCCCCTTCCGTGGGTCTGCCCCCTCAGTTTTGGGCTGCTGGGAGGTGGTATGGGCTGCGAGAGAGCTCATGGGTCGGTTAGAAAAAAAAAGGAAAGCAAAGGTTGGCTTTTTCTCCTGTTTCTCCTGGTTTTCTCAAATCACAGAGGTTGTCTCCTGGGCTGCACGGAGCCGGCGCACCTTTCTCTGGAAGCACCGTGGCATCTCATGAGGACCTCCCTCTCCATCACCTCTTCTAGCACAGGACATCGCCTGGGTGGGCACTGAGATTTCAGTTGGTTTTTTCTGTTGAATTTTTTTTCCCTGCAAACAATTGCAGGAAATAAGACTGGTTTTAAGCAACAAATAGCTACGCATTAGTTCGGCTTCTCCATTTACTCAAGGGGTGCACAGCTCCGAAGCGCTCACCAGCTCCCAGCTCAGCGAGTCCCACACGGGACGACTCCAAAACAGCAGCTTGGGCTCCGGTGCAGCAGCTTTTCTATCTGAGGATTCTCCATCATCTACAAACCCTCTGCGAGACTGCTGGACGTGGCTCTCAGAGCTCAATTTGGAGTCGTATCTTGCCAAGAAATTAAATGTTTGAACTTCAGGCTCCAGATTAGGGGTTGCTGCTCCTGGATTGGCAGTAACTCTCCTCAGCTGGGGCTGCGCTGCCGCAGATCTGCCCCATCGCCTGCACCAGACGGACAAATGCCGAACGACTCTGCCGTGCCCAAACTTCCCTCCGTGGCTCCGGCAGGATGGGGGGACAAGGAGCAGGGAACGATGCTTTTCAATGCTGAAAAGGGCAGATTTAGGCTTTCACCCCCTGAATCTCCCTCTTGGGGAATAATGCTGAATTTGAAGGACTTATTTCCCTCCATCTGCAGGGACTGCAGGACTCCTGGGGAGGGGAGCTGGTGCCCATCGTGCCCTGCCAGCGGGGTGAGGCGAGCCCTGAGCCACCTCCTGCCCACGGGGTGCAGCCTGGCGCTGGGGCTGTCCGTCCTGTCTGTCCGGGGGGGACAGCAGCATGATCCTCAGTGTCCTGGGGCCCAGAGCTGCGCAGATGCAGGTCTGCCCGATGCTGCAATGCTCTGCAGCCAGCGAGGGACGGTGACGGGCTCAGCTCCCGTGGCATTGCCAGAGCAGCCAGGGCAAGCGGTCCCAGCTTCTTAGCCTCCCCGAGTGCATTTGCTGGTTGCGTGTGACGACAACCTCCCTCTCTCATGCTCCTGTTACAGACAAAACCACATTTCCAAGGTGCCCCATTTCTGGAGGACGGACCCCAGTGATGCCAGCCACCCCACGCATTGCAGGGGCTGGGGCTGGATGCGTCCCCTGTCCAACAGCAGCACCCACGTGTGCCCACTGGTGCTGCAGCAGGTCAGCGCTGAGGCTGAAGGGAGCACTGGGAGCACTGGTATGGACACTCAGTGCGCTGCTGCTTGATGAGGATGGAGGTGTCACCCAAGCCGTCCTCATGGGTGGGACACTTGTAGGGGCACTGTCCCATGTGAGTTCAGGAGGGAGCATTTATAGGGTCTCTGCAGCAGGGGCCTTTTGGGACAAGGGCTCTCTGCCTCGTCCCTGAGGTCCCCAGCAGCCTGGGAGGGGGTGTCCCCGTGGTCCCCTGATGTGCTAGAGCCTCCACCTCCTCCTCCTCCATGTTCTCAGCATCTGTCAGAAGAAAGAAAACTCAGCTGTAACTTCTCCCTTGGATGACCCGCACCTGCTGGAGAACCTGCTCCCACGGGAGTCACCCACAGCTGGGTCAAAGTACCCCTGAGGAGATGAACAAGCCCCGGGAGGGCCCAGGACCTCAGCCCTGGTGGCAGTGACCCCATAGCCTTGGTGCTCAGGAGTTTATCCGTGACGTGGGAGAAGAGGGTCGAAGCTCAGAGGGGGCTGGTGAGCTTTGAGGAGGAAGGTGACCCTGAAGGAGGAGGCTCTGGCACACCTGGAGGAAGGTGCTGCTGTGACCCTGAATTCATCAGCCTTTGGGGACACCTTGCCTTTAGGCAGCCACCCATATGACAGGTGCTGTGGTGGCCACCTTGGCCCGATAGGGACCTTGTAGGGACCACAGAGGATGTAGTTGCTCCTGTTCCTTTCGCTTGCCAGAGGACCTGGCTTAACCCAGCGGTGCTGTAAGTGTGCTGCTGTGGCCCTCACTGCGGGACTGGTTCCAGGTACGTCACCGCTGCGCCCACGGCCAGGAGGAAAGGAGCTATTAAAGACATTGTTGGCTCAAGAACAAATTGGCCATCAGGAAATTGAGGCTGGAAAGGAGAAGGCGGCCAGATCCGGACCAGGAGAGCAGCAGCGGTGGCTGAAAGGGCTTTCCCGAGATCAGACAGCAACCAGCCCAGCCATTGCAGAGCCAGCACCGGAGCCTGCGAGGAATGAGATTATCCAGAAGGTGCCTGCAAGATGGGAGTTGCTGCGGCGAGATGCCAGGGAGGGACATCAGCCGGGATGGAGGCACTCCAGATTAAATCTAACACCCTGCTAGGAGAGGTTGTGTCAGGAACGCAGCCCCGGGCAGCAGCGTGTGGGATGTCCCTACCCCAAAAAGCTCAGAGGTGCTAATGAAGTGAGCTTCACTTTGGAGCCCCTTTAGGAGAGGGAAGGCACTGAGGACACAGGGTGTCATTGCAGGGTCTCGGGGTCCCCCAGACCTGAGCTGTGCCTGGCGTGCAGCCTCGCAGCTCCCTGCAAGCAGGGCCGCCTATGAACAGGGCTGCGCATGGAAATCTGGGGCAAAAAGCCAGAACAAGCAAGTCCTGAGGCGCTGGGAGGAAGAGAAGCTCGCTGCTGGAGAGTGCCACAGCGACATCCCCCGCGTGAGCAGGGACACGCCGTGCACGGGCAGGCAGGGCTGGGGTTATTGCAGGACACCTGGGAGGATGCTGCCTCTTTTTTTATGCCTGTTTAGCAAAATATATGAGTTTTTCTCTGGGGAGACAGCTCAGGATTGGGAAAACCTGGCAGCAGTGAGGCTCAGTGAAGGGACGGGCTGCCAGTGGGTCTCCTCCAGGCAACCCTGCAGGAGCAGAGAGGCCCTGGGGGTGTCCATGTGGGTGTTCTGCAGCTTTCAAAACCCAAGAGCTGGGTGCTGTGGTGCTGGTTATGCACGGCACATGCTCTGCTGCAGCCCTACTCTCAGTCCTCAGTGGGGAAACTGAGGCACAGAACTGCACGAGGTCCCTCTCCCGATGCTAGAGCTGGTCAGAGGAGGGTTTAACCTCCCAGCTTCTCCCCAAAAAATCCCAGGCCTCCCTCTTCCCTTCCCTCCACCCCCTGGGAGGTCACTGAGTCTCTTTACAGAGCAAACCACACTTTGGGAGCTGCAAGCCCAGCAGGCTCCAGGACGGAGGGACCAGCCACAGAGGGCAGGCAGGGGAGACTGGGGCGTGCAGGCAGGGTGCTGGCAGCAGGGCAGCACCACTGGGCTCCTGGCCAGCTCAGCACCCACCAGCATCCATCCCCCAGACCGGGGAGAGCACTGCCAGGGCCAGGCAGGGTCCTGTCACCCACCAGAGCTCTCCTGCCTGCTCCCTGGGTGCAGGGTGTAGCCCCCAGCCCCGTGTCCCCACTCACCTGGCACCAGGCTGGGCAGGCAGCGTAGTGGTGGGCAACGCTGCGAGCAGGATCTGGCCAACCTGTGCAGCTCCAGCTCCTCAAGGCAGGTGAGAAATGTGGTTTTCTTTGCAATGGCCAGAAGGAAGCGGCTTTTCCCTTTGCAAAGTGAAGGGAAACGTAATTCAATCCCAGGAGGACTCAGCTGCAATTTGGGGCACCCTCTGCCCTGTGCCCTGCCCCAGGCTGCCCCGGCCCCACGTGCACAGCCCTGTCCCCAGCAACCCCGGGGCTCCCAGGAGGGATGGGTTTCTGCACAGAACTGCTGTGGGAAGATGTTGGGACTCTGCACAAGCCAGTTTTGGGGGCTTGGTGATGGGAAGGGTGACACTGGCTGAGGGCATCACAGCAGTGTCACACAGCAGGGACATGGCTGGAGTAGGGGATCCGTGGTGGCCCTGTCCCACTTCATGGCATGCTCAGCCACCAGCACAGGAGAGACCGTCCAGCTGCAGGACAGGAGCTGTGTCCCACACCCTGGGAACAGGACACCTGGCCGGGCAGAGGCTCCCAGCAAAACCCACCCTGTCCCCAAGCACCCAAAAGCAGGGACATCGTGCACTGGAGCCCCTGGCAGGGCTGTGGCCACCCAGCTGTAAGGACCCTCCTGAGAAGCCCAAAGTCCTGCAGCCTTCAGCAAAATGCCCATTCAGGACCCACAGGGGACACACAGGGGACATATGGGTGTCCTGCCCAGGGCAGGGGAGAGCAGAGAAGCTGTGGCGGTGCCATGTCCCCACCAAGCCTTGTTTCCCCAGGCCAGGCTGGCAGCATCTCCCGTTGCCCCTGCACCTTCCAGCTTTCCCTGCGACTTCTCAGGGGACGCGGCAGCACCGAGGAGACCCAGGCTGGTACCTCCCGCTGCCCCACAGGAGATGCCAGGGCTGGATGTGGGGCTGGGATACCCTGTGCTGCTTTCCACCCAGCCGCCCTGGCTGGCAGGCTGGTCCCCACGGTCCCCCTGTCCCCCCAAGGCTCAGCTCTTGCTCTGAGCTGCATCTGACTGGGGATGGCCATCTCCTGCCAGCCACAACCGGAGCCCTGGGGCAGGCGTGCCGGGGCCGCGTCCGAGCTGAAAGCCCCGACTCTGTGGGGGGGTGGCAGGAGGGGATGCCAGAGGAAGAGCCACTTGCAGAGGAACGCAGGGTGGCCCTGGCCCACGGGGCTGCAGGCAAGGCTGGGGACAGCTGTGGCTTCTGGTGGTTGGGGACATGGTGTCCTCATGCTGGTGCTGGGCCCAGCTCCATCAGTGCTGGTGTTTTCCTTGCTGGTGGGAAGCCACGAGCCTGGGGAGCTTGCGGGCAGCACTGCCCTGCCTGCAGCCCTTCCTGCTGTCCTGGCAGGGCTGATGCTGCCCCAGAGCCCCGTCATGGGCCCAGCAGGTACCGGTGAGTGGGACAAGGCCACACCAGGGAACCAAAGGAACCTTGGCAGCTGGTGATGGCGGGGGCAGCGACACTGGCTTTGTGATGGTGGGAGTGTGGCAGGATCAGGGCCCCAAGGCAATGGGGCCTGGCCTCTGGGCTGGGTTTTCAGTTGGGATATTCCAAAAAGCCTCACACGAGAGCAGGACTGAGGGCTGGGGCTCGCGCAGGGGCTCTCCTGCCTGGTCGCAGGTGGAGGGTGCTGAGAATTTGCATTTATTCTCTTGCAGCACTTCTGGTCCCAGGGACAGGCACATGTGCCAGCATCCCTCTCCTCGCCCTTGTGCCAGCCGCATCCCTCACTCCATCCAGCCTCCTGTGTTTCACCCTCCAACAATGCCCTGGGGGCAGGCACAGGGTAACCCCCCAAACCTGGAAAAGGCTCTGTCGGTGGGCACAGGTTCACACCACAGCCAGCATCCCACCACAGATCCTCCTGATGCCCAGGCACATGCCAGGTCGCTTGGGTCAGCACGCTTCGTTATGCCCCTCTGGCTGCCTGGGAGCCCAAGGATCACTGGAGGGACGAGGACCCCAGCAGAGGCCTGGCATCGGGGTGTCAGGGCTGGAGAGGTGGGGCACAGCCCGGCAGGGTGTGAGGGACCCCTGGGCTGCAGGGACCTGCGTGTCCACGGGGGCAAGCAGAGCCTGGCAGGTGGGTCTGGGGGCTGCCAGGGGGTGCAGTGCCAGGGTGCAGTGCTGGAGCTCAGTGCCCGGCGCATGGCACGCAGTGCTGGTGCTGTGCCAGTGGATGGTACCGGTGCCTGTACTGGTGTCAGTGCCCGGTCCTGGTGGTGGTGACAGTGCATGGTACCACTGCCTGCTGTGTGGTGTCCGGTGTGCACTGTGTGGTGCCGGTGCCAGTGCACGATACCAGTGCCCATGCTCGCGCTCATGTCCACCGCCTGGTGCCAGAGTCAGAGCCTGGTACCAGTGGCTAGTGCTGGTGCCTGGCGCACGATGTTCGGTACTGGTGGTCTTGCCTGGTGCCCTTTGCCCCTGTCCAGTGCCCAGTGCCCCGTCCAGTACTGGTGCCAGTGACCAGTGCCCCCCTGCCCAGTGCCTGGTGCCTGGTACTGGTTCCCAGTTCCTTGTGCCTCCTGCCTAGTGCCAGTGTCCAGCGCAGGCACGGGCCGGGCCAGTCAGGCGGTCGGGGTCGGATGGTGGGTGCCGGGCGGTGGGTGCCGGGCCGGGCCGGGCAGTGGGTGCCGGGCCGGGGGGTGGGTGCCGGGCCGGGCCGGGCGGTCGGGGNCGCTTCTGCCTCTCCCTCCCCCCACACTCCCTTTCTCCCCTCTCCTCTCCCCAGTGCCTGCCCCCCACCTCTGAGACCTGACTCCCCCCAGAAGCTCCTACCCCACCCCACTGCCCTACCTGCACCCTGCCTCCTGCCCAGCACCCTCTCCCGGCCCCCAGCACCCTGCCCACCCCCATGTCTCCCTGCCCAGGTGTGACCCTCTCCTGCCTGCCCTCCCGGCTCTGCCGTCAGGGCCACATGGCCCAAGTGTACAGGTTGCGCGTCAGGGTCCCCTGGGGCTGGCAGGGTGGGGGGAGCACAGCTCTGCACCCTGCTCCCAAACCAGTGGGGTCTGCTGGGGGTCCCGTGCCATGAGAACAACCCCAGCACTGACACCCCCCGCACCTCGGGTTAATGGGGTCTCTGTCTCGCAGGAGGTGGGCAGTGCCTGCCGGGCCACGCATGCTGACGAGGAACAAGGAGATGGATCGTGGCGTCAGCCTGGAGAACCCCTACGCCAGCGTCAACATCCCGCGGGACCAGTTCCAGCAAAGCTTCATCACTCGCTACCTGAAGGATGAGCCCACTGTCATCGCCAACCCTGCAGTCGTGCCCACCTACAGCGAGAAGGAGCAGGTGGACCCCACTGGCAGCTGGAACAGCCCAGCCATTTCCACAGAGAAGTCCTGGTCCCGTCCCTACAACCCCTATGCCAGCCTGAGGATGCCCAACGGGGAATCGCCTGACTCCTTCTACACCGTCACCCTGGACAAGCCACCCAAGGGCCAGGAGCTGGAGGCTGGTGGGGGATGCGGCTGCTGCAAGTGCTGCCCCCGCTGCAGAAAGTTCTGCTGTGTCGTCTCCTAAGGGCCCTCACTGCACCCACAGGCCGTGCTGACCGTGGGACCGGTCAGGGGGCCCCGCGGGGATGTGGCTGCCCAGCTTGGGCACCCCCAGCACCCGGCAGAGCTGGCAGCTGGCAGGTGGCACTGTCCGGACTCTACCGTTGCTTTTCACCCATGAGCTCTGCAGCCAGATACGCCGGTGATGGGCACTTGCCAGGTCCTGAGACCCAGTGTGGGGTGTTGGGGAGAAGGACAGGTCCCCCCTGCCCGCTGAGGCCTGGGAGCCTTGAGGATGATGTGTGCCAATGCAGATGCCACCGAGAAGTGCCTACGTTGGGGATGGGGCAGCACTTTGAGCCTGTGATCCTGTACACTGACCCTGCCAGTCTGCCCTTGCTGGGAAACCTCCAGCTCTGGGCAAGGTGCAGGCATTGCCCGCCTGCCGGAGGATAGGTTTGGATGATGGCAGGAGGACATCATCATCACTGTCTTGGAGCAGTGGAGAGGAGCCAGGGACATGCCCCCAGCCGGGATGGGGACCCACCTCCCCAGAACTGAGTGGTCCCCCCACCCACAGCATCATGGGGATGCTGCAGTGCCCTGCGCCAAGCTCTGGCTGGGTACCGCTCCTCCTCGCCACACTGCCCATGGGACAGAGGGAAGGAGACAGAAAGGACAGACAGACAAAGCGTGGCAGAGTGCCGGGCAGCGCTCCAGGGCAGCAGCTGACAGCACAGCATGGGTACAGGTGTTAACGTCCCAGCACCAGGAAACCCCTGGCCCCATTCGGTTCCTCCTGCCAGGCTTGCAGGGTGCTGGGCACAACCCCTCACCCCATCTGCATCCCGGCTGGGGGCTCCACACTGCGCTGGGGCCGAGTCCAGTGTGGAGGGCTGGCCCAGCTCCAGCAGCGGGGTAGCACTGGGACACCCCGTTTGGGATGCAGATCCCCATCGTTCGCCTTTTGCGACACCCTGGGCATCAAGGAAGGCGAGCGAGGAGCCTGCTGGCCTCTGCGCAGCGTGCTGGGGCGGCTCCAGGCTGGGTTTTCGGCTGGGGCTGGCGCTGCCGACCTGGAACAAGCCCGCCGTTGTGTTGGCGTCCCACGGGCGGTCGTGCTGCCAGGCGGCAGCTGCGTAAGCACCGCGGCTGCTGCAGGAACTGCCTGGTCTGCAGGGGCAGGGGCTTGGAAAGAGCGCGTGTGTTAGCAGATGACTTCAGGGTGCTGCAAATAAAATTACAGCCATCTCCTCTCCTGCCAAGATACGCCTCTTCCCTCCGCCCTGGGTTTTCTGGGATTCCCGTGTTACTTCTTGCTTATCCTGGAGCGTTGTGTAAGGGCAGTGCAGGGGGCACACAGCCCTCTCCCCTCCCCTCAAAACCAGGCTTAACTGTTGCACTGCTGACTTGCGGCAGCAGCAGTGGCACACTGAGCTCTTCAGCTCGCTGCTGCTTGCCACCCTGCTGCCAGCCTGGGCCCAACGCTCCCCTTGCCCAGGCGTTTCCAGTACAGCCGGACCTGCCTGTCTGGGGACACTGGCTGGTGCTCAGCCCGACGCTGCCAAGCTGGATGGCTGTCTTGTCTTTTGGAAAGAGAGAGCCTGGGCTTTAAGGGAAGGGGTAGGTTCCTGGCTGTGCCAGCTAGGTGGGCTTTATGGCACTGCCCCAGCTGGCTGCGACCCCCTGGGAGCCCACCAGCACTGGGAGCCCACCACTGCTTGGAGCCCCCCCCCACCGGGATCCCACCAGCACTGAAGCCCACCACTGCCTCGAAGCCCACCACCACTGAGATCCCACCAGAACTGGGAGCCCACCACCCTTGAAATCCCACCACCCCTGAAATCCCACCACCCCTGGGAGCTTCTGGGCTGGGGTGGCAGTGGCTTGGCGGAGGTGCAGGGCAGAGCCCTGCCAGTTTGCCCGCCCCCACCCTGACCCCTCTGCCTGCCGCAGGTCCCATGCCGGTGGGTGGCCGGGGGGTGCGCAGCTTGCAGGAGGAGGTTGGCAGGGACAGCCCCATGCCGCCCGCCCTGCACAAGGAGTGCTCTTGTTCGCCCTGCCCGGACCGTGGGCAGCGCTGGCATGGGGACGGGCAGATCCACCCCTTGTTTGCTTTCGTGGCCCCGACGCCAGCCCTGCCCCGCCGCAGGGCCCACCCGCCGCGGCTGGGCAGGGACGTGGCATCACCACGTTGGCTTGGCTGAAACCCGCGTCCCGCAGAGGCTGCTCGGTGCCCTGGGGGTCTGACGTGCTCTGCGGGGACAAACACAGTCTGGGGAGGGAAGAGTGTCCCCGGGGGGTGTGTGGCGCCTTCGGCAGAGCCCCGGGGCTAGTGGGGCTGGCGTCAGCAGGGGGGCTGAGAGGTGAGGGATGTGCTGGCCTGGCCCGGGCAGGGCACTGGCAGGGTGCAGCATCTGCCAGCAGTGCTGTGTCACTGCTGCCCTTCGCTCTGCCTAACCTTGGGGCGACGGCAAACAAGCCAGGAGAGGCCGGGCAGAGCGCTGCCTGCGACACCCGGGCAATGATTAAGCTGGAGGCAGCAGGAAAGCCGGGGGTGTGAGCAGGGGAGGGCACCCCAGGTGCCGCCCCAGACCTCGACGGGGCTCTGGGTGACACGGGCAGCTGCGTGCAGGGTCCCACGGGTGCTCCCTGGGTGCGTTTCATCTTCGAAGGGTGCTCAGGGGTGCGAGGGTTGTGCTGGGTGATTGCCACCTCCTGCATCTGGAGTGTGGGTGGTGCGCGGCTCTGGCTCATCTGGATCAGACCTTTGCACTCCTCTGAGGGTGCCGCTCCCTGCCCCGCTGTGCCAAAGGTCCCTGCAGCTCTCGGGGATGAGTCCCAGGAACAGGAAAAGACATTTCCCACCCACGCGTGTCGCTGCTGATTGCAGATGTGCCTTCCCTGTGCCCGGATTTGGGTGTTTCGGCAGGGCTCACGGAGCCCAGCCGGGGCTGAAGGCTGGTTTCAGGCAGCGTGCCCCTCGGTGTCACCCTGCGCGGCTTGGCAGATGCACAGCCCATGTCACCGAGGGCTCCCCCCACCCCAAGCCCTGCCTGCAGGGTGCAGGGCGGGTGACCCGGGGCGCACAGCCCCACACCAGGGGCTCGCGTGCAATGGGCAGAAGTGGCTGAGGGCAACTGGGCACAACCCCTTGTTGGGACGCAGCTCTGCTGGCATCTGGGAGCGGGGCACGAGAGCTGATGGGCAGGGGCTGGGCAGGGGCTGGAGTGGAGTGGGAGGGCAGGCAGGGTGTGTGTGTGTGCACATTTCTGCAAGGAGAGGCAGCCAAGGGGGGGGTCACTGCCCCTGGGCAGTGCCAGGGGTACCCCCAGCTGTGCACGGAACCAAGCCCATCCCTCTCACCCATATAGTCTTTTTGGGGAGGGCTTCCTATGGCCCAAAGGGATTTATGCCTGCCTGCTCTGTACCTCGTCCCGCAGCAGGTGAGCCAGGCCACCACCATGCTTTGGGTGGGAGAGTGACTTCTTGCCAGCCTTGGGACATCCCCAGGCACCCAGCTGCCTGCACATCCCTGGGCCCACGGCTTTGGAGGGAGCGTGCTGTGCCCAATGATGCCCTGCTGGCATCCAGGGTGCTGCCACCCACCCCGCAGGCACGCAGGCTGATACCCTGAGATGCCAGGACAGAGCGGGAATCCCACACAGCTGGTTCCTGATCCGCCCAGGGCACACGGCCCTTGCCTCCATCTCGGCCAGTGAGTTTGGTCAAAACCAAGGCCCCTGGCACAGCCCCGTCGTCAGCTGGCCGCCCTGCCATCCCTTGCCTGCTGCCAGCCCGGCAAGGGGAGGGCAAAGCCTTGCCACGGGGTGCCATCCCCGTGCCTGGGGACCCATGGGCACGCACACCCCATATGTGCTGCCTGGGGAAACCTGTGACAGAGGATGTATTAGGATCCTGTGTCAGAATTTGGCCACTGTGTCCCCAAAGGTGCTGTGCTGCTGGCTCTGCTGCCTGGCTCCTGAGCACCAGCATGAAGGGATCAAGTTTTTCTGCAGAGCCCCATGGCCCTGTGAGGCTCTCGATCTCTAAACCCCCTATTCTTGCTGCCGAGGAGTGCTGGAAACATGTCCCGAGGGCTGCTGAAATGTTTGGTAAGCAGGCAGTGCAGGAGAGCCCTGCCTGGCTCCCTGCCTGCATTGCTGCCTGCTCCTGCCTGGAGCAGGAGCTGCTGCCCTCTCCTGCTCCCACGCAGAAATGCTGCTGGGTGTCCTGGCAGCCCTGCCCTGGCTCCAGGATGTGCTTTTCTCCTCCCCCGGGCTGGGCCCAGAATCTGTCCCCCTACTGCACTCTCCATTTTAAATCATCCCCACGGAGCACCCTCCATGCAGAGGCCGCAGCATTGCTGCTGGACCAAGGGCCGTGCAGGGGGCTGGCGGCTGCAGGGACTGAGCCTGCCACCACGCCGGTGCTGTCACGTCCCCTGGGTCATGCATTGGCATGAACCTTGCAAGTGTCACCAAGGAGTGCTGGGCTCTCCCCAGCCTGGTGATGAGCATCAGCCCTGGCAGAGCCCAGGGTAACTCAGCCCCCAGCGCAAGAGCCGCGTCGCGGATGTGTCAGTGGGAGCAGTCACCCCAGGCACCGGACGAGGAGCCCCACACGTGGGCACTGCCAGCTCGGACCAGGCTGGAGCCTCGGTGTCCCCTGCCAGCCCCAGCCCCTCCACCCCCACGAGCCTGGAGCCTCACTGTGCCCCCCCGGCTCTGGTCGCAGCCATCCCTGCAGCCCGGACCACCTGGGGATGTGTGGGCTGCAGTACGATGGGGTGTCTCCACGGCCAACATCTGCCCAGATGTGCCCAGCCACCGCAGGGTGGCCGAGGACATGGAGAACTCCGCTGCAGCTGCCCAGGTACAGCCAATTTCCAAGCCCTCTCTGCCCATGGTAAGGCCCAGAGCTCCTCAGCCTCACAGGGATGGTTTTTTCTTCTAATGAAGCAGAGACGGATGGTTAATGACCACTCCTGGGGCTTAGATTTCGGAGTTCTTTGTTATCCAGGTGCTTGTAACCCAATCTCCCAGGCTTGGCTTCCTGGCAGCAGATCCGATAGCGTGCCTGTCCCTGAAAGGTGAGTCCCTTCCCACTGCCACAGTCACCAGCAGCTGCCAGGATCAGGCTGGGGACCTGCGGGTGGCTTGGGCCCCTGATGCTCCCCACGGGCCTGCCGCAGACCCCCAGGATGGCACAGCCCTTCTGCCACCTCCCCTGAGGTCCTGGGGGAGCATCTCAGGACAGGTAGGGATGGGGGACAGGGGAGGAGGGGAGGAGAGGGATGCCCACCTATATCAAAATGCTTGAGGTCACCTGTAGAGAGGGAGCGGGGACTTGGTGGCCTCCAGGAGAGGTTTGTAAATATGCTGGTGGGTACTAGACCTGCCCTGAGATGAAGCTGGACCCTTCAACTCCTCCCCACTGGCCTGCCTGCCCATCCCCTGCTCCTGACAGCCGTGTCACGGCAGCTTGGCACAGCCCGGGGCTGGCGAGGAGCAGGGCTGTGGCACTGCCTGGTCCTCTGGGCATTGCTCCCCTGCCCACCCGGCTGACCCAGTCCTGCCCACACTGTGCTCCCCACCGACCCAGAGCCTGGGCAGGTTGCTGAGGTCCAGCCACCCCCGATCCCTCATGGCACATGGGGGGCATTTGGCAAAGCTCCTGGCAGAGATGCAGGGGTGGCACCAGGGAAAACGCATCCCCTGTGGATGCAGGCAGAGCCATCCATGGTGGCAGGGTCCTGCTTTTCTAGGCAGGACTGTCCATGGGGCGGGCAGGCAGCAGGCAGGGGTGTTGGGCAGGGAGCCTGATGCCCCTGGGAACCCACCACGTGGGGCTGGTCCCCATGTCTCCCATGCATCAGATGAACTCAGAGGTGGCATCCCAAACCCTGGCTGTGGGGCTAACGGCTCCTTTTGCCCTCCCCTCCCCAGCATGTCCCAGGCCGGCAGCAGCCCCCAGGCAGAGGACACGGGGCCGTGTGTCGGGGCGCATTCGCGCACCCCGAGCCGGGGCAGCCAGCGGGTTGAGTGCATCATCTGCTATTCCTCCTACGACCTTTGTGGCCGGCTGCCGCGCCGGCTCTACTGCGGCCATACCTTCTGCCAAGCCTGCCTGAAACGCCTCGATGCTGTCGCCAATGAGCAGCGCTGGATCCCCTGCCCGCAGTGCCGCCAAAATACGCCCACGCCGCGCGGCGGTGTCGCCATGCTCGACCTCGACCTGGCCACCTTCCTCGCCGTCAAGGCTGACAAGGAGCATCCCCGGGTGGCCAGCAGGTCCCAGCCCGACTCGGCCACCAAGAGCTCATGCAAAGAGAAGGCGGTCACCCAGCAGCCGGCGGGGCCGTGCCAAGATGCGGTGCCTCCGGCTCCGTTCCCCCAACATGGCTGCTGCCAGCCGTGCCTGTGCTGTGGGGTGATGGTGGCCTTTGAGAGCTGAGCGGGAGGAGGGGGCTGCCGGTGGTGTGAGGGCAGCTGGGCTCCTGCAGTGCAGCCTGGGACCATTTTTGGGGACCCCAAACTGTGCACCAGACCCGCATGAGACAGCACAGGGGCTGTGCTGGCAGTCTGGGAAGGGCTTCAGCTTGCTCAGGGCTTGCCGTTCATCCTGCTGGCATTTGGGGTGAAACAGGGGGGCTGAGGATTCTCCCACTCCCTCATCCTGCCCACGCAGTCCCCTGACAACTCAGAAACCTGGTCCAGCCATCATAGATGTCCCCTGGTCCCTGGCCCAGGGCTCGCTCATGCCCAGCTTCTCCGTGCACATGGCTCTGCAGCAGGGAGACCCCCGCCGAGCATCCCCCAGGCAGGGCACAGCAACACAGCGATGCTCTGGGGAGCACGTCTGGCACTCCAAAAGCTTCAGACCTATTAAACAACTCTCAGTTGGCCCTGCTGGGCCACATGTCTTGGTCATATTTGTCGGTAAGCCCAAGGCTAGCCTGGGGGAAGCCCTGCCTGTTGTGGGGGCGGGATGGGAGAAGTGACCTGCCCTGCTGGGTTGCTTTCCTTTTTTAAGTGGTTGTTCTGTTGCCCATTTGCATGAGAAATTCAGGTGTTGGGGGTAGCTGGACAGTTAAAAATGAGGATGACAGAGCCCATGGGAGCTCCTGCTTGACCTCGTGCTCCACGGCTCATGCCAGGTTTGGTTTTCCTGCCTGACCCCCTCCCCACCTCCCTGCCTGCACACCTGCCTGCAGCCCTCACAGAAGCCCCTGCGCTGTTTTTCCAGGTCATGTCTTTGCATGGCTTTCCCTGCCTGACTCCAAACAGGGGGTGCAAGGACGAGAGCTCAAACAGCCAGCTATGGGTATAACAGAGGCCAAATGGGGAGGACTGGGGTGCTCCAGGGTGATATTAATACAGTTCTTGGGCAGGGCTTGGCATTGCCTGGGCAGGTCTTGTGGTCCTTCCTCAGAGCCCATTTTCTGTATCCATTTTCCATGAGGTTTATGAGCTCTTGCAATATCGCAGCATCAGGCACCACTGGCTGCGCCTGGGGGCCCAGCAGGGACCCAGCCTGCACCTCCCTGGGGCCAGCAGTGACCTCGTGCACCCGGGGCAGTCCTGGTGCTCGGCTGTCTCCTGCACTGGGTGCCAGGGATGCAGCTGAAGGAGTCCAGCACCTCTGCCATGCACAGCACCCACACTGTGCACAGTACCCACCCCATTCACAGCACTCACACCGTGCACAGCGCCCATGCACTTGGTGTCACCTGCCATAAAAAAGTCGGAGCTGAGATGTGCCCAGCAGAGCCCAACCTGGGGACCTTCCAGCCATTGGAGCAGGGACACCAGGGATGCTGTCCCGATCCAATATCGGGGGAGGTTTCGATGTGATCCCAAGAGTGAGATTAAGACGCAAACGGGGTCAAATGCCGTATGTCTTAAACAACTTTTATTATCAAAAGTAAAAGTTAGTAGTGATACTGTATGTCCTGAACACATTCTATTACCAAAAGTAAAAGTTAGTAGCTATAGGATAGATTAGAATAAAGATAGAAATCAAGCAAGCATACGGGATAGAGTTGCAAGAATAGTCCCCGCCATGGATCTGTGACGTCTCAGAGTCCAAGTCTTTCAGTAGTTCAGTAGTGAGCGGTCGCTCCGGTGTCCGCGGTGGGCGATCTCCCTGGGGTCGGCGGTGGTCGATCGACACGGGGGTCGTCTTGTCACTCCCCTTTATTCCTGTTTGAGGGCTGCAGTTTCCATGGCAACGGTACATTGCCACGTTCCTAGACATCACGAAGTCTTGCTCAGAGAGTATCCCCTGCAAACCAGAGGCCTCAGTGGCCTTGCAGCTGCTCTTATCTTTGAGGCAGATGTTTTATAGTTCTTAGGTAAGCAGACAAATGTTTTATAGTTCAGTTTCTCCAACTTTGCAGGGGCTCTTCTTAGATAAGCAATCCTTGAGACCAATGCCAGGACTCACTGACAAATGTTTCAGTTCCTTACAGATGCCCCAGGGCAAAGGTGCCCAGGGGGGACAGCAGCAGCGTGGTGTGGTTCAGGGACTCCACGGGGTGGGCATCTGCCCACCTTGGATCTTTAATTATATGGAGACATGCAATAAATTAAAGCCTTCAAGGATAGGATAAAAGCTAACATGGAGACTTAAAGTACCTTCCCCTCTATCTTAATCTCGCCCCCAATTATCCACGGTGGGTGGTGGGAAGAGTTTGGGCACAGGTCCAAAGGTGCCAGCAGGACTCTGCTCAGCCCGGCACCTTGGATCCCAGCTTTCCAACGGTGGAGGGTGACAAAGACCCGTGGCTCCCTGTCCCTATGCCCAGGTCCCTGCCTCCATGCTCCCAGCCCTGCTCCACCGCATGCCCCCAGCACCAGAACCAAGCTGTGAAGCTTGGCCCTTGCTGTGTGCCTCTGCTCGTGTCTCTGCTGCTCCCAGCCAGTGCTGGTCTCTGAAGGAGTTCATCTGCCCCTCACTTCATTGTGGGAACGGTCTTGGCGTGCTGGCCGGGCACCCTGATTTACCCGCCTTGGCCAGAGCAGGGCTGGTGTGGAGCCCCATGCCTTGGGGGACTCCTCCGCTGGTCAGCATGGCCCCCCCGAGCTGTCCTTGCCCAGCGGATGCTCGGAGCAGCCTCTCCTGGTGCTGGCCCTGGGGCCAGGCTGCACCATTCGTGTGGAGCCCAAAACCGCAGGAGGAGGCACCACAGTGGGGGAGCGGGTCACCAGTGGGTGCAGCCCTGGCTGGGGAAAGGGTCCTGGGCTCTTTCTGCAGGGTGCTGTGTCCCCCCTTCCAGAGAAGGGGGCAGTGACAGGGACCCACGCTCTGCCAAGCACTGGCAGTGTGTGTGAAGGGACAGTGGTGGCTCTGCTGGAGCACAGGACCCCAAAGGGTCACCAGCCTGCAGCTGCAGTGGGGTGCAGCCAATGTGTGCAAAATAGGAGTGGGGCCAGGCACAACCAGCACCATCCCTGTGCTTGGCCAGTGTCCCCAGCAGGCAGGACACTGGGGACATCTCTCTTGCCATGTGCCATGGGAGTGTGCAGCAGGCTGGAAGCGAGGGGCTGGCAGAGGAGCTGAGATGGGTTCAACAGCCTCCTGGGCTCTCTGAGCACAAAAGCTGGAAATGACCTTGCTTTTAATAGTTTTTTTTTTTTTCCCCAATGAATTTTGCGCTTCTCACCTGATCCCAGGTGGCCGCAGGCGGTGGGCAATGCAACCCCTGGGGAGGAAGAGCATTTTGGGACAGGGGTCCCTAAAAATTCAGGTCCTCATATAGCCCGCAGGATGAGCTGGTGCCGCAGCTCCACGTGGCTGTGGGTTTGTGCACTGCTTCAGGGCTGGGCTGGGCTGGAGAATTCCTCTGAATTATTTCCAGATGGGGATTAATGCAGCAAACCGAGCTTACTGCAGGATAGATAAACAAACCAAAGCTCCTCTGGATGCTATTAATAAACCGCCTGCCTGCTGCTTCTGCCCCAGATTTGGGAACATCCTGGTCCTGGCCTGGGGCGCAGGCACGCACTGCCTTGCTGCCCTTCCAGCCCTTTGGCCACGGGGCAGAAGTGCCAGGGATTCCATGACTGCTGGGGTCCCAAACGGGACAGGAGCTGCAAGGGTGTGAGTGGAGGACAGGGTCTCTGCTCCAGGCCCCCACGCCAGGCTGCGGGTGGGATGAGGTGCTACTGGCCGTGTCCCCTGGTCCCCTGGTCCCCGCTGAGCTCTGCCGGGGACGGTGGGCTGTGGGAGGTGACACCTCTGCTCTCCAGCCTTCTGCTGCGGGGCTTCAGGCAGCTTTGAAACCGGAGCAGGTGTAAAGAGGGTGGAGGCAGATTTTGAGCCCTCTTGAAGCGGTGCTGCCGTGCTGGGGCGAGGGTAAACAAGTTTTGGGTGACTGCAGCCTGGAGAGCTCATCTTGCCCACGCCTTCTCATGTGGGGGCTCCTGGGGGTCCCCCAGTGTGCACGCAGATCTGTGATCCGGCTGGGCAGGAGGAGGGTGGCCCATGGGACTCACATCCCAACCCTCCTCATTTTGGCATGGCTTGTGGTCTCCTGCCAGGGGCAAACAGAGCCTGGCCAAGGGCTGGGCTCAGCGGGGTGGCCCGTGACTCCCAGCAGAGCTCCCCATTGAGGACCTCTGGGCATGGTGGGCCAGCACAGAAGATGGGGTTAGACCTGCTGATGATATGATTTAAACTTTGTCTCACCGCAGCCAGCTACGGGGGTCCTGGCTCCATACACCCCCTGTACAGGGCTGGTGAGGCAGCACACCCACGGGGATGCCCCGTGGGAGGATGGAGGCCAAGAGATGCGTCTGGTTTTGCTTTTTTCCAGCTTTCCAGCCTGGAGCACACACAAGCAGTTAATCTTAGGCTGCACAGGGCTGGCTGCTTACCTGGCTGGAGCAGTGCCTGGCAGAGGGAGGGACGAGGGCACGGTTCTGCACCTTGCCAGGGCAGGCATCACTGTAAAAATATTTGCTGAAAAAAGTGCAGCTCCACCCCAAGGAAAACTGGGTCCGGGAGCACAACCCACTCCGGGTTTGCAGACTGTGGGTGGCGGTGAGTGGCGAGCGGGGTAAAGCATACGGCTGCAGGGAGCCGAGCACGTCCACCCGCTCCCCTTGCAGCCAGGCACCGCCTGGCACCTCCGCTCGGCACCGCTGGGCTCACCCAAGGGTGCCAGGCAGGGACGGGTGGCTGGGCAAGGTGACAGACACTAGGGATCCTGTCCGTGGGGACATCCTGGCACGGGAGGTCGAGGAGCCCTCGCCGCCTGGGTGGGCAGCCATGGGCTGCTGGAGGGCCCCCAGCACGGTGCTGGCCTGCCTGCTTCTCCTGCGCCCGCTGCCCTTGCCAGCCTGCCCCGCCGCCTGCCGCTGCTCCTCGGGGGAGGTGGACTGCAGCGGGCACGGCCTCCGCAAGGTGCCGCAGAGCCTGTCGGCCAACACCAGCACCCTGCGGCTCGGCTACAACTTCATCACCGTCTTGGGGCCGCGCTCCTTCCCTCCCCTGCCGTGGCTGCTGCTGCTCAGCCTGCCCCACAACCACCTGGAGCTGATCCACAGCCAGGCGCTGGTGGGGCTCGGGGCGCTGCAGGAGCTGGACCTCAGCAACAACTACCTAACCGTGCTGACCCCCGAAACCTTCCTGCCCCTCACCAGCCTGGCCACTCTCAACCTGGGCAGCAACAGGCTGGAGGAGCTGGAGCCCGGGGTGCTGCACGCCCTGCCCCAGCTCCAAGCCCTCCTCCTGCAGGACAACCCCTGGGTGTGCAGCTGCGACATCCTGCCCCTCTGGCGCTGGCTCAGCCACAACAGGGAAAAAGTGCAAGGTGAGTGCCCGCAGGACCGTGTCCCCAAGCCCCCCACCCGCTCCACGCTGGCTGGTCACCCCATCGGGGCTGAGGCAGGACCCCGCACCCTGGCTGCCAGCTGGCCATGGGCTTGCGTCCCCAGGCCATGGCAGCTCCTGTGTTTGCTTGGGTGGAGGCATCCCTGGGTCTGGTCCCTGGTGCCCACCCTTGGTCACCAGCAGGGATTGCCTGGAGAGGAGGGCTGGGCAATGGCCCAGCGACGGGCACCCAGTGCTGTCCCCAGCAGCGGCACCAGTCCTGCCACAGTGAGGGCAAGGCGAGCTGGGCAATGGGCACCTGAGGGGGCAAGATGAGCCTGTGTGTCAGGGTGGACATCACTGCTGACTCAGCCAGGACTCGGGGCCTTCAGCCTCTTCCCCAGAGACTTCATGAACATGGGTCTGATCCTGCATTTCCTCCCCCGTGAACCTCGGTGAGAGACAGCTCTGCCAGCGAAGTCTCTCCCTCTGCTGCCGCCCACTCCTGCTTGCTTCCAGCTCAGGTGCGCGCCTGTCACTCGTGCTGGCTGGGACCTTCTGTGGCACCTCCAGGCTGGCTTCTCACTGCTCCCCAAGTCCGTCTCCTGGGAACCAGGCCCACCATTCTGCCTGCCCCATCTACCATCCTGCCCCATCCTATCCTGCCCCAAACCCATTTTCCAGTGCCCTCTCCAGCACTGCACCCACCTCCCCATCCTGTCCCACTCCCGAGGGTGCAGGACGTAGGTGGGCCCTGAACCCTCACTGCTCCCCTTGTTTGTCCCCTGCCCTGGGCTATCTTAGTCAACCTGGCCCCTGTCCTCCTGCCCTGCATCTGTCACATACAGACCTGCCATCCCCTCTGTCCTTGACACCTGCCTTGTCCCAGCTGCCCAGTGTGCCCATCAGCACTGCTTTTCTCTTCCAGAGGAGAGTTCGCTCCTGTGCAGAGTCCCAGAGCAGCTGAACAAGTATCCGATCATGTCCTTCAGGAATGAGTCCTTCAGGCAATGCCAGGAGACTTCACTGTCCGCGCACCACTACATCGCCTTTTTGATCATTGGACCAATCTCCTTCATGGCCAGCATCTTCTTCTGCACCTTCATGGGCTCCATCATAGTCGTTTACCACAACCTGCGCAGGGAATCCCACTTCTGGAGGAGACCCCGCATCTGCAGGGGCTGCTGAGGCAGCGTGACCAGGCTTTAGCCCCAGGCAGGCTGTGGTCCATGCCCTTCTCCAGGTCTCTGCACCCCACTGTTGCAAACATTTCTCTGTGGACCAGTAAGAGGATGCTCTGTTCCTGGAAATCACTTTTCTTCCTCCTCCCAGAGTCCCTCGAGATGACGCCAAGCTCCCTCTGCCCCGCTGCCGGGGGGAGCAGCCTCCAGCTCAGCCCCCCGGCTGGGCACGGTCTGACCGCAGCTGCTCTCTGTGTTTCGGGAGGCTCCCCAGGCCACCCTCAGACCTGCACATCCCCTTCCCAGGGGGCCAGGTGATCCTTCTCCTCCAGCTCACCCTGTCCTGCCCCTTCTGCTGCCCAGGGGCCTCAGTGTGCATTTCAGGGTGCAGCGTATGCCTCCATGTGCCTTTCGGCATGAGCCCCTGCGTGCATCTCGGGACACACCATATTCCTCTCTGTGCCTTTCGGTGCAGCCCAGGAGCCTCTGCGTGCCTTTCAGTTTGCCCCAAAGCCCTCCTTGGGCCTTTTGGTGGCCCCAGCACTCCCCATCTGCCATTCCGTGACCTGCAGCGTGCCCTTCCGTGCCCTCAAGACCCCTTGGCTTGCCTTTTCATGCATCCGCATGCCGTCTGTTTAGCTTTCTATGGCCTGACAGGCAGTGGTTTGCCTTTCGGTGTGCCCCAAAGCTCTCCATGTGCCTTTTGGTGCACCTGAAGATCTCTGGGTGCTTTTGGGGCACTCCAGAGCCTCCATGGGACTTTCAGAAAGCCCCAGACCCCTCCGTGTGCTACCTAAGGACAGGGCAGGTTGCAAAATGTTTCTTTTGATACGTTTTTTTCCTTAAGACAGGGCTGCTGGTGCTGAGAAGGCTCAGCCAACAACCAAGATCTAGGGTGAGGCTGAGGTTTAGGGTGAGGGTTGGAAAGAGGCAAAGCCTCGAGCTCCCATCAATGTGGTTTGGCAAAGGGGCTGCCAAAGGAGGGTGAGGCTGCACACTGGTTCCTCCCCCAGTAGTTTTTCCCCTAGGCTAAAGCTCATCCAAGGCCAAGGACTAGGGTTAGCTCAGTGACGGGAGTGGGGACAAAAAAGCCCATGTGGGTTACAGCACAGAGCCTGCAGTCCTTGCTTCTGCCTCACCTTCCATCACCCACGAAAAGGGGCTGGGGCTGTCCCTGCATCTCCCTGCCCTGCCGCCTCCTGCTCTTCCCTGCGGAAACACTTCTCCCCTTCTCCCCGCATTGCATGGAAATGCTTAGTGAGTGTACTGGGGGGTGGCCTGGAAGGAGCTGGAGCTGTGCTCCAGTGGAAAGCACAAGCTGGAGGGACAAAAGCATCTCTCAAGGAGGAGCAGCAGACTTTTTTGGCATGAGTTCTTACTCATTGCAAGGCTATAAGAGCCACAATGAGATGACTATGGCCATGAGCCTCCCCCCGATCACTCAATCTCTTGCCCTTGCAAGAGCTGAGGGACAAGCCAGGGATGTGGCAGGGGTCAATGCATCCTTTGGCAAGCTCTTGGCAAGGGTTAAATAAATCATGCAGAGAATAAACCAAATGTCATCTCAGTTGTGGCTTGCTCCCATTTTTGTTTTCAAGAGAGAAACCAACCCAGTGTGCTGCCACACTGCTCGATTCCCACTTGGGTCTTACTGCGGTGCGTCTCCCCAGGGAGGGGGGGAGGGCTGTGGGGAGCTGGTGAAAGCAGCAGCTCCGCCAGCGCTGCCAGCCCTGCACCCAGGACGGCTGCAGAACCTCTGCCAGGATCAGCCCCTTCGCACGGTGCCTTTCCCAGGAGCAATCCCAGCTCTCCCAGACCCTCTCTATTGAGAGCACTCAGGCCTTCCCTAGGTCCATTTGGAGCTAGGACCTCGCTTGGCATCCTGCATGGCCCCGCTCCTCCTCCTAGATCATCCTGAGACTGAGACCCCCATGGAGGTTGGGCTGGTGGTCTCAGCACATGGGAAGCATGCTGTGGATGAGTGATGTTGCTTCAGTTCAGCCCAGGGGAGCTGCCTCTCTGTGCCCCCAAATCCCTTGGGGCACCTCCCTATGGATGGGCTGATGTGTGGGGTCTTCCCCAGATGCCTTCATCCCTGCGGTCGGTCCTCTGTTCCCAAAGGCCAGCCCCACTGGCGGTGCCCCACGCTGGCTCCCAGGAGCCCAGCAGTGGCAGGGCACTGTTCTCCCCTGGATGGAGGCGGGTGAGAGCCAGCTGGCATGGTGTTGGCATTTGGACAGTTTCAGACTGTCCCCGGCCCCTGGCTACCAGGCCTGTCCCCCCACACTGGTTGTTCAGGCCATCCATCAGCCTGGCATCCCGGAATGGTGATGTCCCTTCCCTCCTGGTCTTCCTTGCAGCTCCTGGCCTTTCTCCCTCCTGGCTTCTCCGTCCCTCCCCGTCCCTCAACCTTTTACTGTTTTCAAACCCTGCAGCAGTGCTGGGTGAGGCTCTGATTCAGCACGAGGATCCCTGCCAGCTTTGCCAGAAGGCAGAGACGGAAAGAGGCACATGGCACTGGAATAAACCACTTCATGATCCAGTCTAGACTTTACTGAGCTCTTGCAAAAACTTGGTATTAATGTTACATTGACGTACAAAGTAGAATGGGTCCGATTTCTCAGCTGGAGTGAGATGAACTTGATGGAGCCACTGCAGTCAGTGGGACGATGCTCACAAGACCTCAGCTGCCGTCTGAAAATCCTGCCTGCAAAGGCTGCCGACCCGCAGGGGGAAGCCCCGTCTGCTCGCCTGGGGCAAGGAGAAGGCAGTTCATGCCGCTGGGTAGCACGTTGCAGGTGGGTTTTCTGCCTTCGCAGGAGGCGGGATGCGATGTTGCCCATGCGCGTGCTGTAGCTGCTCATCACCAGCCTGGCTGGTGCCAGATGCTTCCCCGATGCTGGTGTCTCCGCACCCACTCACAGCGCCCATGGGGAGGGTGCTCAGGGATGCTGGCACATAGGCACGTATGCTTGAGGGGAGGAAGGTGTGGGGAGGAACGGCGTCAGCCTGTCTCGTTCGGTTCCCTTCTCCTCAACTGGGATCCGGTTTCCGCATCTCCAGGTTCAGGCAGATGCAGCCACGTGAGCTGGGGCTTCAGGGCTGCCGCGGGAGCTGCTGGCAAGCTTGCCCTGCAGGTGAGTGTGGCAGGGAAGCTGCCAGTGCCTGCTGAGGTGCCCCGACGCTGCAGGCAGGCTGGGTGGCCGCTGCAGGCACCGCAGCACACAGCAAGCCACGACCAGCCAGCAGCGTCTCTCCTTGCATTGCTGGTGCTGAGGCAGTGTGGAGCTTGGCTAAAGGTCAATGCAACCATCCAGAGCCATTCGCCATGGAGATGTTCCTGGCCAGGAAAGCCATGTCTGAGAGCTACATGCTGGCCATGGCCAGGTCCTGGGGATGTCTTCTGTGCAGGAGAAGTGGGGAGCCAGGATCTTGGCTTACAGCATGTTATGAGCTCCAGAGTACCATGTTTAGCACAGGAGCACGGGCTGCAGGGCTGGGAGCACTCCTGCTGCAAACAACCACGTACAGGAGCCGAGTCATAGCCACGGGCTGATGGGAGGGAGGAACAGGGGGTTCATCCTCTGCGAGGAGAAGAGCACACATCTTCCAGCCCCTGCTGCAGCGGCGGGGGTCACTCGGCACAGCAGGAACACATGCCCAACTTGTCGAACCGTGCCGGCTGCTCCAGCCACTTGGGACCATGAGAACGTCGCACTGGAGCCCTCCGGGGTGGTGGGAGACATGGAGCACACGTCTGAGGGGCTGTGCGTGTTCTGAGAAGCCTGAAGCCTGCAAAGTGAAGCACATGTTTGTAGTCTGGCACCAGCTCTTCCCCACTACCGTGGGAGAGCAGGCAGCATGTGCCTTTTGAAGTCCTTTCCCCTTGCACGTAGCCAGTCAGTGGCAATACTGGTTATCAACAGTACTGGTTGGAAGCAATTATCTCTGTACAGTGAAGTCCAAACCATGTCCTGGTTCTGCTGTGCATTCTGGGGCATGAGCATGGCAGCAGGCCTAGGAAGGGAGGGAGATATACAATGAAGTCACCGTGTATGGATGAAGGATGCTTTCCTCCCATCTCACCCAGAAGAACCCATCAGTGTCCCTTGAAAGGCAGTCCTGGCTGTGCCTTCCTACTGCGTTGGGCAAGGACTGATGGCCCTCGGGGAGAAGGTCACACCACAGTGCTGACTGAGGGGTCGGAGAGGTTGAGCTGGCCGGTGATGTCGGTGGGATGATATTGCTGCAACACAAATACACAGACAAGGAGAAAGAAGTGTTAGGCAGTCCTGGCACTAGCCCCTGCCTCTACCTACATCTCATGTGTCCCTACGGGATATCTCTTGGGGGTGATGCAACGGCCCAAAACCTGCTGCTGGCTGAAGTCCCCTTCCCAGTGCAATCCAAGCTTGTGCAGAGGTCGTTGCAGACGCTCTCCAAGCACCCTACAGCTGGGCAGGGAGGACGCCCAGGAGCGCGGCGCAGCTTCTGCAGAGCGTGGCAGCCGCGTCACCTGCTGAGCGAGCCCCTCTCTGCTCTGGGAGAGCCAAAGACAAAGCCTGTGACTCATCAGCCCAGCCCACGGCTGAACCTGTGTTTGGAGGGTCTGGCGGGTTTCGGCATCTCTCTGTTGCCAGATCAAGCTGTGCTTTGAGGCCAGGGCTTTTCACCTCCTTGCTTGAACGACTCTGCTTTGACTATCCTTTCATGCAGGTGAGGAGATGTGCGGTGTGGTTGATTTGCGATAAAATGTAGCATCAATTGCTAATGTGAAAATACAGCCTGTGTTGGGGATGTGGCGTGGATTTGGGGTTCTGCGCTCCTTGCGGATGGGGGGGTTTGGCAAACGCTCCCTGGGAGAGACCTCCCCAGCCGCAGTCCCACCAGCAAGCAAATGGAGAGAGCAGAAACACCCTTCAACGGGCAAGAAAAAAAGATCCTTTCTCCCCAGGCAGGGATTTACAACTGGGCAGTTATTTTCTCCCTTCCTCCTTCCATACTCCCTTCCTCCTTCCATACTCCCTTCCTCTCCCAGTTCCACTCTCCTAACTCCACAAACCGTGAACTGGAAGCCCTGACCAGCCCTGCTGCGAGAGCGGGTGGCACAGGGCACCTTGCGCTGCCGTCTGGGGACCTAAATCGGTGCCGGGGCAGGAGAGGGTCTCGGTGGGTCTCGTGTGCTGCAGCGCGGACCCTCTCCAGTGACGTTTGCCCGGCCCTTGCACCACACTACTCAGGAGGGCCGTCATTTTGCTGGGCTCCCGGGGGGCTCCTCGGTGATGGGATTTTACCCGTCCTGCGTTGGTCAGCGGTGACTGTGCCCCCCGCGGTGCTGCTGGCGGCTCTGGCACTGTGGCTACCCTGCGTGGCTCTACACCTGCCTCCTGCCACGGGGAGGTCTGGGGTCCCCCCGAGCGTTGCGTGGGGTCCTCGGGGCTGCCCCGCTCTGCCCAGTTTTGTGCTTCACCAGGACCCCTCGGTGGGAGCTGCTGGGGCAGGGGCGGGAGCCGGCGTGCTCCTGTCTCTCCGGTACACGTGCTGGGGACGTGCTGACACCCAGGGAGCATCTCACGGGATCATTCTTTCATTTAGGGAACTAGCTAATATTAAAACGGAGCCTCTGAGAAATTCCTTGCTGTGGCCTTGCTTTGCTAAGTGGCAACACCTCGGCCGTCGCCTGTTTGCACAGAGAACGGCCGAGGCGATCCTGAAGTCGCTCTGCCGCCCGGGGGGGAGCTTTTAGTGGCTATTCATCAGTCCACCAAAAAACGCCCCTCTCTCCCAAAAATGGGTGCAGCTGCCCCCTCCTTGCGAAAAATTAGGATTCCAGCTGAATGCCATCTTTCCTTTCCACAGCAAAATGGCCGGGAGGCGTGCGCTCGCGGGACAGGGCTTGATTCCCGCAGGGAGGAGAGGCGACCGGGAAAGGGGAGAGGCTGGGTGACTCACTGGTGGAGAAGAAGGAGGAACTTGAGATACAAAAAGGAACGGGCAGAAGAAAGGTCCTTTGTTAAATATCCTGCCTGACGCAAGCGGGGGAAAAAGCGGTGTGTGCATGTGTGTGTGCGTGTGCCTCGGTGCACGTGTACGTGTGGCTGCTGCAGTGGAAATCTGGAGGTCTAGCAGGGCAGGCTGGGGCGTTCTGGCCTCTCTGCACAGCTCCAGGGATGGGAAACGCTAAAATAAGCAAGCGAAGTGGGGAGTCTGGCCAGAAAAATTAAAATACAAGAGCATGGCTTTTGATTTGAAAGCATATCTCCTCCAATCACAGAGTTATCACAGGGTAACATTCTCATTTACTTTTTTTGTGTAGAGTTCATGCATGCGATTTTTAATAATAAAAATTAAAAAAAAAAAGAAAAGAAAAAAAAGCAAGAAAACTGTCATATCAAAACTATGTTAAAGTTGAACTAATGCTAGAAGCACATATCAGTAATTTAGGGTAAATTATGTTACAGGGATGGTGCAAATATCCCCAAACCAAACATTATAAAGCCAAGAAATTAATCAATATTAACCGTAGAAGAGACTCAAACATGTTAAGGTATGGAAGTGAAGTGAAGGCACCAAAAACTTTAAATGACAACCAGGAAGAAAATATAGACAAGAACTTAATATGTCTTTAAAAATGACTTCAACCTAATCTGGGCTCATATGGTAGTCCCTGGCTGGTGGAAGATTTTCTGGAAGAACTTTGGGATTTGTGTTCGGTTTTTTTTTTCTCAATTAAAAATTAGGATTCCAGCGAAATGCAATCTTGCTGTAGAAAACATCAACTTTCCTTTTAAAAAAAAAATTAGTTGTCTTTGACCTACTTTTAGTTCTTTTGGGCCAAAAATTACGTTCTTTTTCAGCCAAGAAGCATTTGGCTTTGGGATGGCTGATCCTTCACTGAAAAGGTGACCTTTTCCATGAACCCCCTCGGTTCTCGACCAGCTCTGGCACCATCCCCGTGGCTGCAGGGCGAGCATCGCCTCGCAGCACCGGGCCCTTGCTTGGCGGTGACGTGGGACGTGTGTCATGCTGTGTCTGGGGGGACGCCCGCGGGCTGGCAGTGTGACTCCGCGGGCGCTGATGACGTCTGCGGTGGGGGGGCTAAGGGACCTGTGCACCTCGTTACGTGTCTGTACGAAATGTGCCGGCTCGGAAGGTGTCTGTGTGGTTTATGCGTCTCACATGGCTTCTGTGGGGTTGCAGTATCGTGGGTGTCTGCGATGGATGGCAGTACGTCAGCTCTGCGAGTGCTATTCGAGTTGCAGGAGCTGCCTATGGGGAACACATGCATCTCCTCCTGGGGCGGTGGGGATGATGTGCCGCGGAGAGGCTGTGCAGCTCGGGTGATGGTGGGCGCTAGGACGTTCAGAGTGGGGTGGTAGCTTCCCAGGGCTGTCTTGGCTCCATGGTGCCAGCCTGTCTCTCTGGCACTCCTGAGGGACCATTCTGCAGGGCTGCAGAGCAGAATCCATTTTTAAAACTCCCGACAACGAAAAGGAAAGAAGCAAGGCCACCAGGTTTGCGTCTTTCGCTCGCTAGCCAGGAGAGCCCATGAGGCTGGGGTCAGCCTGGCCTTCCAGCCCCATGGGCTCTCAAGCCTTGCCCATCTGAGACCTGGTGTGGGCCCGCGGCTCTGCCGAGCATCATGAAACAGAGCGCCTCGCTGCTTTCTCGTCTTTACAAGGACCCCAGGCAACGTGTCCCAGCATGCTATGTACTCGTGGGGCCTTCCACAGCAGGAGGGCATTGGGGTCTCTGAGCCAGGGCTGCTGCGTGGAAGCGGAGGGCACCAAATGGCAGGTTGTGACACGAGCTGGTGGTAGCACCCTCCCGCTGGCCGCTCACCCTGCAGAGCAACCAGCGGGTCTGCCCAACATCACGACAAAGCTCGCTCCACCACAGGTCTCCTGCAATAGCTGGACCTTGGACCTGCTAGCCTCCATCTTGGCTGTGTTGGCTTGGATGTTGGTCCCGCTAGCCTGTTCTTGTCCCAACTAGCCTGGTTTCCTGGGGAACGTGTCCTGGGACCCCAGCCACGTCACCCCATGGCAGGCAGAAGACTGCAACAGGCTCCTGGGCAGCAGGGCATTGTTGCCCATAGCTGCCTCGCAGATGCGGCTGCCCCCAGAGCGGGAGCCATCTTCTGGGATGAGTGGGGCCATGTCCCTCCACAACTGGCCTGTGAGCAACTTGCCAAGAAGATCATGGCTGGGACCCAAGGCACAGGGAGCCCCATGCTGCACTGGTCCCCACCGGGCAAGGGAAGGGGAGGGCACGGCTCCACTGCTCACCCATGGGACCTCTGGTGCAGGTGGCCCCTGGATGTGGTCAGCTCAGGGCATTGGGGTGCTCCTACCCAGGGTCAGAGAGCGTTGTGGAGTGGTGGGGCATAGGGTGGATGCCACATCACAGAGCAGGATCAGGCCCAGGATGCTTCCCCGAAGAGGGAGTGATGCGGGAGGTACCAAGGGTGCCATATGCCAGCTGCCCCATTTTTCCTGGGTTTTCCCCCTCTCCTGTGCCCACCATGGGCACCGGGCCCCCCAGGTGCCCACTGCACCATGATGCACCTGGTCTCCCAGGACAGGATCCCTTGGTTTCTTAACCATGGAGTGGTTCAAACACAACAAAACCTGGGGGTCTACTCAGGACATGCTGAGGGTCCCCCCAGCAGGTCTTTCTGCAGTTTTTTCTCTCCTTTTTTCTGTGCATCCAACCTGTCCCTCCTCCTCCTCACTCTTCCCACCTCCCCCCTGCACCACCCACCCCACCTCTGTCTCCTCTCCCCCAGTCTGGGCTCAGGCCACCAAGACACAACCTGCAACCTTCCTGCAGAGCTGCTTGGGGGGTGCAGCAGTGGGGAGGGGGGACCCCAGACGTGGTGGCATCACTGGGACAAGGTGCCACCCGGGGAGCACAGAGACAGTGCAGGAGGTGACAGGAATGCCCGTCTTCCCTGTGGGGTACGGGGGATGAGTGCGGAGCGCGTGGGTCCCCCCCATGCCTGCCAGGCTTCGAGGTGACAGTGAGAGGAGCACTTTGCGTGAGGCGGTGGCAGCCAAGCCTGGCCGAGGGCTCAGCTGTCCGCGGGGCCGTGTCCCAGGGGTGCTCCAGGAGCTTCTGGGGATGGACCCTGCATTGGTGTCAAAGGCAGCTGCCTCCATTTCGCACGCAGAGCCGTGGCCCCGAGACCCCCTGCGGTATCGCATGCTGCTCCCCGAGGCGCCCCGCGCCTGCGGCCGGGGACGGGCCGCCCCGCCGCGGGGGGCCACATCTCCCCACGCTGCTGCCGTCCCCCCGTCCCCGCCGTGCCTCGCGCCGAGGGCAGCCCGGCGGGGAGCCTGCTCTGAGCAACCCTGGGCAGAAACCCGCCGGTTGCCCCGGGGAGGCGATTTCAGCATGCCCGTCGCGCCGGCAGGTCGGGCGGCAAAACGCAGCGGCCGCTGCCACACGAGACAACAGAGTAGCCACAGTGCAGAGTGTCATACAACAGACGGCAACATGCAGAGGGACACCGGCTCAGTCCGACAGACCAACAGCCCAACCTGACGCTGAAGAGTGTCTGAAGCTCCAGCACGAGCAGACACGTTTGCACATTTGGAAACAGCTGGCTTTAGAGGCAGCAATTTGGAAATTTTCTCTGGTTACGTGAGAGCAGTTTTACTCCGAGGCGGAAAGCACAAGTTTGAACCAAGGTTGGGTCTTTAACAACCTCCTCTTTCAAGCCTTTGCGTCTCTTTTCTAGAGCTGCGTTACTGCTGACGATAACCAGAGACAGCTGTCACTCCTGTGCCAAGGACTACGTCCCGAATGCTAATCGTCACAAACAAAAATCACATGTAGAGAATGTGACACGCATGGCTCTCGGTGAGGTGACACGGTGCCCAAATTAAATTGGGGTGATTGTTTTTAGGCATACAATGACAAACAGGTACAGGAACACTCAGGAACAGAAAAAAAAAAAAATGTCATCGGTTTCAAGAGGTCAGCACCGGTAAGGTGAGCGAAGCACAGAGAGGAACATCAGAAATCATCCAGGCAAAAAGAAAACAAAAAACAAAACAAAAACTTGGTTGCATCTCCCAACTCATCACAGGACTCCAAGCCACCTCCTGCCTGCCCTCCAGGATCCCAGCATCCTTTCAGGTACACGGGATGACTGACTCACTGACTCACTGACTGACTGGTGACGAACATGAGCTATGCATGTACACTGGCAGCTTCGGGATGGGTGTGTGGCAGTCGATGGGATGGCAGAAGAGAGAAAGAGAGAGAAAGAGAGAGGGCAGAATTGTTCTTCTTCCTCTTACCGTATCCTTGGAGGACCTACGTCTCTTGAAGCTGGAGGCCAGGGTGGAGGTGATGGACCTAAAAGTGGCTTTCTTTTTAGGGTCAGGTTCTGCTCTACCACTTTTTCTATCCTAAAATGAATATGTATAAGTGATTAGATCTCTAGTGTGTTGTTGGAAACGCTAAATCTATTTGAATACTGCCCCGTGTCATGTCCTTCATTTAGGTGAGAAAGCTACTGGAGGTGTCCTGTCACTCCCAGTCCTCCAAGGGCCTCCGTGACCCACGGCTACAGCACGGCCGCCACACTGCTACAGCTACGGGGCCGGCCTCGCGTCTGGAACGCTGGAAACCCCTCTGGGGAGTATCCCTGCTCTCCTGGCGTCTGCGTCCAGGCCGGCACAGCTGACCTCGCTTCTGGGGATGCTCTGCCTGGCGCCTGCCCCTCGCTTCCACCGCTAGCCTGGCTAGACCGAGAGGGGAGATGCTGCACCTACCACTAAAAAAAAATTGCTCAGGGCCTTTTCTGAGGCTGAATCCTAGTGCCACAAGAGAGAGAGAGGACTGCATTGAAAGAGAAGTCATTGTATGAATATTCTGTAAAAAAATGTATTCAAAAATTTAAATGACGCAGTTGTGCAAAGCCGAACGTGGTTGTTGGTGGTGGGTTTTTTTTCTCCCAAAGTAAAACGGGTTGAAAAAAACCAAGGAAACTGGAAGAAAAAGAAAAGGCAAAAAAAAAAAAAAAAAGGAAAAGAAAGGGAGGAAGCAAAGCGTTAGCGCTATGATGTCATCAGGGTCGGGATGAACTCAAAGAGAAACAGAACTGAAAAATGTAGCCATTGGTGTTAGCGAGTCGGACCTGGTTAGCGCAGGCTGGGAGCACCAGCCGCCATGGTGCGGGGGCAGCGAGCCGTGGGGACCGGCCGCGCTCTGCGGCGGGCGCTGAGAACGATTCCTCCCCAATTGCTTTCGTGCCAATGAGTGTGACCTTTCCGACGGGGGACGGAGTGACCAGGTCTGGCTCTGCTACCGCACGGGGGTAACCAAAATGTATCCCGCTGGTGCGTAGAGCATGCTCGGGGATACATTTGCTCCTCCTTCTCAGTTCTCTCTTTTGCGGACATGCACAAACGGAAAGGAAAGCAAGATGAATGGAATGAAATGTCTTTTTCTTCCATGGCATCTTAGGAAATAGCCATGGCAAAACTGTGATCCCAAAAACCATTATTTTTGTTTGTTTGTTTTAACAAATAAATCTTTCCACTTGCCTACCTTCTAGCAATGTACCAGATACTAGTGCTCTGACGTTTCCTCCTGTGGAAAAGTCTTACAATGTCAAACGGCTCTTTACCATGAGGCTGTTTACCCCCACAGGGCAGCATGCTTTGCTCACAGTCCCACAGACTCTGCCCAAGGACCCAGTGCAGTATTTTCTAGAAGGTTGGCAAGTGAAAAATGGCAGTGCGACTAGTGTGCTCTGTCCCAGCAGCCTTAACCCCCTCGGTGCTGCTGCTTTTTGGAAGCAAAGGGGCAAAAAAAAGAAAAAAAGAAAAAAAAAATAGAGAAATGGCTTTTCCGCGACTCTTATCAGTGAACTGAACCCAGCGAGCTCTCAGGATACAGCAGCCCGGCCTCGTGCTCCCCTCGCTGCTCTTGGGCAGGTCGCTTCCACCCGGGCAGCCCACCCGCACGCCCCAGCCAGCGCTGCTCCCGCAGGGCCACCGCTCCGGGCTTGTTTTGGGGTCCCCGAGCCTCATCCTCTTTCTTTCATTCACTGGCTCTGCTGCGAACGGCAGTCTCCTTTAGTCGCCTAAAGGATCTCTTGCTCTTTGAACTCCGGTTTGCTTCCCCACAGAAGAAAAGCAGCCCGGGCAATTCAGAGAGAGCCTCCAGCTGCCCTAAACTGGGGTTTGGGGGCACCGTGGGGCTCAGCCCCAAAAGCAAGGGGGTAAGGGAAGTGTGAGGCTGGTGGCCCACGGACCTGCCCACGGCTCAGTGTCACTGCCAGGCACCACGGACCCTCCCGGGCTCCCCTGCCTGAGCGGCACGGAGGGGTTTCAGGGATGGGAGAAGCCGGGGAGAGCAATGGCCCCACGGAAGGGGCCCGGGGGAGCCTTGGCGCTGACAGGCACCGGCATTGCTGGCTCCCGAGTGGGGAGATGTCCTTGTCTCCAAATGCAAGAGCACGCACCACCTCTTTTTGGAGTCGGTCCCAGGTGTGACAAGGGCTATCACACCCCCAGGGAGTGGGCAGGGAGGGGGAGGCGATGGAAACCATCCCTGGAGCATTTCTCCACCTGAGCACCGGGCAGGGATGCTCAGTGGCAGCGGATTAACCCTCCTGTCTGCTGGTGAGCGCGGCCGGAGCCGGGCAGCGGAGCAGAGCGTCTGCAAAGGGAGCCGCGCTGGCACCGCTTCTCGACCAGGGCAAGGCATGGCTCCGGCACGTGTCCCCAGCAGAGCAAAGTCCCCGTCCCAAGCACCGCTGGGGACATTTGGGCCAGGTCTCTGTCCCGGCTGGAGCTGTGCACGACACCTCCCCAGAGAGACAGCATCGGCCAAGGGCAGCTCCCGGGGACAAGGCAGGGGCCCTACAGCTTGCTAGGCACCCAGTAATGCCCGGCTGGAGTTACTGGTGTGCGGGGTGGGAGACAGGGCCCCATGCTAATCCACAGCTCTGCATTCACTGATTTGGTGAAGGAATGGAAAACGCACCTGTTGGAGATTTGCTCTAAAAACGGTTTGTCCTACCTGCAGGTTTTTCCTCCACACATTAACGGCCGCAAACGCCAGCTGCATCTGCTTCCTCCGCGCGTCCTTATGCCTTTTGTAAGCTATTTCTATGAATATTAAAAATATCCCGGCAACAATACCTCCAGCCACCAGCATAAACACACCTGAAATAAGCAGGAAAGTTACAGGGGGCAATGGAAATTGCACCATGACACTTCATTTCCTCTGAATCACACTCAGCAACAGGAGCATCTGCCAACCCAGGGCCCTCCCGGCCCCCCGCCATCCCCCCGCAGTCCTGGAGGGGCTGGGGAGGGGAACCCAGCAGAGCAGGGCAGGCGCTGCAGGTTGGGCACCCGCAGTGATGGGCAGAAAGGTGATGGGGTGCTGGATGTCCGTGCAAGCTCCTGTCGGTCGGGCCGTGCTGCAGCGATGCTGGGGGCAGGGATGGCACGCTGGGGGCTGCACAGAGCACCAGGGCAGACCCCGTCCCCTGGGGCTGTCAGGTCATTTGCACCAGAAACCCAGCTCTGGCGCTCCTGTTTGGCTCATCGGGAAGGACAGACATGCACAGAGCTCTCTGTGCTGTCCTCAGCTGGCTGCAACCCTCAGGGTCAGCATTTTGGGAGTGGTGTCTTGAAGGGATGGAGCAAAGTGGCCCCTTTCTGGGTGCTTCTGCCCTGGCCTGCGGTGCCAGCGAGAATGGGGTCCCATCAGACACCCCTCATCCCGCATCGCCGCATTAGCTGGGTCCCATCAGACACCTCTCATCCCACATCGCTGCAAAGGCAAGCCTGTCTCGGGGAACTCGCAGTCTTTGCAAAGAAGGACCAAGAAAAAACCCCTCTGTATCGTTTATCCTCCTGCTGCCCGCTGCCCAGGGCCAGCCAGCACACGCTCCTCAGGGCCGGGGGGCTGCCCCTCGCCACCAGCTCCCTCCTGCAGCAGGGTCCACGCTCACCTCCGCGGCCGCTCTCGCCTCCCCCGAGGTGCTGCTCCCCTCTCTCTGCCTTGGCGACAGCTCTGATTTCACTGTGACAGCCGCAGTTTGGCCAGAGCAGAGGGAGGGGAGCAATGTTCAAAGCAGGACAGCCCCACCGATGAGAAAGCCACCCCAGGGAAGGTGGGGAAAGCTTCGTGGAGCTGTTTCGGACAAGGTGGGATTGGCAACACAGCAGCCTCCCAGCGCTAGGAAAGCACAAACCCAGAAGAAGCAGAGCTTTGGCCCGAGAGGAGAGCCCCGGAGAGGAGAATGTCTTGAGCGAAAGCAGGCTACCCAGCGAAGAGGAAGAAAGAGGTTTGCAGAACAAACCTGCCATATTTTCAAAGGTGAGTGTTGCTGGGGCATTGCTACGGGAATCACACTCCTGATACCTCACCCAAGTCTTGTCCAAATCCTCCATGAAGCCGTTCTCGTGGGACCTGAAAGCACAAGGAGACAGGACAGAGTAGTCACCGGGGACCAGCCGCAGGCAGCTGGGGCACGTGCTCTTTGTGCCTCCGTGCCCTCCGTCCTAGACTCTGCACTTGCCTGCAGCCTACAAACACACGAACCGATGATGTGCGTGTGTGCACACTTGTGTGTGCGTGCCTGGCTGACCGCGTGTGTGCGCACACGCTTGTGCATGTACGGCTTTTGCATGGAGAGGGTCTGTGTGGCCTGTCTGCGGCAGCCGTCTGTACTGCCTGTGTTTGCATACTGCCCTGCGCCAGCCAGCGCTGCCACGAGCCACGTGCGTGGTGCAGCGGGTGCGAGGGGGCATCCACAGCTGCCTGGTGCCACTGCCCCAGGTCTGAGAGCCGGAAAGCTGGCCAGCTGCTGCCAAAAAGAGCCAAGTGTAAGCTCGGCTCCCAAGGGGAGGGTTGGAGCTGACGGGTGTAGGCAGGGCTCAGAGAGAGTGCTCGGAGGGAGGCTGCAGGTAGCTGACACGAACCACATCCCCAGTGCCCTCCTGCGCAACCCCCCTGCCTGCCAGGGCCGCTTGGGAGCTCAGGCTATGCTGGACCCCAACCCTGTCTGGTGACCACCAGCACCCTCTCGAGCAGGGCAGGGGATAACTGGTGCCTGGCAGCTCCCAGCTGTGCACGGCGAGGGCTGGGACTCCCCGATAACCCTGTGTCACAGCTTGGGAGGAAACAAACCGTGTCCCCGCAGTGCCCGCCTCTGCCTGAACAGCTAGTGGGGATGGAGGTGGGCACAGAGCACACGTCCCACCATGGATCCCCTGCACTTTCCTCCCTCTTGTTCCTGGCACATCCCCACCGCCTTCCTGGGCCACCTGTAGCCCTGGGCTTCCCCACCCTCTCCCAGGAGGACACCAAGGGCTCCTGCTGCCTCTCCAGGCTTCTCACATTGTTGTTCCAAATCCCATCTGTCCCACTGCCACCCATACCCTTGGTAAGACCACCCCACAGACGGGGTTCCATGGATCCCTACATTACCCCAGGTCCTGCCTGTGTCTTCCACAGCCTGCCCATCCTCTTTCTCAGGCCTTTCATCTCTGCATCTTGGGCAGAACCCTGGTGGCTTCTGACCCTGTCTCTCTGTCAAGTTAATCTCACATGTCCCCCTCCCTCCACTTGCTGTTTCCCAGCTGCCTGTTACTCTATCACCACATTCCTCGTCTGCAATAAGTGGCATTTCCAAACTAATACAAGGAAATCCCATAATATCAGATTGACTTGTGGTACCCCACGCTGCAGGCTCCTGCTGGTATAAAAGCCTTAGTTGGACTCAACAGGGGTCCTGCCATATCTCTGCCTAACAGGAATAGTCAGCGTTGAAAGAAAAACCCCTGGAAGATGAAGCCGGGGCAGCGCAACGCTACCGGGCAGGCTGAGCTCCCAGGGAGCACCCCTGGGGACACGGCAGCACCCCTGCCTGCTGCTGCAGCCCGCGCCCTGCTCACAGCCCTGGCGCTGGATGGCCCCGGGGCTGCTCTCTGCCAGCTTTGCCGATGCTCCTACGGCCGAGCACCGCTCCTGCTCCCTGCCCTGCTCTGCCCTCCCATCAGCTCCGTGCTGCTCCCCCAGCCCTGCGAGACGGAGCTGGGGCTGCAGGTGCCCACCCCGGTCACTCAGGCACATCCCCTTCGTCAGGAGTGACCCAGCAGCCCCCAGAGCCCCTGTCCCTGCAGAGGGTTTGGAGGATGGGGTGGCAGTGCCTGGCACGAGGCTACTTGCGTGCTAACACATGCAGCATTTGGGGCAAGCCCCATGCCGAGAGCCGTGTACGGACTTGAGGATGGCCAGGGAGACGTTCTGCTTCCACGGGCTGTCCTTGCGCATCCCAATCCCGAAGCCGGAGCGGAAGAAAAGCTCCCCCGTCGTCACCAGGTCACACTTCTGGGAGGCCTCGAACTCCAGCACCGCCGAGTCCCAGATGAAGGCATGGAGCTTGCTGGACATCAGGAGAGGACAGACAGGTAAGGCTGGGCAGCCCAGCATGTCTGCAGCCACCATGGGAGCAGCGAGGGTGCTCCCAGCCCTAATTTAAACACTGATTAGCATCACCCTCCTCCCAGCAGGGTCTGTCTGTGTGCTGCTGGGAGGCAAAAGACTTGGCAAAATTTTGGAGGAGTATGAGGGGTTTATGTGGGATTTGAAGCCACCCAGCCTTGCACAGAAGCAACCGCAGAGGCCAGAAAGGGAGGCCATGGCTGTGGCCATGGCTCCGAGGGTGCCTTTCCCCACAGAGACCTTGTGCTCTCCATCCAGAGACCTGGCACGCACTAGGACCAGGCAGGTCCCATCAAGCCATGCTTTGACTGCAGCTCCCTAGTTTTGCATCAGCCCTGCTTGCTCCATCAAACTGCAGTCCCCCAAAACTCTTCCCAGCATGGCCAGAAAAGGTGCTGGTCCCACTCACTTGTCCCTCACTGCCTGGATGGCTTCGGCAGCGCTCTCATAGTTGTGCTTCTCCATGTGCCGGTACATGGTGCTCAGCTCCACCTGCCGTCGGAAGTAGATGTCCACCGAACTCTGCTTCACCGTGGCATAGATGAACTTATCAGAGGGGTTGCGCAGCTGAAAGGCAAGGGCAGGGCTCCTATTTCTTCTGTCATTCATCAACCAAACTGGCTGACCCCAAAGCTATGTTTTCCATCCCCTTCAGCGACCTGTTTCCCAGAGAAGACCTTGGTCTCCTCAGCGGAGCTGAAGGTGCCATGGGGCAGTGGATGCCATGGGGCAGCGGATGCTGTGGGACCATGGTGGTGGGGCAGGGGATGTTATGGGACAGGGACACCTTGGCAGTGAGGATGCAGACCTGTGGATGCCATGGGGCTGGCAGTGCTGTGGGCAGAGGGCATGGGATGCTGTGGGTTGGTGCTGCTGTGGGGTATATTCCTGCATGCCTGGGCTGTGGCTGTGTCCTTGCCAGAGTAGGAAATGGGTTTGAGGCATGCTGGTATCTGCTGAGAGTATTGACTGCACCGCAGGGACAATTTCATTAGTTATAACTCATCCATAATGAATCGTTTCCTCGTCGGTTAGTGCAGGCTCTCCAGGAACTGGCAGGCAGTTTGGCTGGGTACGTGCTATTTCTGGACAAGGTTTTGCCTGCTGATCCCTGTGTCTGTCCGTTCCCACCCAGCACAGGGGCTCAGACCCACTGGCAACAGACCCAGGCAGAGCTACCCGGGGCTCAACCCCCTGGCACAGACCCACAACCATGTTAAAGCAGGGGTCTGGGTACTACAAGCCATATTATATGAGCCAGGAGATACCCACTGGAGGCAACTCCTGCTTCTCTGCCCAGAGGTGGACAGGGAAGGGGAAAGCAAGTGAGGGGTCATTACCCGGGGGTCATTGATGCCCGTAATTCTCTCCTCAGGCCGGTCTAACACCAGGAAGGCTGCCAGGTTGGCAGTGTATGAAGCCACAATGATCATAGCGAAGCCAGCCCACACCATGCCAAGAATACGGGCAGAGAAACTCCGAGGAGCACCTGGAGGGAGAGAGGCAAGATCAGACTGGCACCTCAAGGGCTTGACTTGGTCTCCAAATCCACATCTATCCCACATGAGACCGATGGCAGCTGCAGATGTGCCCCATCTATCTGCTCTGCCAACAGCCGAGGAAGGAGCTCCTGCATTGCCCACACCAAGAAAAACCCACGCCTCCTTCCAGGGCATGATGTGTCTCACCCTGAGCAGATGGGTAACCTGGGCAGGAGAAGCAGCCCAGGAAGGACCCATTTCCCACCACTGATGGTGAGAGGTGGCAAGATGGTCCGCACAGGGAGTGCCGCACCCCCAGCATCACCGAATCCCACCAGCCCACCCCAGGGAAGGCTCAGGGAACGAGGGCTGTACCCATTCACTGAACAGTGAGGGCACCAGCCCTGCCACAGAAAGGAGGCAGTGGAAGAGGGCATGAGCTTCTCCCCCAGCCCGGTGTGCCCCCCAGCTCAGGGCCAGGGCGCGGGGCACAGCAGTCCCACCGCGTGCTGCAACGCACCTTCTCCGATGCCGGAGTTCAGCAGGACTCCCCAGGAGAACCACATGGCTGAGGAGAGGGTCAGGGCATCTTCCTCCTCCTCCTCGCTGTTCACTTTGAACCGGCCAAACGGGCTGGAAAACAAGACCGAGAGCTCTTCTTATATCCCTTATCCTGGTTCCCAGGCCTCTCTGCTGTGCCCTAAGTGACCCGATGCAGCCCTACTTCACTCATCCCTACAGCCTGTGCCTATGCCCCAAACAGCTCTTCACCCCTGATGTCCCACTGCCCTGCATGTCCCCTCTGCTGATCTGCAACCCTGTCCAGCTCACACTGGTACGGGTCCCATCACGCTTCTCTGTGGGCCAGAAACATCATCTAATCCTGGCCATCTCCAGCCCCTCCCACCGCAACATGGAGGGCTCACTGCAGATTAACCGCAAAAGCCCCTGGGCAAAAGCACAGGGCTAATGGGAGGGACAGGCTCCCTGCCCTTCCGAGGAGCTGCCTTGGGGCCAAGGAAGGGACTAACTGAGAGCCCAGGAGCTGACAGTGCCTTTGGTCAGGCATCAGCACGGCACCTGGTCTGACAGGCATATTCCCACATACCCAAGTGCCGAGTACCCCACATATCCGTGTCTCTCAGCTTAGCAGTAGCCAGAGAGGCCAGGAGCCTCAGCCCAGGGCTGGCGGGGCAGAGAAAGTGGGTTTAGCTCCTGCAAGAGCCTCCTGAAGGGCTGCAGGAGCAGGCTGAGCAAGACACTGTGGGGACCGAGGGGACGGTTCCCTGTCGCCTTCAGCGCACTCACCTGAATCGGTCTAAGAGGTACAACATCACTGCCACCACGTGCACAGACAGCCCCACCAGCAGCCAAAGCGTGCTCTGGAAAGGCTGCATGAATGAGTCCAGGGTGCTGCGGGGGATTTCCTAGCACACAGGAGAGAGGTGAACAGCGCTGGCACCCATCACGCCTGCACCTTGCCCGCCTGGCTGGGCTCACAAGGGCCCCTGTCCTGCTCCGAGCTCCTCCTGCTCTGCTACACAGGAAGGCTCAGGGTGGCTGAGACAAGACCCAGCATTAAAACCAGCAACCTGGAGGCTGGCATCCCACAGGAAAGGCTGGGATTTGTGGCGGCTGCGCTGGGGTGGGCAGGGGGCAGCTGCTGGGGGAGCTGGGCATGGTGCAGGTATGGCACGCGTCTGCAAGCTGGGGAGCAAGGGGCACCTCCCCTCCCATGCCAGCCCATACCTTCTTCACAAGGATGGTCAGGCCCTGGTACTTGAAGGGCTTGGAGAACTCAATGTACTGTGCCCGCTCGTTGTTGATGGTAAGGGGAGCCACAATCATGTCCGCCTGGCCGCTCAGCAGCTCCCCCATCATCCCGTTCCACTCCTTCTTGTTGCTGTTGTTAACCTGCCAGAGAGCCAGCGCAGGATCAGACACTGCCCTGACACCTGTCCCCCACCAGCCAGGACCCCCACACACGTGGCAGGCGCCCTGCACTGCCCTCCCCCCCGCCCCCCTGCTCTGGAGAAGGGCTGGGGATGTTTCAACACGATACAGGCAAAGAGATATCACAGGCTGCCCAAACTCACCCGCTCTTGGGTACCAAATTTACCATCAGCCACCAGGTGAACCTCGTAGGTGAAGTTCATCACCCCTGCCAGCCGGATGAGCAGGTCGATGCAGAAGCCGTAGCAGCACAGTGCCACGGTGGGGCGGCCTGCGGGCAGGAGAAAATGGGGGGGACAAGTGGAGGCAGCCCTTTGCCAGGGACCCCATGCAGGACCCACGGCTGTCCCCAGCGAGAGCAGCCACCTGCATGGCTCTGGTTTCATATGAGATGTAATCACTTTATTCAGGCAGGGCCATCCACCTTGACCACCCTCTCCCACCGCCTCCATCGCCTATGGGTGCTGGCAAGCTGGGGGAAAAGGGGTCTCTTTCATTTGCCAGTTGAGGTGGGCTGAGAGCTGGTGCTACCGACCCACGGTAGGTGATGGAGGGGGTTTGGTGCATGCAGGCTCTGCTGGAGGAGTGCTGGCACGAACCCACCAGGTTGAACACAGGCCGGGACACAACTCGGGGCGGTGGGGGCGGGGGAGTTGTGCACAGGAAAGGGTGATGGGCCAAGGGGATGCACTTCAGGTGGGTTTGGGCAAGCCTGGCATTGCTAAGCAGCTCACACCCCCACCAGGTGATCCTGAAACAGGCTTTCCATAATAAAATGGTTTGAAACTGGTGCAGCAGGTGCTAATGTGCCTTGGGGTTCTCACTTCTGCTTGAGATCAACGCAAAGAGAACTGGAGCATGTCAGGAGACAGAAACATGGGATGCAATCCCCGAAAACAGCCCTGGAGCCCACCCAGAAGAGAGACAGGGGGAAAGTAATCTGTTGGGGTCAAAAATCTGAATCCCAGTGCCCAGTTACGGCACAGCACTACTGTGGGGCTGAACTGACAGGAGGGTGTTTGGGGACTGAATGTGCTGTCACCTTTCTGTTCCTCACCCTCTGGGCCTCCTGTGCAACTGAGCACCCTCCCCGGGGACCCCTTCTTGGGATGGGAGGCTTCATCAGCTGGGTGGGCTGGGAGAGCTGCTGCGCTCACCATCAGACCGAGTTACCTGGGATGGTCTCGTTGGGTCCAGTGCAAAAGACCTTTTTCACAGGATCTCCATTGATGGTGAATTCCTCCCGGCACGTTCCATCTGCTTGCGTGGGCTTCACGTACACAAAGGGCTCTTGGTGGATTGTCACGATCTGCGGGGCGAAGCACAAACACCTGCTTGCCTCTGTTCCCCCCCAGAGCTATCTCCCCCTGGGTGCGGAGCTGGGCTGCCCTCTCCATGCAAGCATGGCCAAAATGCTGTGGTGCTCTCCTCAGCTGCCATCTCAGCACGTGAGACCACTCAGCCCAGCAGCAGGACCTGGCTTTGACACGAGGAACATTTGCTTTCCCTGCACCCAAGATGAGGAACAGCCNCGGCTCGTGTTCAGCCGCTGTCGACCAGCCCCCCCAGGTCCTTCTCCTCTGGGCACTTTCCAGCCGCTCTTCCCCAAGCCTGGAGCGGTGCCTGGGGTTGTTGTGGCCCAAGGGCAGGACCCGGCACTTGGCCTTGTTGAACCTCCTCCATTGGCCTCAGCCCATCGATCCAGCCTGTCCATATCAGCATTCTCCTTCATGTGGCACTTTCACCTCAGCTCAAAGCCTTTCACACCTCTCTCCCTAACAAAAGGCTGATGAGACCCACCGCATAGCCAGGATTAGCGCCCTGAATGGTGCTCTAGATACTGTCACTCTGCCCCAAGCTAATGCAGATATTTCAGTCCTGCCCCGGACCTTTTCAGTAAAGCAGCATCCCAATGCATCTGCACCACCCCTGCAGGAAAGGGCTCACTGCCGGTGGGAAGGTGTGATTTCCCTTGCCTGGGCAGTAGGACAAATGAACAGTCATACTGGGAAGACTAGCCTGCCCAGGACCCAGTCACTAAAGGGGCTGCTGGGCTACGCTTAAGGGAAGGGCATGAGAAGCAAAGCAAGAGTGGAAGGACTTTCTTCCAGTGTCACCTCCAGCTTCTGGCCATCAGCTCTTCAGGGATTTCCTGAGCCCAACATTGCAGCCACCAGCCCACCCACCCTCCACTAGCTTATTTAATCTCCTTTTGAACCTGTTTCCTTCTGGCCTCTGCACTGTCGAGCAGCAATGGGCTCCAGAACTGAACTATGCCTTGGCCAAAGGAGCCCATCCTTGTATTTTCTGCAAACCTGTGCCGGGTGCCCTCTGGCTCCCAAGCCATGAGGAATTCTGAACACCTCATCCCTCTATCCCTTCTCTGCTGTTCTCTCTCATATCCCCTTTCCAGCTGTCTCTTTCCAAACCAAAGGATGCCTGCCACCCTATCTAGTTTGTCTCCAGCTGGAAGTTTTGCGCAAGCTCTGAACACCCTCCAGTACCTTCTCTAAGTTGTTCTGCTAAATCCTCTCCAAGATGGCAGGTGCCCTGGGTTTGCAAATGCTACTGACAGTTGCAGAGGCAGCAGTGGAAGTGGGAGGCAGATAAAGTCACAGCCCTGCATACAGAGAGCTGAGGAGACCTGCCACCGCCTAATGCCACTTATTTAATGCTTAATGCTGTTACCTTCAACTTGGTCGACATCTGATAGCCTTGAGGTTTCTCAGTTTCTCCCCCTGGCCAGATAATCTTCCGGTCGTTGGTCAAGACCTACAGTCAATCCCAGAGGAAGGAGTTAGACATGAGGCCATGGGTAGACACCCCAGTGCACACATCCCTCCTACCCAACATCTCCAGGCCTGTACGTACGTGGCTGCCATTGTAAATCCCAACTTGGACCAGTTTCCGATTCTGCAGGTTCATGATGCTGTAGTTGGCAAACTTCCTGTCCCCGTCCTCATTGAATTCCACCCGTCCAGTGACACCCTCTGAGTACTTGGAGGACATCAACACCCTATGGAGAGAAACACAGCGGGGCCAACCTAGAAAACCTGCTGTGGCCATTGAGACACCTGAGAAGGCATCAGAAAGGCAAATGCTTTCTCTCAGTTGCCTGCCGTATGCCCACTACCCTATAGAAGTCCAGTCAAGGCTATTTATGGTGTGTTCACAGCCCTGTGGTCATCCCCTCCCGGTGGATGGAGTCGGTTTCCCATGTTGCACTACCATATCTGTTGTCATTGCCCCTTGTTTTCCACCACATCAGTCCCATTCCCTTAAGGTATGATCTGTCCCACAGCACCCAAGGACACCTTCTTCTGGGGGTCTCTTGGGAGCTGTGTCCATGCCACCACTCCTGGTGCTTCTGTCTGGCACCAGCCCATCACAGCCTGGGTAGTGCCCCAGGCATGCACATACACCACCATGGGGTGAACCAGTCCCGCAAGTCCTGGAAAGACAATAGTGAAGACACACAAGAATTGCCTGAGACACTTGCAGTGCACCACAGAGAACAACTTCAAATAGCTCATGCCAAAGATTGTGTTGCTGCAGAGGATGCCAGAAATCTTTCTAAAATAATCTCCAGGCTTTGCAGGTCCCATGGTCAGCAGAACCCGGATCTACAGAAAGGGCATCCCACAGACACCACGACCATGTCTGCAGAGAGCAACCCCTGGCACAAGATCCCACTGCCACAAGCAACACCCTGGTGCCAGGCTGCACGTTGCAGAGAGCAGCCCTCCCGCACGGGGAGCCATGCTGCAAAGGGAATTGCTGCGTTACCAAGATCCAGGCTGCAGAAGAGGCCTTCGTGGCTCCGGCATCTGCAGTGTTGCAGCACAAAACCCCACACAGCACAAAGATTGGGTTCTGGGAAGTGCATGCAGCATCTGCCAATCACACTGCCCACGGCAGCGAGATCCAATACATGCATGCTCTGATCTGCTGAGACCCCACCAAGCAAAACCAAAGCACCAGTATTTGCTACAGCAGAGAGCAAGCCTGTCCCATGCATGGAGATCTCTTGCCCCCAAGTCCTGCTTGCAGCACACTGACCCATGCTGCAGCCCTGAAACGTTCAGCAAGAAACGTATCCACAGCCCTGAGCTCCGATTTGACAGAAATATCCCCCTACCCTGATCTGGCAGAAAACCCCCTTTCTCCCCTCTTCCACCCACAGAATTAAGATCCAGACCAGAGGAGATCATCCCTCCATGGCCTCCAGATCTCTTCCTCCTGGAGTTGTTCCCTGCCCACACTGATCCCAGCTGCCAAAGCATTGCCCAGGAGACCATGGGTTGGCATGGACCGAATTGGTGCTAGGCACCAGGATGATGCCTAAACAGCCTGGACAAACTGGGGGCCAGTGCCTGAGCCTGTGTCCTGGCTAGTTTTCTAGGAGACACGTAGCCCTCACATCTGAATCATGCAGGACAGTCCAAGCAGTCCTGTGTCACATGCCTCAAAGCTTTAGTGACAGATACTCTGACCAAAGCTACCATGCTGCCCTTTTCCACATGCTCCCACCTTTTCCAGCTCTCCCCCAGCAGGTCCTCTGCTCCCTGCAGCAGGACCCTTCCCCAAATACCTCTTGAAAAGGGGTCCTGTCTTCCAGATGTTGGTGTTGCCCACGCAGCCCCGTGGCGGGTCTGTGATATTCTCCTTCTCAAACAAGTCGTGCACGGCCTGGGCCACCACCGCAACAGCATCGCTGATGTGGGCTGACTCGTTCTTCCCGTTGATGAGCTGCAAACCGATCACTCCTGCCGCGAGCAGAGGGGAGAAGGCACGTCAGCAGGGCACACTGGTTGCTCTGGCATTACTCCCATGCGCAGGGCTCGGGGCCAGCAAGCACATGGTTGTGGGGCTGAGGACCCCACAGATGCAGCTGGGGAGCTGTCTGAGCTTCAGGCAGGGGCAGGCAGGGCAAGCAGCTGCAGCGGTGCTGGGCAGGCACCATCCTGCCTGCTGGATGGGGACTGGGGACCGCTACGCGGACTGCTGACACCCCATACTCCATCCCCATCCTCTTGCCAAGCCTTTCCCCCAGGTGACGGTGAGCTGGATTTGGGGCATGGCAGCGTGGCCAAGGCTGATGCTTCCCCATGCAGGCAAAGAGAGTGGAGAGCAACATGTGGGACCCTCCGCTCGTTGGGACCAGCACAGCATCGCGTTCCCCCAGCCCAAGGGGTCCACGGGAGGGCGGCTGCCGCTCGTCCCAGCTCTGAGCAGGCTCCTCTGAGCCTGGCCGACAGCAGGACGGGTGCTCCGGCGGGTGCCTACCATCAGGGGCGTAACGCAGGGCATTGCCCGATATTTCCCGTTCCCCCACCAGCCACACGTAGCCGGAGCCCGTCATATTGAGCATGGCTGCTGATCTGTACACCGTGGCCGCATCATCCTCACTGCAACGAGAAGAAGGGAATAGCAATGTGGCTCCAGGCGCCAGATGGCCCCTTTTTCCTGTATTAGACCCCAAGGGGTGGCAGAGCCAGGGAAATCACACCCCCAGGCAGCCCTCCTCTGATAACTGGTTCTCCTGAGCAATGGCTAATTCCTTGATGCAACGGAAAACTTTCTCTCAGCTTTATCTAATCCCACAGCACCCAGCACTGCTGAGCATCTGTAAATCTGGCCTGTTCCTTATTGCTCACCGTCTACAGGCACGGGGGCAATAAGACTCTCCTCCTTCACAGGTGGATCAGGATACATCATCAGTAACTACTGCTGCTTCTGCAGCTGCTAACCCTTTGCAGGACAGGCAGACATCTCATGGTTGCAAGCTCCCTGGCCAGCAGCAGACACAACACAACATCCACCACCTGCCTGGGACCTGGGGCTTTGTGTGGGCTTTCTCCCATGCTCCTTGCAAGGATGACGTGCCCCAAATCTGCACTGCCTCCAGTGCTGGGCAGCGCGGCAAAGGGGAGAGTGAGGAAATCAGAGCAGGGAGGGGAAGGACGGCTCTGCCTTACCTGGCAGAAAGGATGATGACGCGAGCCTCCAGCTCCTTAGCCTCCAGCAGCAACGACGTCAGGTTTTTGGTTCCAGGGTCAAACTGAAGCACTTTCTCAGCCTGTGATCAGTGTGAGCAAAGCTGGTTAGTGCGGGAGCACCAGGACTGCTTGTGAGAGCCATGCTATCTAGAAAAGGGTCAAGAGAATTCATTAAACTGCACAAAAGTCTGCTAAACAAGGTTGGTTATAGCTACTTTTTTCTTTTTTCTTTTCTTTTCTTTCTTTTCTTTCTTTCCTTCCTTCCTTTCTCTTTTAACGTTTTGGCTTTTTGGGTTTTTTTTGCACTGTGCATGCAAACTGAAGTCAATCAAGACCCAAAAAGAGGCGTGCATTGTACAGGAAAGAGAAAAAGGCTTTGAAATGCAATTGAAAACTCAAACGAGTGTTGTTTTTCAAAAACATGGGAAATGAAAAAAACATATTGCACAGGGTTAACCTTTGGGAGTAAAAGTGAGCAACTTACACCAAGGAACCGTTTCCTTTGGGGAGGAAAGGGGGTTGGTTGAACTTTTCAAAAAAAAAAAAAAAAAAAACTTGCAAGTTAATTACTGGTTCACATGCATGTTTCAAAAAGAAATCCTTCCAGGGTCAGCTGGCTAGGTTTCCATTCTCAAGTCCAAACCAAACTATCTCAACATAAAAACGTGCTACCAAGAAACATAGTCATGGATCTTTTTTTTTTTCTTTCTTTTCTTTTCTTTTTTTCTCTTTCTCTTTTTTTTTTCTTTTTTATTTTTCTGGTGGCTGTGGCTATTTTTCATTTGCTAGTTAGGTTGGTGGGCGGCGTGCATTTCCATGCATATATACCTTGGGTCCTCGCTTGTTGTCATAGGAAAGTTGGTCGAGGTTTTCATAGTTCCTTTTTTTACTCTGATGAATAATGTGCACAGAGAAAATATGTAGACACAGAAGAATATTATAAACAGTTGAAAATGACGTGTAGTAAAGCAATCCAACATCCACCTCCTCCTCCACTGTTTGCTAAAGGGTCTCTATAACGCTGGAGCTCGCAAAAACCACTATCAGGAGAGAGTGCCTCAGCTCTCACGGGAGCGTCAGGGTGCAAAGCCGTATCGGTTAGAGCAAGCCTGAGTGTCACAGCTGTTGCGATGCAGTTGCATTTCCCTTGTGGGACTGGGGGATTCTTCAGCAAGAAATTTTTATCTTAAACTCAGAAACAATCTATGCATCTCTAAGGGCCTAAGTGGTGGGATTTCCATGGAATTACTGTGGAAGTAAAGGACAAAATGTTGTGTATGGAAAGTGCTGGATAAACACAAACTGTTACAGTTAATAGTATTAGCATTACTACCGTCACTATTATCGTTACAATCCTGTTCACCCTAAGAGAGTTCACAGCAAATGAGGTGTCTCAGCTGAACTTCTCACCTCCTGCAAGGAGGGAGCAGCTTTTTGGAGCTCTGTTGCTGTCCAAAAGAGAAAGAAAAAGCTCACTACGTCCCATGTTGGCTCAAAGCATGGCAATATGAAGCAATGGTGATCATGGGATGACATTGCAGCTTTTACCTGGTGCTCAGGGAGGGCCGAGGGCACCTTGTGGCTCTGCGGCACACGGGTGGCCCTGGGAGGTGCAGCTGCCAGAGACCACGGTGCCCACAACCTGGCCCTACGCGTGGCTAGTGGGATTCACTGCTTGGTGGTCTCCATGCTGCTGGCCGGAGCATCACACCTGGACTAGGGGCAGGAGGCTCAGCATGCACCGACCCTGCAGATAACGGACTGGAGCAGAGAGCCTGCTCCCCGCTTTGTCTCCTGCCTGAGCCACTTCTGCTGCTCAGCCCCAAAGGAGCCAGGGCATGAAACCTCCTTCTGGAGGTTTCCTCTCCTCCAGGCAGCGTGCTGAGGGCTGACGGCCTCTGTTCTCGGAACCCTTGACCCTGCGGCAGCGTGCACAGAGCCCCGTGGATCTTCCTGGGAGCAGCCCCTGTGGTCATGCCAATAACATCAGCCTGATAGTGCCTGCAGGTTTTGGTGGGACACATTCTGACCTCTTCCTCTCGGCCCCGTCCCACCCCAGCTGGGCATCCCTGATCTGTGTGTATGGGGTCCAGGACACGTCTCTATTCCGATCTCCATTTCGCAGCATCTTATGGCAATGGCAACTGATCCCTGCCAGGAACCCGACCCTTTGCACCCCAGTAATGCAAGGGTTCATGTTCCCAGATTGTTCCTTAGGCAGCCAGGTTTTATCTCTGCATCTTGCTTTCCAGATTGAATAGGTCGTCTCTTCCTGAGCACTCAGACCAGTCTTTGACAGGACATTTTGCCAGGTCTCCCTTCTGTGCATCTGTGTGATCTTTCCTTTCTTCTCCGTGGACGCAACCTGCCAGGTTTTGCATTGCTCAAAGAAGTTGGGTCCTTGTAAGGAAAAGTATCTGAGGAGGCAAAATCTGCTTGGAGCCCAGGTCTGCCTTCACTTCTGATGATGTCCATGGCAGGGATGTCTGCAATGGCTTCTTAGAGTCTGCTCAGATCACAGTGAGACCCAGAGCAACATTTGCCTCCAAGGAGAGCTGAGCTGCAGCAGCTGGACAGTATGAATATTCTCCAATGAAAAGTCATTGGCCACTTTTCCTCAGGCACCATCAATTTAGCTGGAAATTTGGTCATCCATCTTGCAGCCTCCAGCCACGAATCACCTTGATGCCCGGGATGTGCTGGCACCTCGACCCAAGTGAAGCAGAGTTTTGGGTGCCGCAAAGCCAGACCTGACAGCAACTGATAAGCTCTGTCTCCCCCTACCCCCACCTCTATTGCCAGAACTAGACCAGTAATGTCCCCTCTCTTTCCACTTTTTCCATGTGGTCCTGCAGCTCTTCCCTCCTCAGCCCACGCAGAGACCCACAAATTCAAAATTCAGTTTCCACCATGTTCTCCAGCATTCACTCAAAAAATTATCACTTTCATGAACACCACTGTCCCAGAGGAAGGGAGTCAGCAGACCAGGGACCTGCCACCTCTGACTTGGACGAACTCTGATTTTCACAGCATCTGGCATTTCCCCCTGAACCCGAGCAGCATTGGTGCAATGGTGGGCCTGCCCAGAGGAATGAGCAGCGTTGTACTGGGATGAAGCAGTAGCTCCAGGCTGAGAGTTACTGCAGGCAGACCTAAGACAAGGCTAGAACATGGGGTGCACCAGGGCTGGCCAGCCTGGCCGGAGCGTTGGGCTCCGAATACCTGCTTGAAGAGCAAATCCATGCAGTGGTGCCTGAGTGACACCCAGCACTGGCACAAACTCCAGGGGACAAGCCATGCTCAGATCCAAGAGCTCAGGTGAGCCTCTGACCCAGCCCCAGGTCCTCCGGGGCTGTGATCCAAGCCTTGAAGAGATCAAGAGCAGGTCTCCTGCCTGCTCCCTCCCCATGGCCCAGGCTGGCCTTGAGGAGGTTGGGGAAGGGTCAAGGGTACCACTTCACAGCATGAAGAGAGTCTACACACCAGTGATTAGAAGAGCAATTAGCAGAAGAGATTGAGGAAGAGGGGAAAGCCTTGATGGAGGTTATCTACCTTCCAGACCAGTCAGACCAGGCAGTTGACCAGAGCAAGCTCCTCAAGGAAAAAGAAACAAGATGCTGTGGCACATCCCAAGACAAGGAATACAAGGTGACCTACCATCACAGAGCACATGCCCCAGTCTGGAGGATGGCCAGGGCTTTTGCAGTAGCCCAGTGGCTGTCGGGAGGCACCAAGACATTTCACAGATGCGGTGCAAACGTGGGGCAGATCTGAGGACAGACCCTTTCTCCACCCATCTTTCAAGCCCTAGATCTCAAAGGCTTTCCCATAGGATGGGCATGAGAGGGAGCAGCAAAAGAGGATGCATGGGATCTGCAGGAAAACAGAAGGTGGAAATCAAAAGATGCAAGGAAGGGGACAATAGGTTGACGGTGGGAACAACTTTTCCACACCTCTCCCTGGGTGAGGGACACTGTGCTGGGAAGAGGCTTTGGAGAGAAATACTGGCCCGCTGTCACCCAGCCGGAAGCTGCCTTTGGAAGCAGGAGGATCCCACCATGGTTGGTGGCACACCGGTGTCTCACGATGGCCCAGGGTGCAGCAAGGATGAAACTTCTTGGAAACCACCACCAAAAACAAAAGCTTGTTGGTCAGTGTGGCTTGTGCCAGCCCACACCCCTGCACTGGTTCTTCCTCCAGTGGCTTGACAAGAGGTGACGAAGAGCAGTGGCAGGCTGCTCTCACCGGTCTCTCACTTTAGCTGCCCACACCAAGCACAAGAATTGTCTACGGCCACATCTCCTCAACAGCCAACTGCCAAATGTCTAGTGGCTGCTGGTGGGGCTGGAGAAGAGCAGGTTGTGGTCCCTGCCCGTGACCCAGGAGAGAGCAGCCAGGAACGGGTGCCTGCCCTGACGCTGCTGGAGACTTGGACATGGGCTTGGACTCTGCACACCCACAGGGGACCTCACCCTGCCGCGGGCAAGAGGATGTGCTGGGACTTCACCCCGTAGGGCAGGAGGTGGTTTCTTGCCTTCCAGACAGGCGCCTGCCTTTGAATCACTGCAGCCGAACAGCTCCCTGTGTTCTCCTTCCCTGCTTGGCTTGAACGCTTGCTCTGTCCTTTTACTCAATGGCAGCAGGTCTATGACAGTCCTTCCGAATTTCTAGCAGGCTCGGGGACCTCCCCTGCCTCCCTCCCCGCTCCCCCGCGTGGCCCTGAGTGCGGGTGCAGTGCACCTCCTCGATAAAGCTGCTCCCGCCAGCCACAACCGCCCTCTCGTAGCAGCATGGGGTGTCAGGAAAGCAGCGTTTGGCATGTGCTTCAATGGAGATGGGAACGGGGCATCCGCCTGCAGCCGCAGCGCTGACAGCTTTATAGAGAGGGTGCATTAGACCTCCGTGCATCAATGCGTCGGCTGCCCTTGCCCCTCCTAAGCCACTAAGGTGAGCTCCGGTTAGCCAATTCAGAAGCTGCTTTTCGGGGTTGGTTTGGCACTGCTGGGTCTGCCTGGCCCCTGGGTGGCTGTAACGGGGCAGGTGCTTCCCTAAGCTGAGCGACTGGTCCTCTCCTTAGGTGGGAATCTTGGGCGAGGCATTTGCAGAGCTCCAGGTTATCCTTCCCTTCATTTTGTAGTCGATTTACATGTAGGAGATTTTGACCATGGCAAAGCAAGTGAAATGAATAAAGTACAAAGTTCTGTCAGGTACTAGTCAGACACTGTTGATGCTTTAAGCATGTTAGCCATGTTACAATGGAAAGAAAAGGTGTTTTACATACAGAAATCTACATACATACAACAGCCCGAGACTTCTATTTTTGTTGTTGTTGCTTAAACAAAGCTACAAGACAATGTTCAGGAACTGACCTTGGACTCTCTCTCCTCCAAGAGGGTCTCCAGCTTCTTTTGTGCAGCACGACCTTCGTGGTCGTCACTGACTATCAGAATGACGTGATTCCAGTTGAAGACTCTCATCATCTCAAACCAGACGTTGGCCTGGTGAGAGTATGGTGGGACTGTGCGCAAAAAGGACAGGTGGATGCTCTGCAAGGAAGAACAAGAGCTAAACATAGACTGGTTGGGTCATTGGCCAAGGTGCGTCTCAGGGACCGGGCAGGTTTGCAGGGACAGGGCTGGGATCTCAAGGCCAAAGAGGCAAAATAGCAATTTTTGGTAGACCTCGGGGTTGCATGCCCTGAGCTAGCCTCTGGGACCTGCAATCCTTTCTTCTGGCTGAGAAGCAAACCCTGGCTACTATTTCGACCTCTCTGTGGTTAATCCAGTGCATGGGAGAGAGGGTTTTTTGCTTTATGGTCTGTAAACCTGTGGTGAAGAAAAGCCGGTCCAGCAACGAATTGTCAGCAATGTTCAGTGCAAATATAGCCTTTCCTCTTGACTTTTTGAAAATATCACTGAGCAAAGGACATCAAAAAGAAAACGAATTCTGTTCAGAGAGCGACAAGGAGCAGCTGCAGGTACACGCAGGTATATATTAGTTATTTGTCATGAGAGAAGTTCAGAAAAAGCAGTTCTATAATATGCTGTTTGGCTGTTTCTAGGTCAGCTTGTTCTGCAGCAGCACACAGGAGGCAGCTCTGGACTCATGCCCTGGCTAACCTATCTGATTTGGTTAAAGACATCATTATGGTTGGATGATTAAGCAATAGCAATTCCAGCCTAATTAAGTACAGCACCCTTTGGGGAGCAATTGGACCAAAAGCTGTAGCTGAAAGAGAGGTTTCAAAAAATGCAGCTTTTCCAAAAGGCCCTAGAGTCAAATATTAGAAAATGAAAGTGCTTACACTCAGCATGCACGCTACTTGACAAACCAGCTACGTGCTGGAGGGAGGCAGAAGTCTGAACAGGAGAGAACAAAAAGGAAAGCACCACAATATTTCCTTTTTAAGGCTGAGTTGTCCTCTGGACCAAACAGGGCTTGTCCAGGTCTGCTCATCCAGGAACCTGACCCAGCATGGCCATGAATGGGCCAAAGTAATTCACTCTGGAAGAGAAAGGGCGTCATGTCCACCATGCTGCCAAGGAGAAGGGATGGGCAGACCAGATAATGCCTTTTCCTCACACTCAACACGGTGACAAAGACACACCGAACCACGCAATGTATAGAAAACACTGCAAAACCCCTGTCATGGTCAGGTCTCTCTGCAGTGGGACAACGTGTCCATTCTGCTGCCCTGGCCCAAAACACAGAAATAAGGGAGGCAGCAGCAAAAATACCAAGGCACTGGAAACGTTTCCTAATTACTGAAGACCAACAAGAACTGTGGATGTTTAATCAAAATAAGAAACGAACCAGGAGAGCTGTAACAAACATCTCAGAGCTGCAGTTTCATATGACTAATACAAACATTCCCAATTACATGAAGAGCAGGAGAAACGCAGCTCACCGCACAAGCCCAGTACTAACCAAGGGGGTCAGGAAGAAGCCCCACAGGGACAATGGAAGGACAACTATGGTCTCCACACCAACACGGTGCTCAAGCTCTCTTTGGAGTCAGCAAGATGCCCAGGTACTTCCAGGTCCAGCTCCACAGCTTGGGCCAGGGGCACACAAGATGGGTCTGAGCATTTTTAATTTTTAATCCCTTAGCATTTTTAATCACTTTAAGGAAATCCATGGAAATGGAAAATAGAAATGGGAAAAAAAAATCAGAAGAGGAATGAAAAAAGAACAGAGTAGCTAATAGTAAAAAAAAAAAAGGAAAAATACAGGCTAAAAAAAATCTAAAATCTAACTGAAAATTATTTCAATCCTTTTTTGAAATGTAAACAGCTTTGAAATTTCAATATATTGCATCAAATTATTTTCTGGTTTCCCAACTAGCTTGCAAAAATGCTGTTTAAACTGATAGTGGCTTTCTTAAGTGTTGTAAATACATATCACTAGGTTCAGATGAACAAATTTTACTGCAAAGTTGTTGGAGAGCAACTTGGTTTAACAGTTCAGGCCAATTTGTTTTCTGAGGTGGTGTGAAAAGGGTCATGGACTTGCTATGATGGTATCTCAGCTCTCAGATTACAGAATTGTAGGTTTTAAATAGGATAATGAAGAATAACTAATCGCAAATGCTGAGTCTAGCTTTCAGGATGAGCACTCACATTCTGTGCTCAGCTTTTGAAGCACCTGGGACTCCTGAACTTGTCTGCAGGGCGCAAGGTTTAACAGGTCCAACTTGTGATGTGCAGAGGCAGTTGGGAATCAGGGTTTGTGTGATTTGATAACCCGTATCACAGCACATGCAGTGACAGGTCTCTGGCAAGTCCCTCTGAACCCAGCACAGAGTTTTCCTGGCCATGGGCAGAGGCACATGGGGCTGTACTGCAAAGTATGTGGATGCAATGATTTTTCCATCATAGTAAGCCTTTTTTTAGGCAAATAACTGTTTTAAAGATCTGATTTTTTAACACAGCCTCTGTGAAACAACCGTCACTCATTTCAGCTGCACTGCCTATCACACTGTCCCTGAAGTACTGCTACAAGTGCTTTAACTCCGAGCTGTCATGGGTCATAACCCGCTCCCCTCAGCTCAGGCACACAGCAAAAATGCTCCTAATTACAAATCAACAGTTTGCCTTGTAAGATGTTTTGCAGGCTTCACATCATTTGCTCTCCTCCGAGCGTGCCTCCTGCCTGCGGGGAGCACTGGGATGTGAGCGTGGGAATTGCTCAGCAGACCCGAGCCGAGGAGCAGCTTTCTGCAAATCCTCCTATCTCCCACCGAAACCTGACTGCTCAGCCCTGTGCTTCCTCACTTAATTCTATTTCTGCAAAAAGTAAGTAAATACTTTGGCTTGAGTCTGAATCCAGGCTTCCACGTGGATTCAGCTCAGCAGAAACCCACAGGGCTGGAACCTAAATGCACTGGGAGTGAGTGTGGTTATGAGGCTGGGGACATGTGCTGGATCCAGTCTCTTAGGAACCACAAATTATTAGTGGTACAGACTTTGTTGACACGGGTATGTATGAAAAGGAGCTGAATTTGAGTAGATTGTGTGTGTGTGTGTATGCAGGTGTGCGAGCAAGGAGTTTGTGTATGCATAAATGTGAGCATATATGTGCAGAAAGCATGTATGCATGTACCCACATAGGGAACGTGTTTGGGTGCTTGAATAGCTGTGCACAAAGGGTCTGCACATGGCCATGCCATGCCTGGGGAGGGTGCACATGTGGGTGCCTATCGATGGAGTTTGTGTGCACAGGGGACGTGCACATGTATAGGGGGTGTGCAGGCATGGCTGTGGGGCCACCAGGCAGTGCAAGTGTGTGCGTATAAGGGCCACATATAGGTCTATGAGTGAAAGGATTGCTATCTTCTTTACCTCTGTCTGCCTAAGGGCTCATCACAGCTCACAGTTCGTGGCTGGTAGAGTGATTTTTCCTACAGGCTTGAGGAAATGATGTGCTTTTCTTTCATTACCTATGGAAATAACGTGGTCAGTCCCCCTTTTAGCAATGCGCCCTGAAACTGTGCTGTCTGGGCAGTTTCAAGGAGATTGACAAAGATCCCAATATATAAATTCCTGATAATTTAGGAAAAATCATCAGCTGGCTACAGAAAAGAAGCCTTGGCCGGTGTCTCCATGGAAGGAGCCTGGGCTGCTGTGCCCCCTGCTCTGTTCAGCCTGCTCGCCAGCCAGCACACGTGTCTCCGAGCCCCACCAGAAAGCAGCCTGCCCACTGCCCCGCGTGATAGCTGCAGACGTGGGAGGGAGCTGAGATAACTCTGCAATCGCTTAGACGTGTGCTGGGAGGGATTTTAGTGGGGGCAGACATATGGGGAGCTCAGGTGCAAATGCATCGTCTGCCTTTCCCCTGCAGTGCCCGGAGGAAAGGGCTTGTTAACCTCTGGGGAACGGCTCAGCACCACAGCAGCAGCCTTGTGGAGCGGTGGGGCTGCTCTGCCCTCTTCCCAGCTTGAATCCTGAGAACCTGTGAAGAGCTCTCCTCTGCTGAGTGGGCTCCATCACTGCCGTCACCACAGGCTCCAGCACACAGAGCCCCTGCTGACGGCTGTGCTGCTCGGCGGTGGCTGTGAAACCCGTTCCTGGGCAAATGTCTCTACGTCACATTAACCAGCCTCTCCAGTCACTTCTTGCAGGTGCCAGTGAAGGAGTCCTGACCCTGACCTCGGTCGAGGGGAATCACTTTTCTCCCACTTTCAGTGCAGCTTCCCACGCTGACTAACACCGCTTCTGTTGAGCATCAGTTGCCAGTGAGACCAGTAATAAAGAAAAATACCCCTCTCAGTGAGCAGTAACCCCTGGGAGGGCATGAAGTGGTTATACTGAGACAAGGAACCAGAGGGAAAAGCCATCCCCAGGCCCAGGATGGAGAGAGAGAGAAAGAGAGAGACAGACCTCATGTCAACTACCAGGACCAGGTGCTGGACATTGAAATGGCACTCCAAGCACAGAATGACTAAACTCCATTTTCCATCTCTTTCAGCAGCAGAGCAGGTCTCCGTTAAAAGCCACCCTTGATCCTCTGCTGCACCCCCTCTCCGGGGGGATGGTGTGGGGCTCAGCACCTCGGGACACCCAGCATGTTCCTTCATCCCCATCACATAGGTGTGGTCCCACATGTGGTGATGAATGGCACCAGACCTTCGGGCTCTTGAGCTGTGCCTTTCCCCACAAGCTTCGCTCTCACGCTCTCAGTGTCATTTCGTATTTCTCATATTGTCAAGACGTCAACATCATCTCATTTTTTCAGCTGAGATGTAAAGGAGATATAAATACCCCCAATGACACATGGGGAACAAAAGTCCTAAAGCAATAATCCAGCCTGTCCATTCAGGGGGCCCAGCATGAGAAGTTCAGAGTGTGATTTTTGCAATGCTCCGTCCATGAGGAGCCCACGAAGGGCTCTCCGTAGTGATGGACACCGCAGTGATGGGTACCGCTCTGCTGCCTTTACCGTGAGACCCTCCTCTCTCCTCCTGCAGTTCCCTGCTCACCTCACCCAGAGGTGACCAGGGTTTTAGAGACCCCCTCATCGTGCAGGCAGGACTGCGCTGAGTGACGTGAGGATCTCGGTGAAGAAACAGGTAAAGATTTCATAAGATGTACGCACAAGGAGGCCAAAGAAAGGCTGCCAATGGAGAGTGCTCAGCTTGATAGCTGCAATACTGTTTCTAGAACAAAAAGTTCTTTGAATACTGGGAGCAATAAAGCTCGCTTCCCTTGGGTATCTTTGTTGAAAGACTGGCTACCGCTCACGGACCACTATGCTCGACTGGAGGTGCTCCGAGAGCATCAAAAGGTACAGAGCAAACCTGCCTGTGCTGAGGCCCACGCCTTTCCTCTCCCTGGCAGCTTAGCCTTGGGAGGACCGTAATTAACTCTGAGACTTCAACCCCCTGTGAAATTTAGCTAAAATTGGCTGATGCCTTCAAAACCAATCAGGGGCACACACACAAAGTGATCTTACAAGCTTGTTTCCATAGAAACTAAGCTGAAAGATATAATTTCCTGAATTAAAAAAACAAGCAAGCTGATCAGTGGAAACCAAAAAGGGAACCAGCTGAATGTCCCTGTGTTGCACCAGCCAGCCTGTCCTGCGTGGGGTACGCAGAGCCTTGCATCGTCCTGTCCCATCTCTTCGCACCCCTTTGCTCTGCTGTCCTCCACTCCACTCCCACCTTTGCTGTCCCCTCCAGCTCCTGCCAGTCCACTGTTCAACGTCCTTGCTCCTCCTCCCACCCAGTCCCTGCCTTTGCCCCATCTCCTGCCCCCAACTCTGCAGAGAGCTCAAAGTCCTCAAGCCCCGCTGTCTCGGTGGGAAGGAGTCTGAGCAAGAGGCCGGCCAGGCAGGAGTGCTGGGAGGGTGAGACATGCCCGGTGCAGGCAGAGAGGGCTCCCTGCTGAGCCCCTGCCAGGCGAGTGCACCCCACAGCCCTTGACCTGCCCAACACCCCCAAATATTCAGTGGGGAGCATCTCCCTGCCACTGCAGTGGGTTGCCACTGCCGCAGTGGGTAGCTCTGAAGTGAGCCAGGTGGGTTTTATGAGCCATTTTTGCAGAAAACATGTTTTAAATAGGAAAAAAATGGCTGAGGCAGAGTCTGCTGGGAAAGCTCCCACCCCCTCGGGGTGAGCACACAAATTCAGCACAAGATTGTGCTGTGGAAAAGGTGGCCAATTTGCTCTGCTGAGCAGAGCTCTGCTGAGGTGAAGCTGGACCGATAGCATATGTGGTCCTCTCTCCCTGCCATCATGTGCAGTGTGACAAGGTCCCTCTCGGTGACGTTGCTGATCAGACCTATCTCCTCCCCATGGCAGCATGAGCCAAATTCCCCCTGCACATTTCCGACCTGCTGCCTGCCCTCTCCCTCGGTCTGCCATCTCTGTCATCCCTTCCCTTCTAACAGTGCCTGACGGGACCCTGCCAGGGCGTGTGGGTCCCCAGCCGCTGGCAGCCACCGTTGCTGTCACTGCTGTGGTCCTGGCTTGCTGGTTGTCCTACCATGGTTTTAGTTGGTGGGAGATGCCAAGACCTGCTGCTGCTCCAGCCGAGCAGTCCTGTGGGCTGCATCTCTGGGAGCCTCTGCTCCTCCCTCCTGAAATTTGACTTCATTTAGCATGTAGGCGGAGTGACTATTTTTGCACTGAACATTTGCATTTGTGAATATTCATATTTTCCAAGCAAAGACCGATTCGTGCTTCGAAACAGGCCTGATCTCACCCACTAAGTTCGTGCACCTGGATGAAAACCTCCACCAAGGCTGCAATGGCGTGCGGCCTGCCTGGCTCTGCTCGGCTCCTCCTTTTGCTTTTACTAATCACAAAGTGTGTTTGCAAGACAGGTTGTGAGCTGAGCGCCCAGTGGAAGAGCTGGCCAGTCTCACAGCCCAGGCCAGGGCATTGCCCCCAGCCCCCCCACAGCGGGACCTCATCCAGCCTGAACGTTTCCGTGTTTCCACAGGGAGAGCAGACAGCAGTTTGAGACACTGGAATTTGAACCTCTTTCTTGAATACTGGCTGGACTGAATGTCATTTAGAGCCTCGGGATAGCTTGTTAGTCAATTCTATTATTTCCCCTACCAATATCACATAAACCCAGAGAAGTGAATGCAACCAAACAACCTTCAAGCCCCAGAGAGCTCCTGCCCAATGCAGAGGCTCCACTAGGATCCTCCTGCCCCTCCGCAGGTCCCCCCGCACCCGGGGAGCACCCAGGGCCCCCCGGCTGTCACTAGTGAGCAGGGCAGGAGCTAGTTCGTGCATTTGCTTTGGCTGCAGAGCAGCGAGCCCAGCAGCCTGGCAGAGAAATGCTGCAGAAATCATCCAGCACTATGTAGGTCAACACTGGCAGCTGCGAAAAAATAATGTACCGGGGAATACGGGAGAGAGAGAGAGGGAGCTGCAGGTTTAACTGGAGAGGATGGATGGACAGACAGAACATAGATAGGGTAGTGTAGACATCATTAACCCTCCTGATGGGCACTCTTGATTTACACCACATGTATGAGGTACTAGACTAGAAACATGCATCAGTTACCTTATCAGAATATATAGACATGCGTGTTGTCAGACCAATGACAGGGATCCTGTAGAAGCCAGCTGTGTATGACACAGGTGTTGGTGTTAGGTGATCGTTGGGAGCAGGAGGGTGACTAACTAATATTGCATAGACCTGTAGGACAGGATACATGACACAAACATTATTTCACAGGAGCACATCGGCCATCGAGTGTGATTATTTTCCTTTTCTTTTCCACAACATTAAACAGCCCCATGTTAACACGGTAATGGCATTCAAATAATCGGGAACAGCGAAGCAAGGACTGCGCCAGGGAGCGAGGGTTGCTGTGCTGCAGCTCAGGCTGCAGCCTGCAAGGAGGTGATGGGTCTGCTCAGGGTTATGTCTTAATGGAAATGCCGTGCCTAGCTGCTCCACTCGCTAAACTAATAACTTTCATGGATTACAGATTAAAGGGAAACATCTCCCTTACAGTCACACTGTGTAATGCGATTTCTTTAACCACACATTTAATACTCGGTTGTAATTCCCCTCCGAGGACTATTACAAACAAAGTGGTCAGCTGGGACTCCGAGCAGGAGAAGGAGCACAGAGCCACGGAGCAAATCAGCCATCTGGCCCTGAGCACGCAGAGAAATGAGAAAGCCGGGGGGCAGTGGGGGCAGGAGTGGGGATCTGCCCACAGCACGCCAGGGCGGTGGGGCACAGGGGCTCTGGTTATACCGAAATGGGGAAGGAGGATCTCGGCAAGATCCTGCTGTTATTACAGGGATTTTGGTCTCCAGCAGGATCCTATTTTGTGTCAAACAAGAGGAAGGAGCTGGGTATTCCCTGGGGGATCCTTTGTTACACTAATGCCCTTTCACAGCACAAGGAATGTCCCCAGCTGGTGACAGGTCTCCAGATAGGGTGAATCAGTGCAAGGACTTTGATGTCTGGGAGGAAATAACACTTCTTCCTCCTCCAGGCATCTGCCCGAGCCCCGGGATGGAGGGATGGATGTGCTCTGCGCCCAGCCTGGAGGGACGGCTTGCTAGGACGGGAGGGTGAAGCAGGGTGACCTGGTGGGGTGGGAGGAAGGGAAGATCCTGCCTGGCGTTGGGTGGGAGCAAGCTAAGGGTTCAGAGCGAGCTGGGCAGGGGTTGGAGACCCTATTATGGGAGAAGGGAGGAATTACTGGGGAAGGGTTTGGGGAGGTCACCTGGGGAGGCCGGAGGAGGGGAGTGCCCTGCACAGAGGTGCCCAGTGCCATGTTGACATGAGGGGTCGGCATGGGCCTTGGGGCAGAATCAGGCACTGGGGGGAGGGCTGGGGGCTGTGTGGGGGTGAGGGTTGTGCTGTGCCGCACAGCAGCTGACCAACAGGAGCCATTTTGCATCCGCAGGCTTCCAGCCCCTCCTCTGCCTCGCAGCCCCCTGCTTGGGCACAGCACCAGCGAGCAAGGACGAGTGTGGCTGTGTCCCACACTGGGGCCATGGGGCTGGGAGAACCTCTGCATGTTGGGACAGTGTATCCACCCCCAGCACCCTGACCCCTAGCACCCGCAGCCCCCTCTGTACCCCGGCTTGGCTGCCCCCCGCATCCCACTGCTCATGCAGGGACGTGCCATGGGGACAAGGCTTTGAGGTGGCATGGACACAGGCATCCATCAGCTCGGTTGCTTAAACGGAGCCTCAGCTCAGCGAGGGACCCAACTGAGCCTTCTCCCTGCTCCCTGCCAGGCAGTGGGTATCTTTTACAGCCTGCACTGCGCTTCCTGCCCGGCTCTGCCAGCATCCCCAGGGATGTCTCCAGCCATCCTCCATCTCTACATCGCGAAGCCGAGCTACGAACGTGTCAGCTCTGCTCCGCTGTGCACCTCCAGCTCCCTCCCCTCTCCCTGGCTTTGTGTGTGCCTGGGTGTGCATACATGTGCGGTGCGTGTTGGTGTGTGTGAGTCTCCATGATGCAGGCGTTCATACAATTTGTGTACGTGTTTGTACCAATGCATCGCTCCATGTACACCTTTTGCACGTGCGTGGGTGTGTTTGAGGTAGAGGTGGGTTTGTACCTGCCTGTCTGCCCACCTGCTGGCCCCGAGTGGGCGGAATGGAGCTGGTTAGCTGAGCTCAGCACCCAGAGCACACGCAGGGGAGATGGAGGGGCCAGGCCACAGGTTGCCCAGGGCACCCAGGCTGCACCCACCACCACTGCAGATTTGGACTGGTCCCTTGTGTGCACTGAGAGTGACCCACGTAGGCAGGAGGGAGGAGCGCGCTGTGCTTGTGTGTGCAGACATGCATTGTGTGCGTGCCCACAGCTCTCTCTGTCTGTGCGGGTGTGTGCATGCATGCAGTGTGTGTGTGTACCCATGACTCTGTGTGTGTGTATGTGCACGCTGTGTCTATGTGTCTGCCATCTCTGTCTGTGTGCCTGTGTCTCCTGTGTGTGTGTGTGGCAGTGGGTGTGCTGTGTGCCTGCTTCGTGCATTGTGTGGTGCTGGGGGGGCCATGGCGCTGTGTGTGGTGGTGGGGGGTGCAGCTGCGGTGCAGTCATTCAAGCGTATGACCGGGGGGGGGGTGTGTGCAGGGGCGTGTGTGTACATGAAGCATTGTGTATGTGTGTGTTTGTAGTGCACACAGTGGGGTGTGTTTGTGTGGCAGTATGTGTGTGTGTGCGCTCGTGTGTGTGCATGGATGCGTGCACGCATGTGGCACAGCGTGTGTGCACCAGTGTGTCTGCACACTGGTACGAGTGTAGACATGCAGTGTTCTGTGTGTGTGCCCGTGTTTGCACAGTGATGCATGCGTGCACATGGGATGCGCGTGTGCATGCACCGCGGCCGACGGGCATTCCCGCAGTGATACGTGAGCGCACAGTGTGTGTGCGTGCACGGCGCTCCCCATGCCCACATCTGCCCTAGGTGTGCGGATGCCCGTGTGTGCACACAGCCTGTGCACGTGTAGCTCTGTGTGTGCCCGAGCGTGCCCACGGCGATGCGGGTCTGTGCACGGCGTATGTGTGCACGCATGCTGCTGCCCGCACGCGTGGTGTCGGGTGGGCATGCCCGCACTCCCGCTCTGTCTGCCCGAGCCCGTGTGCGCCCGGGGTGTGTGCGGGTGCCCGAGCGGCGGAGCTTACATAAAGGCTGCAATGCGGGCAGCGGAGCCCCGGGGCCCCGGGGCAGCACCCCGCTCGCCGCGGCTCTGCCCGCCCCGAGCCCCGGGGGCGGCCGCGGGGCGCCGGNCGGAGCGCGGGGGGACCCCCGCCGGCCCCGGGCGCTGCGGCAGTGCCCCGCCCGGCGCTGTGCGGGGCGGGTTGTGCGCAGCCCCCCGGGGTCCTGCCGCCCCGAGGCTGCGGGGCGGGGGTCTGGCTCCCGCACCGCTGGGAAGTGCCGCGGGTGCGGGGGGAGCAGAGCTTGTCCGGGGCTGAGCCTCCGGCTGCAGCGGAGAGCCTCTCCTGGGGTCCCACTCCGTCCTTTTCACCCGCGCTGCCCGTTCGGGGTCTGGGTGTTGCCCTTGCTTTGGGAGGCACAATCACACCAGGTACTGGGTAAACCGGGGTCTTCCCCAGGCATAATCACGCCAGACAGGGTAAACCAGGGTCTTCAGGATTTGTTCTCCAGAACAAACATTGCCAGTTATGCAGCATCTCTGAACACCACGCTTTCCCTCCCCTGGCTGGGGAGAGGTGCCTGTGACATGAAAACCATCAGGGTCTGCGTTCATTCTGGTGCTGGAGAACCCTCCCTTGACCAACACACCTCCTGGGCAGAGACGTTAAGCAGACACTCAGCCTGGTTCCTTGGCTTCACTCTGTCCCTCCAGAGAGAGCCACCACTCTTCCAGACATTAGCTCACAGGGCAAACGGCCATTTTCCTCCAGTAAATGCACCACGTTACTCTGGGGTATGACCTTAAGACTTGTCTGCTGAGAAGGTTTCTTGGGGTTCTTTTTATCTATCTGCTCCTGGGCTACCATTAGCCTCCCCAAAGGAAATGGAGGCACAGCAGCTAGTGGCCAACATCTGCAGGACAGTCCAGCTCCATGGCTGAAAGGGATTGAGTTTCACTCCTGGACCATGTCTCTCTCATTGCAGGGCCAGAGGGGTGAGGTGACCAGAACAGCACATTGCTTCCCAGAGCTGCCGCTTCGGCCTTTTTGGAAAAAACAAAGGGGTTGCAGAGAGCGACAGGTGTTGCTTTGTAACTGCATGGGACAAATGCCATCAGCCAGCCCACTGTACGCCAGCCAAGAAGAGAGCAGGCTGAGCACTGCAGAAGAAAAATCACCAGAGATATTTTTACATCAGCCATTTCTAGGGTATTGCCACAGCCCACCTCTGCGCTTGCTTGCAACGTGAGTTGAAGCAGAATTTTTTTCCTCCAACACAAATTTTCTCACTGGCATCTCTGAAGTGCGAGTTGCCATGGAAACCATTTTGTCTGTGTCCCACGTTGCCCACATGCACTCGGAAGAAGCTGCAGAAGCAAAATGGCCGTTGTGTAATGCCGCAGGGTCTCAGCATACAAGGAGCTGCTGTGCTACACAGCACCCTTCCAGCTATGAGAACCTCTGAGAAGCTGCGGACAATTGCTTGGGAAAGCAATGAAAGCCATGGCGGTTATGATGTGCTCCGTGAGAGAAGGAAAATGGCCCCACCTCATCTTAACTCTTGCAGTGCTTTGCATGGAGCTCCACACCGACCTGGCTGTGCTCTCAGCACAGACTTCCAGGCACGCTTTAGATTTTTCAGTGTCACTGTGTCATTCCTACTCCTCCATGCATGGAAATGAGGGTACCACTGATGTGGTGTGGCTCTGTCCATCCCGAGGGGCCTGAGCGCTGTCTCGAAGGGACAAAGGGTGCAAGTTAGAGTTGCATCCATACCCTTAGACTGCACACATTTGACTTCAGCCCGGCCTCTGCCTATCAGGTACATTTGCAGTAGGTTGTTTGGGAAGCAACTGTTTGCGAGTGGGCTATACAGACCCAGACCCTGGTGGGCGTGATGGCAGTAGAATAACAAAGGCAAGACCTGGCCACAGCAGGTGACATAGCACAGAAGACGAAGGAAAAAGACAGGCTTTGAAACATCCTTTGGCTTGCTCACATTGGAGTGCAAAATGTTTTTCCTCATTACCTGGAGTTCCCTGTAGGGAGAAAACGGAGTACAGTTACTGAGCTCCTCCTGTGTCGCCCATGAGTCTCGGATGTTCATGCTTAGGAGTCAGGGTCTTCCCTCTGTGCCTCCATTCAGTTTTTTGTCTCCAGAGACTCTTGTTCCTGGCACTGTTGCAGAGATCTGAGAAACACCTGCTTGCCTCGCAGGTCATGCCTCCCACCGGGCCGTGTTGTCCTGGCATCAGGAACAGCCCAGATCACAACCTCCAGCAGCCAGGCTCAGCCAGCACAGACGTTGTCACCGCACGACTTCCACTCTTGCTGTGTCCTCAGGCCCTTTGATCATCTGAAGGCTATGGGTGCATGCAGGGTTTTCCCCGGGTGGAAGCTGTGTAAATGGCAGGTACAACTGCATCCACCAGCTGATCCTTGTGAGGACTCTGTAGTGAGTAAAGGTCTTTGCTTTTCCTGTCGCTGCCTCCTGGCATATCATGGCAACCTTCTTAGCCATGGTTTGGCACAAGAACTTATCACAGTTGCCTGTTAGCAATCAGCATGTGCATAGTGTGATCCTGCTCTTTATGTCTGGCACCTTCTGGATGCGGGGGAGTTGGACAAGAGCATGGGACTGATGTTTCTGTGGTGTCCCATTGCCTGTGAATGGTGTAATTCCTCCGGTGTCCAGAGTAAGTCAGCATAAAACCTAGAGACTTCAGGGGAGCAGCACTGAACCCAGCTGGAAATTTCATCTGCCTTGTGGTGGAAGTCCCAGTGGTGGAAAAGATAGTATGGAATTTCATAAAAGACGAAATCAAACACTTAGGAATATGTGATTTGTGCCAGTCATCATGCAGCTGCCAAAGCAACTAAATTCTCCTTTTGAGAAAGTTAAAATTTAATTCATAGCTGTAACCACACAGACTATGGAAATGCATTTTACGTACAGCTGCAAGACATGAGTGGTTAATCTAAGGTGTAAAACTAAGTAAAGTGCATACTGGGTGGTCATGGCAGATCTCTAAGAGCAGCTGTTAGTGAAGAACTGCAATGGGTTGGAGGTATTCCTACAGGTATGAAAGGATTTGAGATGATACTTCAGTATTTCTGCCATTGCTCTGGAAGAAATCACTGATGATAAAATCTATGAGATAGCAAATAATGATGCCGAATAATTTGGATTGTTTGATAAACAGAGTCCTGAAACATATTTTAAGAGAGTCAGTGCACAGCCATGTAAGTAGAAGCAAGTATTATTGGTCCTGCCCTTGGGACAGGACTGCAGATGCAGTGGAAACATCGACTGGAAAGGTGGTCTCTAATATTGACCAGGGAGTCAGAGATCATGGATTTCAAAGCAAAAAGGAGGCAGTTGTCCTTGGATGTGCCCCTGAGGGGTCAGAGCAGCAGCTGGCAGTGGCTTGAGCCTCTGTAGAAAGCACTGGGGAATCCTGGTTGGGAAAGATTCCCAACAGGTGTGCCCACAGATCTGGGGATCATGTTCTCTACAGAGGCTGAAAAAATGGAGAAAAGGGCCCCTGAGAATATTTGGAGAAAAACCCCTTGTGAGCTGCCACAGAAGAGGTGAGAGTGGATGAAGGTGGAGTGTCCTGCCTGCGGTACCAGACATTGCCTATGACAGATGACTGCCTCTGCACAGATCCTTCCCCAGGGGCTCTGAGCACTGGAGAAGCTGTTTCCAGAGTTGCTCCCTCAATGCAAGCCAGCTCCAGTGCAGCTGGGCTAGGCAGCGTGGTGAATTTAGAAGAAGGCTTCTCTGGTGCCCTGCAACCCTCCCCTCCTCGCACAGTCTCCATGCCATGGCCAGAGCCTCCTGCCCAGCTTCATCACATCTCCTGTTCCTATTGCTGGGCATCTGGACACCTCCTGGGGGAGTCCCACGCTCTGGGTACCCTGCAGGCAGAGGAAACCCCCCCTTGGTGGGTGGCCCTCTGCTGCGTGACCATCGGCCTGGGACGGGGACAGAGAACGGCACTAAACCCCAGGGTGAGGTCGAGGTGGGCAGTGGGTGGTGGCGGGCAGCAGGCAGGCATGATGGACAAGGAAGGGGTGCAGGGACCCCCGGCAGCTCCTCACCACTGCCTGGAGGCTGGTGCAGTGCGCTCCCCGCCGTCAGTCCACGGGGGATGCGGTTTGTGTGAGCAGCTGGGACGCAGCAGGAGGACGTCCTTGTCACAGGCTGCCATCCAGTCAGACTGACAGGCAATGGCTGGCGTCTGCAGAGAGTAACGTGCCCAAAGGCCTTATTTCTATGGTGGGGGAGCTGCAGGCAGCAATGGGGTGGAGACCAAGGTGAAAGTGTCTGGGCAGCCTCTTGGCCTGAGGTCTTGCTTTTGTACGTTCTGGCCCTGTCTCCACCTCTTTTCCAGATGATACCCTGTAGTATCAGGGTATGATACTGCAGTCCCTAAGCAGGTCTTGCGCTCTCCCTAAATGCTTTCTCAGCCAAGAGAGACTCAGCCCAGCCTACTTTGCAATTCAGATGCTGCTGGTGGAGTCACCAGGCAGCACAGCGCTGGTGCAGCACAAAGCTGGGCTGCTATGGGCATCTGTGTTTGCTCAGGTCTCCCCACTGGGCACAAGCTCTGGGGCTCCGAGCGCCTTTGCCACTCTCCCGAGCACAGTGTGTGTCACCTCTGGAGTCCCTGTCATCACAGAAAGAAGCTGCAGCAGCACCCTATGCCAACTGATGAGAATGGAGGTATCTCTCCCCCCTCCACTGTCAGGTTACTGCATCACTGCATCACCCATGCACAGGAGCATTCCCACCACCCACCAGCGCTTTGCTTTCGCCCAAGGCAGCTGGGCATTCACAAGGCTGGGGGAGTTGAAACAAGATGCAAGCAGTTAGGCTGGCTTTTGGATACCAAGAGGTTCCTGCGTGGGCAGGGAGATATTCAGGTGACTGGTAAGAGGATGGAACATGGAACATCAATGGCCAGAGGCAAAGATGGTGAGAAACACAGAAACAGCTTCTGTGAAATCAGAAGGAACTGAATGCACAGAAACACACAGTCAGATGTGCAGTAGGAGTAGGTGGGAATTTCCACTGGAATAATTTTCTAAGGGAAAACCAGCATTCGCATGTTTGAAATGCTCTGTAGGGAAACTTTCATTTTGACAAAATTCCAATTTTCTGCTGGTAAACCAGCCAAGAGGTGGCTGGGCTTCAGCTGCCTTACTTTGTGTCCCAGGAGATGGGACAACTTGTCCTCAGGGACTTCCAGCCCCCTGGGACTGCTGCATAGCAGAGGCTGGAAAGGAGCCCAGAGAGATCGGTCACTGCTTGGGGGCTTCCTGCACATCTTCACCTCGGAGGACGCTGGAGCCTGGGCCCAGGTAATGCGGTGATGCAGTCACCGGTGCAGAGTGGCTGGAGATGGAGCACGCTGAGGAACATCAGCCCCCATGCAGCCCTTGGTGCCCACCACGCTGGAGCTCAGTCCAGCAGCTTGGGTGTCCATGGTAAAGCTTGTTGCTGGGACGTGGCTGCCTTGCTTCACAAGGTAGAGCTGACATCCAGGGCTGTCAGCTTCACTTCCTTTATCTCCTTTATCTCCAGGGACTCTCTGGGAACACCGGGACGCCAGAGTCTGCTGTTGCACCAATAACCTGCAGCCCTGCTCATTGCAAGATGTGGTGGGGTGCGCCTGTGCAGCACCTTGCTCAAGCAGAAATGGTCCCACCATTTGAAGAGGCCGGAGGCATGCTGGAGGGGCCAAATTCTCTGGGAAAGGGGACATATGAGCTTCTCCAGGTGGGTGTGTATCCCCAGTAGAGTCCAGGTGGTTACAGGCTTCACTGGTGGTGCCCTGTCAAGTGGAGAGTGAGATCTCTGGGCATGCCCAACCTCTTTGGGCTGCGATGAAGCTGAAAAGAGGGAAGGAAAAGGGTGTTAGTGACAAATGAGGCACTCTGGAACTTGTAACCCTTCCAGAGACAGGTGTCCTCAAAGACAGGACATTGTCTTCACAGCGATGGGTGCAGAAACATGCAAGAGTTCCCACCTCTGAAACCTGCCGTTGGGAGGAGGCAGCAAACACCCCCTCAGCAGAGCCCCTTTGCGTGCATCCCCAAGCCTCCTGTCCTCCTCCCAGGAGCCCATCTCCGTGCTCAGAGCTCCCCTCGCATCCTGGGGCCCAGCTCTGCGCTGCCCCAGCCAGACGTGGATCTGTCCCCCTGTGGTGAGGGTGTCCAGGACACCTCAGTACTCTCAGTACTTCATGCTGCTGCTGCTGGGAAATCTTCATGTCTTTGCAACTGTTCAACTAGCTCAGGGGCTCCCCAGGCTGTGCAGCTCCGATGTGAATGCTCCCAACTTTGGGAGAACAGAAAAACTAGAGGGCTGCTTTCCAACCTGCCAGATGTGGCTTTCAAAGACACCAGACATGATAAATGAGAGGCGTACGGCCTCGGGAGTAGCTCTGGAGGATGCTGAGCAAGCCAGACAAAGCCGGAGCTGGTCCAGTGGTGCCAATATGGCACGTAGGGGCAGGAGCTGGGTGGCACCAGACTTTCTGCCGCACTTGACGTACCTCACCCCAGGAGCCAGCTGGCAGGCTGGAGCGTGGAGCCTGGCCATGCTCCAACGCGCACCAGAACAGATAATTGGTGAGTTAGGGCTCAAAGGCAAAATCCAGAGCACAGGAATGTGACAGCAAAGCTGCCCCCTCGAGACCTGTGCCCTCCTGTCCTGTGTCATTGATATTTGCTAGAAGATCAAAACCTTGTTGCTGAGGACAGATAAAAAGATCAATTGCACAAGTTTTATTATGAAACCAGCCTAAAAACAAATAAAAACATGATGAGACAAGGCTAAACAGCACTTATTCTGAAGAAAACACTGTTTTTATCTCATCTCCTTCCCCGAAGGTATCTTTAATGTACTTAGAGGTCAGCACATCTGGAAGGCAAAACACACAGTCTCAAGGTGGGCTTCCTGGAAAGACACAGGTAGGGTTATCTGGTGAAAAATGTCATTGAGAGCCTCTGTGGCCAACAACACAGTTCTCCAAGGCTTCATCCTACTCCTGCAATCCTGTGAATTGCCCTTTACTTCCCATTTCAGTTGCCATGTCAAGTCTCAGCCCTGATCTAATGCAGAGATGTGCTAGAAAGTCCCAGCCAGTTTAAGGATTTCTAATATTAGCTAAACATCACGTTTCTCCTTTACTTGTTTTTCTATATAGTTAATCTTCTTGTCAACCTCTTGAAGCAGGTGAATCCTCTCTACCATGACCACTGCTCCTGTATGTGTCAAACCTGGGGAGTGAAGCTTTTCAGCCTTAGGTGAGCAAACTCAGAAACGTTTGAAATTGGGGTTTTGTACATTGTGAGAGGCATTCAGCATTTGTAACCATAGGCACTTCGAACCCCGAACAAATGCTTTAGTATAGCTAAGGTTGCTATGTACCAGTCAAGAGACTCTCAGTATATCCTAAAAATAAATACAGAGACAATAGCCCACAGAAGCCACAGTTACCTCACCAATGCTTAATTATATTCAGTTTACATAATTTACAGAAACATTTAGTGCTTCTTGAACTCAAATGTCCTAACTTCCTTCTTTTCTGTTTCCTAGCTGCCTTGGAATGGTCCTCTGCAGGTCATTGCCCAGCTTGCCTGAGAAGTTAAGAATGAGAAAGAAATCTCTGCATTGGACTTGATTTTCCCTTCTCGCATGGGGTGAGCTTCATCCCGATACTGCCCATCCCCAGCACCCTTCAGCCAGGCACCCCAGAAAGCAGGAGGACACAAGGTAGAGCCACACGCCCTGTGTGTGGAGGTTCTGCATTACTCAACAAGCTCCCGGGTGCTCCTGCCATCACCCCACTCAGGAACTCCCAGCGCCCTGTCCTGGGCCCATGATACCCATCTGAAACTGCCTCTTGCACTCCATCTCTAACACCCTGGGCTTCTGGGCAACCTTCATACATAAAAGGCTGTTTCACTTCTGTTCCCTGCCCCAACCCATGCCTGGGGAAGCAGGGGTTCCCACAGTGCCACACCAGAAATGCCCTGAATAACTCTCGATGCTTCATCAGTGGTGGCGAATGCTTCCTCAGGGGACGCAGCCCTGCGTGTCCCACCAGGGATGCTGTGGGTGCCCTGGCCCTCCTGTTTGCACGTGTAAGATGTCTTGGAAGAAAGTTGTTTAAGATATCTGGGGAAAAAGAGCAGAGCCACTGGGGTGAATGTCCATAAAGGTTCTGGCCAAGCAGTTCTTGGACTGAGCCCTTCCTCGCCATGGAGGTAGCTATGGCTGCTGGGTTTATGCAGCAACACCCTGGGGCTCCCCATGTCTACCATTTGTTCTTTCGTCTTCTGATTTCCCTCTCATGTGACCCAGTTCTGCCACTCATAAATTCCTTCAAAATTGGAAAAGGGGTCAAATATGAGCTTAAAAGGAAAGCGGTAGATTGAGACAAAGCCCGATCTAGTTCAGTGACTAATAATGGATGGGTAAAATCACCTTCTGATTTTCAAGACTTCAAGTCTACTCTATTCATGCCACTCCCTGCTTCCAATCACTCTCCTCCTTTCTCTGTATCTCCTCTAGGTTTACTCCATGCAAGGTGAGGTGGCCACCATTACATGCACCTTGGAGTAGACCAATGTGCAGATGTTTTTTTGCTCTGTTCCCAATTACATTCCTAATTATTCTTGAAGGAGGGCTATTATGCCTGAAAGCTTGTCAACTTTTTTCCAGCTGTATCAGCTCATCTAATAGAAAATATTATTGTCCTCTATGGACCTTGCTTCTTTTATGCGCTTAGATCATCATGCCTACAAAAGCATTAATACTAATTATTCCTAACATTGCATTTGTCTTTTGAGCAGCGTAGACCAGTGAGCAGATTTATTCACAGACCAAGTCAAGTAACGCTCAGATCTCTTTCTGAGTGCCAATTAACAGCTAACCCGCTCCTGCGGGTCTTCGCCACGTGCATTACATCTCACTGGCAGACACTGCTGTTTGCCTGCCAGTCACCGAGAGATTTGTAAGGCTTCTTTTGCAGTAGTTCACAGTCAACTTTACATTTTACCATAGTGAATAATTTAGAATCATCTTAATCAGATGATTTAGACATCTGTTTATCCCATTTCCCAGGTTCTGTGGAAATAAATGCATACTACTCTCTGTTGTAACAGCTGAGCATCTATTCCTTTTCCTTGGTTCCTGTCTTCTCTCCAATTACAAAAGCAGAGTAGGTCTTCCCTGATACTTCGGGATTATTTTAGGACCAACATACCTTAGAAGAAGTGTCTTGAAAAGCCAAGTGAACAAAGTATGAACTTGTTCACCTGTTTGCTGACTCCTCAGATCTATTTGTGAGATGAGACTTCTCTGTGCAGACAGGTTGCTGACTCTTCCCCAACAGACCACGTTCACTCCTGTGTCTCTCAACCCCTTCACTGCCGTGTCTAATGGATTTGCCCAGCACAGTACTGAGACTCATTGGTCTGCTGGTCCCCAAACCACCCATCAAGTCTCTGTTTTTGTGCAATGGATGTATTTATTATGTGCTTTTATGCTCTTAGTAAGTTGCTCTTGAAAATCCCTCTTTGACCTGCCTTATTTTGACTTGATCCTTCACTTCCCAGAACTGCTGCGTTCTTCCTTTTCCCCAGGAGTGGCAGCCTGTCCCTCTCTGAGGGATGTCTGTTTACTTCCAACTGTTGTGTTCAATCTCCTGTATAACTACACCGGCATTCTTCTCCTAGAACAGGTTTCCGATAGGTCCTATGTATGTATTTACCTGAACCTTGCATGTGAGGTCTTCAAGCAATTCACCCTGTTTGAATTCACCCTTTTTGTTCCTCCTTTTGCTTCAGCCAGATGGTCCATTTGTGTGTACTTTTCCCTTTTCAATTGCTCAGTACTAGGGTGGGTATTTTCGGTTGCTGCTTCTCCTAGAAATCTCTGACTATATCTACATGACAGGTGGCTTTTCTACAGTTACCTCTTGAACCTGTACAATTCTTCGGACTAAATCAAGCATTACTCCTCTGCCTCACTCTTCCAGCCAGCTGGCATGCTTAAATAGCCCAGGCTTGGCTTTGCCTTGATTTATCCTCTCTGCACGGAGGGGATCCAAGTCCCTTGTTACCCGTGTTTTCTGTGCTGGCACCTTTCTGAGCTGCTCTTGAACTCTGAGAGACCTGTCAGGGTCCTGTCAGGTGCCCGATGTCAAAGCCAGCCCTAACACCAGGTTTCTTCTTTCTAAGCATGGGATAGCAGCTCAGGAGGGTGCTGGGGTATTTATTGATCTAATTAACGTATCTACTGGATTTAAGACCACTCTTTCAAGGAAGCATTATTTTTCCTTATGTGCAAGTGGAGTTCACTTTGCTGCAGCTTGTGCTCGTTGCCTCTTTGCTGTGTGTCTTGGAGAAGAGCCTGGCTCCATCTGCTCTGTAACCCCGAGCTGGCAGCAGGCNCGCCGCCCCGCCGCCGCCCTACCCCAGCGGCTGGTACCGCCTGCTCCGCTCCGTGCAGCTGCCCCCCGGCGCTGTCCGCAGCCTCGCCCTGCTCGGCGGGTGCCAGCCGCCGCACCCCCGACGGGAGCCCCCGACCCCCGCCCGGGCAACAGGGGCGATGAGGCTCGGGATCCTGGCCGGTGTGCATCCCTGCCAGGGCATCCCCACCGGGGTACGGGGGCATCCCTGCCAGGGCATCCCCGCCGGGGTACGGGGACATCCCTGCCAGGGCATTCCTGCCAGGATATGGGGGCATCCCTACCCGGGCATCCCTGCCAGGCACTGGGGCATCTGTGCCCAGGCATCCCCNCTGTCAGGGTCCTGTCAGGTGCCCGATGTCAAAGCCAGCCCTAACACCAGGTTTCTTCTTTCTAAGCATGGGATAGCAGCTCAGGAGGGTGCTGGGGTATTTATTGATCTAATTAACTTATCTACTGGATTTAAGACCACTCTTTCAAGGAAGCATTATTTTTTCTTATGTGCAAGTGGAGTTCACTTTGCTGCAGCTTGTGCTCGTTGCCTCTTTGCTGTGTGTCTTGGAGAAGAGCCTGGCTCCATCTGCTCTGTAACCCCGAGCTGGCAGCAGGCTGCAGTTGGACACCCCCCAACCCCCCTAGTTTGCCTCCCTTTCCCCAGACGAAGCAAACCCCTCTCCCTCAGCCTCTCCTCGCCCCCCGGCCCTTTCCGCTCAGCCCCCGTCACGGGTGCTGTGTCGCAGCCTCCCGGGGGCCGAGCAGAGGGGATCCGTCTGCAGGCAGCCGGGGATGCTCGGGGGGTCCCCGGGGTGCGGAGTCGCTGTCCCCCCCCGCCCACGGAGCCCTTCCCCGGGCGGGGCCGGCCGCGCTATAAAGGGCGGCGGCGGCGGGACCGGGCGCGCCATGGGGAACGGGTGGTGCGGTGCGGTGCTNGGGGGCATCCCTGTCAGGGCATCCCTGCCAGGCACTGGGGCATCCCTGCCTCGGTACTTCTGCTGGGCCACTCGGGCATCCAGGCCAGAGCCCATGCTGGGGCACTGGCACATCCCAGCCGGCATCCCCATCATGTCACCAGGACATCCCTGCTCGGACATCCCCACCAGGCCATCAGGACATCCCTTCCTGGGCATCTCTGCCAGGGCATCCCTGCCCAGGCATTCCTGCTGGGGCACGGGGACATCCCTGCCTGGGCATCGCTTCTGGACAGCGACATCCGCACCAGGGCAGTGCAGCACCCCAGCCTGGGCATCCTGCTGGGGCACGGGGGCATCCCAACCAGCACCCATGGTGGGGCACTGCAGTGTCCCTGCCCGGGCTCCTTGCCAGGGTGCAGGGCATCCCTGCCAGGGCACCCCTGCCTGGGGGCTCTGCTGTGGCACTGGGACAGCCCTGCCCAGGCGTCCCTGTCAGAGCACCCCAGCCAGCACCCACACAGGGGCACCAAGGGCTTTTGCACGGGCATTGGGTATCCCTGCTGAGGCACTGGGGTCATCATGGCACAGGCTCCTTGAGAGTGTGCAGGGCACCCTGCCTGGGCTCCTTGCTGGGACACCAGAGCATCTCGCTGCCTGGGCTTTCCTCCCAGGCATCGCTGCCTGCAGCTCCCCATGTCCTGGGGAGATCAGGATGGGGCCTCACAGCCACATCCAGAGGGGTGCTGTGCTTGTCCAGGGTCCTTTAGCTTTGAAGATGGTTTTGGACTTGTGCTGGTGCCTTCCTCATCAGAAGGGATGTTTCTGCATTGAAATCCCTCAGATTCAGTGGGGAATTCAGGGGGGTTTCTATTTTCAAGAGCCACCCTCTCCTATGAAGTTGTTTGTGTTTGGGTTTTTTTTGTATAATGGGACCTCTTCAATTCAATACGCACATCCTAGAGAGCCCCCACCAGCTATCTGTTATGACTCCCTTGGTGGTCTGCCCGAAGCCTGGTTCCTGGCACTCTGGGTCTGGCTGAAATGTGCAGGTAAAATCACTTCTAGTGGCAGAGTGACAGTAGTGTACCAGTGCCAGGAAGATCAATAAATAAGACAGTTAAACAACCTGTAGCCTCCAGGTTTATGGGTGTCTCATTTATTTTGGAATCTCTCAGCGTAGCCTGGAAATGCAGCCCTGCTCGGAGGCAATGAGCCAGAGGAGATGAAAGAATAGAAATCGCTTGACCCAGTCCCCCAGTCCCTCATCCTTTGGGACGAGAAACCTTCCAAAACATGGCACTGAGCACGCGGTAAAGCCTCATTCTCCCCTAAGATTGTGGAAGTGGGGTGAGAGCTGCTCCCGTCTGCGGGGCAGCGCGCGGCACTGCTGTCTGGGTGCTTGCTGCAGGGAAGCTGCTCAGACCCCAGCGGGGCTCCTGCGCAGGAAAACCCCAGAGCGCACCCCCTGAGCCAAGTGCCCAGAACTGCGCGGTGGCCCTGGGGCTCTTTATGGCTGTGCTATTCTTGCTACAATTGTCATTTGATTTCCATAAAAGAAATAAGCTAATTTAACAGGAAAACATCAGTATGTAGCTGTTAATGCTCCATAACTATTCACCTGCAACAGAATTTTTCAGTATATCCTAGGCCAGGATACTGTCCTCCCAAGTGAAGCGACATCAGATTTGATGCATAAGCTGGAGCAAAGAAAGCTCAGCTTCAACTCTGGCTCTGCTAGCTCCAGAGTGCAAAGGCTCAGGAGTCCTGGGTGAGCTTTTTGGACAGCCCAGCAAGGGTCTGGCCATGGGCACTGCTTCAGATTTTCAAGGCAGAAGAGCTCCAGACTGCATGTATGAAGGAGAGCTCTAGAGGTGGGACCTTCTTGGAGTAAAACCGTCTTAAAATTCAGTGTGCAAAGCAGCAGGCTGCAGGGCTGCTCCTTGGGGCACGTGGCTGGGACCCCCTGAGCTCCAAGTGCTCTCTGCTCTGGCCCGTCCAACGCTGCTGCTCTGTGTTTCCACACTGCTGCTGCTCCTGGTGAACCTGCAACACCTCCAACAACAGCCAGAAACCCTTTCTCTGCTTCCCCTGCTTCGCCCTGAACCTCAGGTCAGATAGAGAGGCAGGTTGGAGAGAGAGGAAGCTGCTGGTGCTTCAGAATGAATCCCTGTTACCTGTGGCAGGGGGAAGGACATGCACCTCGAGTGCCTCCACTCCCCTGCGCCTGCTGCCAGCAGCGTGAGAGCCTTCCAGAAGGACTGCAGGGACAACCTGCGAGCCAGGTGCCCTGGGTAAGGGGGGATCTCCGGGCACTGGAGTACAACAACTCATTTCTGCCAGATGTCAGAAATAATCCTTCCTAGCCTTGAAGGCTGGGAAAGTTTGCAGGGTTTCCTTTTCTTTACCCAGACCATAAAACTTCAACCAAGGAAGTGGTTTTGGGTGGGATAACTCACACTGTGTCACTTATCATCATTGTGGCCGTCTGGGATAATACAGACAGAACCTGGCTCCCAAAGTGTAGTTTGGTCTTATCTCACTTGCTGAGCTTTAACTTACAGCAACCGCTATAACAATCAGATTTCACAAGCTGATGAAATCTGAATACATATGTGCATAACCTGAAGCACAGTATGGAAGAGAGGACCTTGGAGCACCCTGGCCATTAATTCAGTGACTACGTCTGTACGAACAGCCCCCAAGTACTTCTGAGCTCCCAGACCAGCTGTGGCCCCTTCCAACCAGGACATGACTTGAGGGGACACTGGAGCAGATCTAGCTTTGCTTTCAGGCCAGGTCACCGATGAGCAGCCCCTCTCCTCTGAGCCGCTGGCAGGGATGAGGGTGCTGGCAGGTCTGCAGTGCCGCAGCACCCTCGGAGCAGCTCAGTGCCGGGCCGGGAAAGCACCTGGCACCTATTCAGTCCCTCCAGGAAGAGCATTTATTCAGATAATGCTGTGACATGCCATCCGGCCGTGGATGTTGCCTTGCACAGCTGGGCAGAGCAGTGCCATGAACAGATCAACAGCTATAGACCAGGTACTGTCCGTCTTTCCATTTTAATAGTTTCTTGCTCAGCTAACGTGGTGCTACCCTGGGGGTGGGGAGGATGAGGGCGATTCCAGAACTGAGCAGGGACAGATCCCAGCAGGGCAAACCTCCCAATGCTTCAGGGAGCACAAGGAATCAGGCCCAGCAATGGAGAAAAGCAAGTCCGAGTGCCGGGGCAATACAGTCCCAGCCACTCCAGCACTGACTCTCCACTCCCCGCATGGAGCAGACCAGAGACAGGGGCTTCCCTTCGCTTCACCTGAAAACTCCCTTTTGCCGAGGAGGTGTCAGTGCTCTGGCTCGCAGCACCCGGCTGTCCCTGCCCGAGAAAGGGATTTGCTGCTGAGGTGCAGTGTGGATGGCTCTTGGAGTTCAAGAGCAAACAGATAAAGGGCTTGTCCTTCCAGCTACCGTTACCAGAAATTCCTGAAATGTGTGAGCCTGTGCGCTCTCCTCCACACCTCTCAGGCAAAAGGACGGGAACAGAGTTCTCTTTAAATGCAGCCATTGCTTTTCTCTGTGTATCTCTCCCTTAGCAAGGGAAGCGTCATAAATCTTTAAACATTTTTGTGAAGGCACTTTTTATCCTGCAGCTGAAACACGCTCTGAGAGCTGCTACCTGGGCTGAGGGTCAAAGCCATGAGGGTTTAGAGACGACCAGGAGAAATGATGCTCCCCCCGCCTGGAGCAAGGCAAAGCCCTTCCGCACGGACGTTTCCGCGCTTCTGCAGCCCCTTGGGACGCGGGAGCCGCCCGGCTCCGCGGGGCGCAGCGCGCTGCCCGACGCGCGGGGTGCGGGGGGCCGGGCGGCTGCTCCGGGGTGTCTGGGAAACCCGGGGAGCGAGCTGAGGGGCACCGCACCCTGGGCGTTTGCTGCAGCAGCTGCCATCCCAATTTTGCACGGCCCTTTTTGCAGGCAGCAAATGCCTCCTGCCCGCAGCCCCCGGCAGGCAGCTGCCGCCCGCCGCTCCCCCCTGCCCGCAGCCCCGGGCAGCGGCGCCGGCCCCGGCTCTGGCAGCTGCCTGGTGCCACCTCGTGGTTAAAGAACTTCTCCTATTTCTGTCATGCCATTGCTCTTCCACTAGAAAGGAAAAAAAACCTCCAGGATTAATTTTTAGCAGGATTTTTCTGCATGTCTTTGCACAGGCAGATGCCTGCAACGTTGGGTGAAAGCGCTGGTCGGTGCTGCCTGTTCTGCGGGGGCCGAGCAGTGTGTGTCTGTCCCGACCCCCCTCACGTGTGGGTGTTGGTTTTACAACCTCATAACTCGCATTTCTGCAGGACAACAGCTCCCTGCGTTTCGCACCCAGGATGGCCAAGCCTGTGTGGTCGACACTTACTGCCCTCACCTCGGGGCTAAACTCGCTGCTGGAGGGCACATCGTGGGCAATTGCATCGAATGCCCGTTTCATGGCTGGCAGTTTCAAGAAGATGGAAAATGCACCCGCATTCATACGCTGAAAAAGGTGACCATCCCCTAGAACTGCAGAAAGTATCCACAGAAATGGCAGTGCCCTGTGTGTCCTCATTAAAAGCTACTTCATTAAGGAAAAGTGGTCTTTATAATAACCCACCCTCCATCCTGCTCCCCTATTTCATGCAGCACCCTAATTTTCCTCCTGGGTTGTCCATGTTGGGGCAGAATGTTCCAGCACCCTTTCCTATGTTAGATGATAACTGGGACTTTAGCCAAGTTAAATTACCACCCTTCTTGATTTTGATAGTCCTACAACTCCTGCATTCAGCAAGCAGGGTATAAAAGAAGATTTTTAACTCTGAGTCATCCATTGCACCAGCAGAGATGGATCCTGAGGAGCTATTGGGTTTCAGGAATGATTCTGTACTCTATAGTGATAGCTTATACCACGTCAGTGCTTAAATCTGTCGCATTAGTGTGACAGAAAAGTTTCTCAGTGGCAATTTTTTCTCCTTTTAAGGCTTGAAGGGAACTTTTGGTTACAATCCAGGAAAGCTCTTCGCATACACCTACTGTTTAGATGTGGTTTGTGTTGACTGTGTAGGAGGAGTATCTTACTTCAAGTTCACACGTAACAATTACTTGATCTGGCTGCACTTAGTTTAAATCACCAATTCTAGACGTGGCTGAAACCAGCAAACAGACTTACCTTGAGTTTTGCTTTGGCTTTTGCTTCTTAGTTATTTTCCTGAGATGTTCAACTTTCTCTGATTGGGATTGATTAGCAGCAGAAGTCAGTCTTTCTACTAAACAGACTATTTTTCCCAAAATGAAAGAAACATTCCAGCTTTATGGGATGAGATAAACAATTTATAGCTCTCAACAAACAGCAATTCCTTTTTTTTTTGTGTGTTATTTTCAGAAAAAAGATTAATACTGTATTTCTTTTCCCATACATACTCATTCAGGAGCTGCACTCAAATGAAAATTTGGTTCCAAGTAATAAGCAATGATGTGTTTCATCACAAAATGAGAATGAATATTCTGGATATATGCAAACGCTTGCCAAGATGCATTGTGTCATCTGAAACAGCTGTATTCAGAGTCATTGTTATCTGTAGTTACTAAAAGAAGGAAACTGCAGACCCCTGCCGTGCTCCCAGTACAGCCCAAATGGGTCAGGTTGATTTAAACAGATTTAGAAGCCATCTGTGCTGTGCAGGTCACTTTGACGGAGAGGTATTTTTGAGAGCTCAGATGAGCAGCTCCTCTGGCACGGGGCTTGCAGGGGACCAGCAGCCGGGCGGGAGAGCCACAGAGCCCAACCTGGTGCTAGATGAAGCTGGGGAAGGGCCTGGAGCACAAGTCTGATGAGGAGCGGCTGAGGGAACTGGGGGTGTTCAGCCTGGAGAAGAGGAGGCTGAGGGGAGACCTCATCGCGCTCTGCAACTGCCTGAAGGGAGGTTGGAGCGAGGGGGGGGTCGGTCTCTTCTCCCAAGTAACAAGTGATAGGAAAAGAGGGAACGGCCTCAAGTTGTGCCAGGGGAGGTTTAGGTTGGACATTAGGAGAAATTTCTTCACTGGAAGGGTTGTCACACATGGCAACAGGCTGCCCAGGGAAGTGGTTGAGTCCCCATCCCTGGAAGTGTTTAAAAGACGTGTAGATGAGGTGCTTAGGGACATGGTTTAGTGGTGGACTTGGCAGTGTTAGGTTAATGGTTGGACTTGATGATCTTAAGGATCTTTTCCAACCTAAATGATTCTATGATTCTATGTCTGTGTGGGGGCAGATGAAACCCTCTTTAAAATTTTATGAGATCATCCCACCCAAAGCACCAGATTTTTTCAATCAGAAATCACAGTGAAGGTCTCCTCCTGCCCCCTCTGATATTCATTGTCTGAAAGAGAAATATAATTTCTCCTATTATTTCACCTCCCATGTGACTGTACAAGGCTGAATAATAAGGAAGCGCTATCTTCTGTGCTTGTTTGCAAATTAGAAAAAAAAGTAATGAAGGCAAAAGCCTTCCAATCTAGTAGAAGCTACATTTTCTGACAATTGGATAAATATAAAAGCAAAAATTCATTTCACTGGAAAGAGTGCAGATATATTCTTAAAGCAACACATGATACCACAGTATTGTAACAGAGAATGACTTGAACTTGAGAGGTACAGATGGCTTTTACTCTCTGCACATCTGTAACTAAAAGCATCTCTTTTTAGCTCATTGAAACTTGAGGAGTGTCCATTGATGCAGTCATTTACTTATTTGAAGAGTTTTAAGAGTAGTGAAAGAAGGTTTCAGAGCCGCCAGCCATGCTTCTTCCCTAAAATTGCAAAAAAATGCAGAACACCCAACTGGTGTGTGCCTGAAGGCTGGCAAGTGCCACCAGAGAGTCTGTGCCCCACGGGTATCGCCCATAAAGACGATCTCTGAGCCGTGGTTCAGGACGAGGTGACCCTCAGCACCAGCATCAGCTGTGGAGATGCCACTTTTAACTGAATCCTCTTTCCTCCGCAGTGCCAGATTTTGCAAGGGTCTGGACCTGGCCATCCTGCGAGGTGAACGGGATGCTGCTGCTCCGGTACCACTGCGAAGGGGTCGGTCCGACGTGGACAGTGGAGATGCCACCGAAGAGCGGGTGTTCTGCGGGCAGACAGAGCACTTGGTCGATGCGCACATCCAGGTAGGGAGCCCGGTCCCTCCGTGGGGCATGTCCACACCTGGGTCCTCTCCTATAGTCTAGTTCAGGGACATCTCCTCCAGCTAACCCATTTAGGGACATCTCCTCCCAATTAACCAGGCCCTGCCTGTGCCCAGCATCATCACTGCTGCTGGCAGAGCTCAGACCTAGAAATACATCCCTGTGCTGTATACCGAGAGTACGGCATATGTCCCCCAAACAGGGATCGTGGGCTTCTTGATTAGAGAGCAGATGTTCTGGGTACTTAAAAGGAATCTGTTAATTTGCTTTGACTTATAACTGATGTAGTTTAAAAAAAGATTCTCTAAGAATTGCAGCACTTAGCATCAGGAGGCTTTTCAACTATCGATCACCGAAATGGAAACACACGGTTATTTTGCTGTTAATCTTCATAATCACCATCACATGCTGACAAATGTGCTGTTGCCTCCATCACCTCTCAGTGGAAATGAGGCTGGAGAAGGGGAGCTGTTCTGTGGCACTAAAGAGAAGGGACCGCGGCCGTGGTCCTCGGAGGGAGCCGGGGGCAGCCGCGGGTGGAGGCTCCTCTGGGAGAGCGGTGGGAGGCAGCAGCAGTTTTGAAAATGGGCAATCCCTTGGGATTTTGGACCTTGGGAGATTTGTATATGCTTGCCACTGAGCAGAACACTTCTATTTCTAAAAATCAGTGACAAAAATGACCCTTCATTTAAAGCGCGCTTCGCTCCAAAGGCAGCGCCTGCCTGCTGACTAAATCACGACTAAGGTAAGCGGGTTAGAAAGAAATGAAGGATTATTAAATGAAGAAGGTGCATGAGATACAGGAGATGCGGCTCTGGGAGTGGGCAGAGATGTGAGAAGCAGGGAGAATTTGGGAGATGAATGGGATAGTAATATTTATTTTGTGTCTGCTTTACAGTGCAAGCTACTGAACACAGGTCTATACTGGGGCCAGTCTGTGCTACTTGCCAAGCTGGTAGAAAGCTGGTATATTTGAGTAATAAAGCAGTTGAAACCTCTCAAAAAGTGACATATTGTGGGCAGGCTGGTGGGGTTTCAGGGTTTTAAGATATGTGAAATCTAGTCTAGGAGCACAAACACAAAAATCCCTTATTCCTTGCAATTATTACAGGACCAAAGGAAGGACTTGGAGTCCCAGCTTGGGTGGCTGCAGAAGTTAACATGCATAGACTTCTTTGAGCTTAAAATTAACTCTGAATTTTCTGAGCTTCATGTTTATATTATTCCTATACACTAGTCAGGGACTAGTCCCATGTCTGTGCTGAGGCCCCTTCCTTCGCTCACTCGGTTGCGTCTTGCTGTGCCCTGTACCTGCGAGCACCTCTGCTGTGCTCGGAGCGACGTGCTGGGCTGTACTGCAGCCACGCTGGAGCTATTGCAATGCTGCTATTAAGTACAGGCAGCTCGCACCCAAGTCTGCACTCGCCAACGGCAAATTGTTCCCCAATAGCAGGAAAACCCCAAGAACGCAGCCGCCACGGCTCTCCTGGCTTTTCTCCACAAACCAGTTATCCTGGGCAGATCCGATCTGAGATACACAAGGTCCAAGCTGTGGCATTTTATGAAGCACATCTGGTTGGCAAAACCCTGGCTTCCCTTTTAGCCGTGAGGGGGTCGAAGTCTTTCAAACCAGGTCCCCTTTCTGCCTCAAAGCATCAGTGCCACCTCATCCCCTCTGCCGCATCCCCCCTCTTCAGGTCCAGTCTCTTTTCCGTGTCTCTGAGGGTTTTAGCTGCACTCCCTCATCAGTGCTCATCTCTAGATGGTCTTCACCATCCCGCTGATACCTCCCCTCAGTCCGTACTCCCCATCTCTTGGACTGAGCCGATCCTTCTCTACCCCTCCAGGCCAAGTGGCGGCCGGAGCTGGAGCCCAACGAGCATTGCTCCCGGCTGCTGGTTCAACACACCGCAACCATCTTCAGAAAGCACGTCTCCTTGATGGATTTGATGGTTTCAGCCAGGCAGGTATGTCCCACACTGGTGACCACCAGCACCCTGAGCTGAAGGGCTTTGTCACCTTTGTCACCTTAGCTGAAAGGCTAAGTCAGTCCTTGCCCATCCTGCCCAGTGTAGCCTTTCCCACCCAGTGCATCAGACACACGGGCCAGAACTACGCACTGGCACTGGGGCTGCCCCACAGCTGGGCAGCATGGAGGAAAGGGAGGGTTTGTAAGGACTGCTGTGCCCACAGAATGACTTAAAAAAAAAAAAAAGCTAGTACCTGAGCAAACACTGGTGACAATCCCAAGGGACCTTCACACCGCGTTGTCACAGCGCTTTACAATGCAGAAGTGCGGACCTTCTCAGTCCATGGCAAACATGCCTGGGAAAGGCATAGACAGCACTCAAGATACAGTAAGAAACATTTTGAGGATGTTGATCTGTGTGATCCAAGAAACTGAGGGTTTTTCAGACAACTTTCTGGAAAGCACAAAGATTTGTCAGTTTATATTTATGCTAAAGAAATAAATTCATACTAATGTCAAGAGCTCCTTCTGCAATTAAAAGTTCATTTTCTTATTTTCTTCCTTTCTTGTGTTTCGTTTTTGTTTTGGAAACGTTTATTAACCACATTTCTCTTTCCCCTCTCCACTTCCAAAAAATCAGAAACAGTGCATCTTGTAGCCCAAGATCAGCCCCGAATGAGATAATAAAATACTTGTCACAAATTGATAAGAATCAAAGGAAAATATAAATAATGCCTCTACACATGAATCAATGGGAACTAGATGTTCTCACTTTCATTTTTGGTTGGAGGGGGACTGATGAAATGCTAAGCTTGCCTAAAACTAGCAACTTTGTTCTAGTACATTTTTGAAGGCATTTGACCTACTCCCATATTACAAATTCAGAACAATAGCAAAACAAGTCATGATACAAAACTTTGAAAAGGGATAGATCTCAGTGTAGTTCGGGAATTATCACAAAGTGGATGTTGATTGTATCTCTGTTCAATTCTTAAATCTGTGCTGTTTAGCACTGATATCAATGAAAAAAAGAGAAAAAAGACATTAAAATGACCTCACAAAGAGTTTGTACCCAACGAAACATTAAAGGAGTAGTAAATAAAGTAGCCAAAAACCCCAGCAATATCTGCACTGCTTTGAAGAACCAAGTGTTACGACCATGTGTCTCTGGATGCACGTCAAAGAGCAGAGAACAAGTACTTCATGTCATGCAAGATAAAAGGATGAACCTGATTTCAGCTAAAACCTAGTGTGACTGTTGTAGCTGCAAAGGAGAAAGCAGGAGCAGGAGCAGGGATGTTGTATTACCTCCATGTTGTATTGCAATCGCTGCTACTGAGATCGGAGCCCAGGACTGGTGTCAACAATCCACCAAGGCTGTTGATGACCTGAAGGTAAGTCAGTGAGGAACAACACGACCAAGTGAAAATTTGGAAGCATTTCCTAGAAGATTAGATTTTAAACTTTTTGGGACCAGTGGAGCGCTGTAAACCCTCATGAATTCCCATGGGCCCACAGCAAAGCCATCCAGCCCTGACAGAGCTGTGAGTGTCCCAGGCCGATACGGGCTGCATGGCTCTGCTGGATTTCCCCTGGCCTGGGGAGCACTAACAGTTGGCAGCATCTGTGACTCATGGCCCTGAGGCGTAGCTTGACTTTGTGCCTATTTGGTGAAAGACAGCGTAAAGGGGAGCACAGCCTAGGAGACATCTCAAGGAGGTCTCAAGCTGTGGGAGTTGCTGTACCAGAGGGCTGGACCACCACGGACTGTTCTCTGAGGATACTCTGTGGCTCTGCAGGTGGGGCCAGGGCTGGTTTTCCTCATCGTTGGGCCATGGGATCATCCTGCATATGGTGACTCCCCTGGAGCTTCTCCTGCAGAATGTTGTCCACAAAATCTACTACCGGGAGAACGTGCCAGCCATGATCTCCAAGTTCATCCTGAGAGCAGAGTGCACAGGTAAGGCCTCTGAAAAAGAGCAGCCAGAGGTGGTCCCCTGGAGCTTGGTGGCCCAGAGATGTGAGAAGGAAGAGCAGTTGCCCCTGTGGGCTCAGATGTATGTGGGAGCAAAGCACTCGTGGGCAAGATCCTTCCAGTGCTTGGTATGATCTTTCAATTTTAGCAGCCCAAAGAGCTAAACTGGAGGTTTAGTAAGGAGGGTCCCTGCAGCGGCTCATCTGTTGAGGTGCTATCCCTCTGCTGTGCCTGGGGAACTGGGGCAGAAGGAATAGGCAACCTCTCCCAAACTGCAGGAAGTCTCTAAGAGAACTAATAACCGCACCTGGATTTCCAGCATCCCATGTCGGTGATTTAAGAACATCCTATCTCCTTCAGGGAGAACCGAGCCAAGAAATCCTGCTGTTAAATTCTCATGAGATTGTGCGATTCCTGACAGAGGTTTTCCAGGTCCTTACCTGAAAACATTTTATGTGAGTATTTCTTCACCACCCTCGAGGGAAATTTTTAACAGGTACCTTTTGTACATTTATATATATAAATATTTCTGCCTCTGTGTGTGTGAACTAATAGTAAGTATAATCTGTAATTAAGTCGTGATTGTAGTAGACTCTATCAACATTTACTTCGTAAATATTAAGTTAATTAGGTGCTGCTAAAACTGTGAATGAACCCTAGACTGCTGCTAAACACGTATAATCCCTTAGATATAAACCCTTAGACATAACATGATTTTTCTTTATGTTTCAATCTTGCCATCGAACTGTTAAGTTGCGCCTTTATCAATCTCTATTAAAATCACTGTCTGCTACTACCTTTGACAGTGATTCTTTGGGTGCCTCTAAACCACTCAGTCGTGACAATTACATGGCGTGGGTCAAGATGTGCTGTTCGCCCACACGTCCAGGGGGGCACAGGGCACCACGCACACGTGTGTCCCCCCCCAGTACAGGGGCTTTACCTGCCCAGCACCCGTCCAGGTCTGGTGTGCTGCACACCTGGGCTGTGCTCCCCGCTCCTCACCGTGCTCCTGCATACGGGATCTCAGGGTGAACAGAACTTCAAGGAAGGCAAATTGTTGAAGATCAGATTAGAGATGGTGAGTTAAATTAACTTTGCTAGATTCATCAGTCCTTCTGAAATTAGAGGAAACTATGGGATATCTCCAGCAGAGCCTGAATTCTGAGCTACCATTTCCTTTATTACTAAGGCTAAAGTAGTTGTGTCCTGTTAAGGCAGAAATTAGAGAATCAGGAAATAAAGCAGGATCAGCTTAAGCCTCCTATGTTTCCATTTGCAATCTTATCCTTTTAACTGGGTATAGCAAAAAGTACAACTTAGTGCCGGGAGACGCTGGCATGCCAAGGAGCCTTGTCCTCCAGTCTTCCATGCCTTTTGGCCATACGTTATCCACTTTACATTTTTACATTTTCAAACAAATCGTAACTCCTATCTGGTTAGGATGGGAGGACATCCAGATCTTATTGTTTACTGAAATCACTTTTACATCAAATCTACTGCAAAGCTACAGCCATTCTTACTATTATATTCTGATAGTTGTATTTCTTATTATGGCTTATCTTCACACTTGACTACTAGCCAAGAGAGTTTATTCAATTGCCAGACCTATCGTCATTCCATGTCTTTGGGTTTTGTTTTTTCCCAACTAACAAATTCCCTACAAATTTCCTAATTCTCAAGCAGTTATTTTTTGCTTGCCTTTTTTGAGGGGGGTGAGGGGCAAGGTTAGAAAACCCCAAAGAATATCAAAACAGGTCTAAGAAAGGCATACATGAAGGGTGATGGACAATGTACTTTGTATTTTCCAGTGGTAGGCTTGGGCTCCTTCTCCTTTGAATCCTGGTCCATGTACTTGTTCCACCTGGGACAATTCCCTGGTCGTTTCTGGTTTGTTTGGAAGTGGGTCTTGGAGCTCCAAACAGCACCAGCAAGGCTGCGTTCCCACAGGCAAACCTGCCAGCGATCCCCACTCACCATCACGTCTTTGTGAGACACGTTGATGCAGGTCAAGACTGACATAGCCTCCACGCAAAGATTTCTGTGCCCGCTCACATTTTGGCTATCATTACAAATAGCCGTCAAGGGCCTTGTCTTATGGAAAGGGGTGAGCCCGCTCCGTGCCTGCTCAATGCCCAAATGCCTCTTTTCTCCTGGGCTGAAAGCAAGTTCACAGGTGGATCTGCTGACACAAGTGAAAATCTCTGACCACGCTGGGCAGAAACATGGTGAGTTTTAACACTACCTTGCCCAGCATCAGCTTGCACTGCTTTAGCAGCATAAAAGCCAGCTGAGCTGAATGTGTCCTGGGGGTGTGAATACAAATACTGGATTACAGCACACCAAACAACCCCTCCAGCTGGCCAAGTCGTCTTGGTTCACTTTCTGCTACAATATCAACGTCTCACTGGGAGACAGGAGCAGGTTCACTGCACTGGCAACCAAGCATGAGACAGAAGATGCTCTGGAAAATGCTTTAGAGACTTTTGGATACACAAGGGATGCAGGGAGAAGCCCACTGTAGAGTTTTATGGCTCGTGAAGTCCATCAAAGAGACCACTGCTGAGACTTAGGTCACTTTAATGGATGTCTTCCCTCTTCACAAGAAGACACTCAGCACTGGGTGATGTCCCTTTCATGTGCTTGAAAAATAGAAAACCCGACACTTTTTTTTTCCTAAAGGTTGTTTTATTGTAAAACCATAAATACAACACTGACATGAAAATCCTCAAGCAACGGATGCTTTCTTACAGTTACAGTTTGTCTTCTGCCTTGGCATCAACTCTGAAAAGAATGTTGCAGAAACATGTCTCTAAGGTATCTCCAAATAACTGAGCTCTGGCCTGGAGTGCTCAGCTCGTTTGGAAGCTAAGTGGAACTATTCCTCCTCTCTTGTGGAATATTTCCATTCAGACAGCAACAGACTTGTAAAAACAGCAACATTTAAACAGCTTTTTTTTTTTTTCTTTAATAATCCTTTTCATTTGACGTCAGTCTAAGTTTCAAACAGCACTGAATTTATTTAGCTGTAAAAAAAACAAAACAAAACAAAACAGAACAAAATCCTAAAAAGAAAAAATCAGAAGAACTTGAGTTGGCCTCAAGCGTTCATATATCACAATGAAAATCAGCAACTCAACCCCGTGCAATATTGCTCTCTATTGAGTCATTCGATCCACACCAACAATACATGAGACTTCAAACAGGTTTTGTTTTGTTTATTAACACAGCAAGTGTGACATTAGATAACCTTTTAAATACAGTACATGGTACAGTGCGGGGCCAGCTGCCCGCACTTTTCCCCATTATGAAGACAAAGCCAGCGGTGGCGGTTTATAAAAATATTGTGTTGCTACAAAAGTATAAATTAATGCTACCGGTATTAAGAAATATTAAACACATAAAACTTATAAGGATTAAGAAAAATATTCATTAATACCTGTAGAAAACTCTGGCCTAAAAAAGATATTTTTTGTATATTTTTTGTATATTTTTTTGTATTTTTTAAGATGACATGAGATTCTTGCACTCGCAGGTAGAGACACATGCAGGTGCATCTGTGGTATTGCCTAGAACATCTGCATCTACAGAAAGGAAGGAAATGCACACAAGTTACTGAGGGGAGGGAGGGTGAGGAGAGAAAGGAGAACATTGTTTGCTTGATGAAACAAGAAGAATTCAGCTCCCAACAGGAGGTTTCAAAAAACGAACATACGAACGAGGAACAGCTTCTCTTTTCAGACTGGCTGCAAACAAGGATTTCCTGATGGTTTGGTTTGTCGGCATGACACTTTCTAGCTACGGCGTGGACCAGAATCCTCACGGTCTGGACGATGTGCGTTCCTCCTGTACTCACAGCCTTGGCTAGTCACCTGTCACGAATGTTTCAGTTCATCCGTTATCAGTTTTCCTTTTAAATAATTAAAAAAAATAAAATTAAAGTCCCAATAAGTTTAAAGGGACCGTGGAAAACAGCTCCTAAGACTGTTGCTCCTTCCAGAATACATGCCTCCTTCCTTGAGCAGAAAGGTCCTTCTCCATAGATAGCAAGGAAAAAAAAAAAATCCCTCCTCCCACCCCCTAGCCCACTGGAAAAAAAAATACCATCCTATCCACAGACATTGCAGAGACCGCCACAAGAACCCCCAGAAGACTGAAAACAAGCATTCAAGGCTGATGAGGCTGGAAGTGTCTTTTTAAGGAACTTTGGTTGTAAAAAGCAAGGGTTTGACATGCCTGTAGTCATCAACTCCACTGTAAAATATTCCTATCGTTAAGGCTGCGCTGCTCACCCGGGTACCAAGACATACTGACCACTGTCAATGATGCTAGAACAATGGGAAGGAAGAAAACCCTTTCAGTCAGTGGTTGATGTTGTGCATCAATGAGCCATTTATGTGACTCATTTCAGAAGCTATTCTAAAAAATTCAAACTCGGCTGCCTACAGATCATTAAACCCTAAAGGGTCTACTGGATACACCGTTGTCTAATGTGAGCAAAACTCTTCCGTCAAGTCATAAAACAAAGGACTCTAACAGGAGTAGTAAAAAACCCAACTAACCAGCCAAACAAAAAACAAAAACAGAAATCCCCCAAACATTCAATATATAAAATTAAATTTCAGGGCAATACACTCTCATTGGTTTACCATTTCTGGCCTAGCATAAGCAAACTATCCCACAGTACTAACGAGGCATTCAACTTGGAGCTGTGCTTGGGTTCACCTCTCTGTATTTCTATTACTGTTTTTTTCGTTCAGTGACATTTCCAGAGGCCCCAGGAAGATGATAACCCGTGGCAGGGGGACAGGTCCCATGCACTGTAAAAAGGGAGTTCTTATTGCTACGGGGCGACACCATAGTTATCTGACACAGGACCTTGAGTCTCAGCCAATGTTTCTGGGCATTCTCAATGGATCCCACGGATTTAAGATCATGGTGTAGCACAGAAAATGCACAGCAGAAGCAGCAAAATGTTTAATACTCTCCCTCATCCCAATTCTTTCACCTTGGCAGTGTAAGGGTTGACAAGACATTTGCTCCTCAGCTGGTGTTTTCTCCTCTGCCCCTTCTGCTGGTCAGCTACCTCCCTCCTTTACGAAACCTGGTTAATGGATATACTGGAGTGCTGGGAAGGGTTTGGCGCCGAAGGTGAGTGGGAGGATGCGGAGGAAGATGCTCTATGAATCCTCTTGGACCTATTGGGCAGGACTGGGCTCAACATGCAGGCAATCATTTCCCATCTCTACATCCAGTCTCTTTTCTCTCAGCAAGGTCCAAAGCAGCCTTGTGCCTTATGGAGTGTGCTCCATGTAGCTGTACAGCCTTGTTTTAAATGATAACATTCCCCTAACAGACTCCTCCCAGATGAACAGATTTCTCCTCCCTGAAAAGGTTTCCCAGAATCTGCCTTTAGTGTCTTTTTGTTCATTTTCATCCCATTACTCCTAATTATTCCATAGGGAACAACTTGTCCCCTCCTGCGTGTGCTCCCCCTGAATGCTCACAGGAGCTCTTCTCCACCTCCTTTAGCCAGAAAGATGCAATTAGGGAACTGAGTCTTTCCTCAGTACATAGCAACACTCCCAGCCTTTGAATAACTTTTGGGCTGCTCTTTTACTGTCTTTTGATGTTATCAGTAACTTGGTGGTGTCCAGAAATGCACACAGCATTCTCCGAGTAGCACGGTCTCAGTCACCCTGCTCCTGTGAAACACTTCGTCCTGGCTTATCTACTGCGGGATCCAGAAGGTGGAAATGGTCCCTCAGACTGGGTGAGGCTGAGCGGACTCATCCATCAATATGAACATATGTGGCAATTTCTTCTCACGCTAAACCTTCCATGTTATTGCAAGCAGTTGGAGAAAAACAAACCAACCAACCTGAGACACCTCACTGAGTACTGTATTAACTCAGATACTGCAACTTAGAGCTCAAGCAACTTTCAGAAGTGTCTCCCCTCTATTTTCAGTCATTCCTGAGCTTTGAGAGTATCTGCCACAACTTCATTTGCAAAATTCACATAAGGGTCATGACTCCCTGAGCTGCTTCTGGACGTATTCTCTGATCAGCAGCAGAGAACACCCAGCAAGCGCAGTTAAACCAGTGCAGGGGTTAATGTGGATGCTTAAACCAATTTATCTCAAAGCTAAACTGGTTTAACCAGCAATTAACAGACAACTGAATTAGACAAAACCTGAGCCCCCAGTCGGCTTTCACAGAAAGTTTTCCAGATTGCACTAGTTCAAATACAACCAAATCAGTTTTCTTAGAACACACATAGAGCTTTGACAAAAATAAAATATTACTTCCATCTGCAGCTGACGCAGGCACAAGACACTGAGCTCATCTTGCAAGTCAGAACACAACTATTGTCTACTGCTAGAGACATGACGAGAAGAAACAACACAGGAGACAAATCTGGGCTCCACGTGCTCCACTGACCCTCTGGCTGCTGTACTCACACAGAAACAACCTTCTCTTTTGAAGAGCTCTGCCTTTGTATCCCACTTTCGCAGTTTTCTAGTAACAAGGATCTTCAGACAGGACTGGAAGGCCCTTCATTCTTTACAGTTCATCTTCTGTTGGTGCTTTCTCCCCACCTGAAGATCATAATCCCTCCCAAAGCAAACTATGAAGTCAGAAGTCTGTAAGGTCAGGCACAGAGTAAGCAGCAGAAAAAAAAGAATGCCTGGAGAACACATACACCATTTTTGTAGCCCAACACATTTCTCAAGCGTGAGTAAAGGAAGGAAAGAAGCAGAAGGCAAGTTCCCAGCATAACCTACCAGATGATGATCTCAATTCTGAGGACTTCTCCTCCCAGCAAAAAGGGAGCAGAACCTCATGACAGCTCTGGCCAAACTAAGAGACCCCCTCCTCTCCAGTCACCCACCACAGGATGGGCAGTGCTCCTTACAGCACAAGTGCTGCTCCATACCACTAAGCCAGTGCTAGTAACCTGGCAAATTAAGAGCTTCCAAAATCCAGATCTTGGTAAAGTAACTGTGTTCCCTAGAACGCAAATCCAAGTCTTGAAGAGGGCAGGAGAAACAGGAGCAAAAGCTTGGCATTTAGAGTAAATATGTGTGCTCCATACGTACTTCTCTCCTTTTAACGACGCCTAAGTACATCAGACAAAAGTCAGCCTATGAGCAGACACAGCATGAACAGCTCCTCTGAGCAGAACAGCTTGTAACCATGTTTAAGACTCATGAAAAGCTGTGGCTTCTTCCACTGACTCGCTGGAGAACGGGGCTGGCCAACCAGCTCCTCTTCTCACTGACTTTCCAGATTGCTCCATTTTAGCGCTTTAGGCTTTATTTTGCTTTTTCAGCTGCTAAGTTGAGTTTTTAAGTCTTTGGGAGAATCTCATCTACCAGACAATGCTGCGTGTTTGCTTAACATCCATCATTAGTGCAACTATAACCAAAGTTGCCTTGGAGGTGACAGTTACTTGGACAGGGGAGAGGGCCAGTCAATCCCTCTCTTTGGTCGTCACAGCAAGAAAGCTCCAGATTTGATGCCAAAACCACACTGTAAAAAGGGGAAGGGGAGATGGGCTGGGAGTTAAGGGTGGCTGTGGCCTTTCCATTTGCATGACCTGGCTGTGCAGCCTCAGTCCAGCTCACTGCGGTGCACAGCCTGGCATCAAACGGTTGCACGAATGACTGCAATTTTACCTCTCTCAATTCCAGGGCTTTAAAACTGTGCTAACTCTGCTTTGTCCACCTCCCCACCCTTAATGCCTTGCAGACAGACAACACAATGAGCCCGAGCTGGCAAATCCCACATCAGCCTGTTCCTTTGCAGAAGAGTGTTAGGGTTTGGAGCTTTCTTTTCAAAGGAATGCAAGAGTTTTGCACGTTCCCCTGAGCATCAAAGAGCCTGTGAGTGGCTCTCGGGGTCTCAGGCAAACCAAGCAAAAAGGTGTAACATGCCATTAGGAGAAAGAACTACCAATCCTGTCACCAGTTCTGCTCATCTGAGCTGCACGATACACATTCTGCAGCCTCAAAAGCTAATCTTGCTTTGGATTCATCCTCCAGCCAAGTCTTCTTGCTGCAGGATACCTTGTGCTTTTCAGTGGGAACAGCAGCACAGCGCAAACGCTTTGTAATCGGCACACATCTCACTTGGGTTTTTTGTTTGTAGTTTGAGACTTAGTTATTGTTTGTTACAGGTTTCTCCTGCACTGCAGGTGCAAACAGATGTGTTACCATGGACCCAACTGGTTGGCTGGGCAGGCAGGATTTTTACGGGAGAAAATAAAACCAGCAAGAAGAAAAGTTGGCTCTATAACCAACACCTCCATTTGCAAAAGCCACTGCCAGAGAAATAAGACGTCCCAGTGCCTCTGCCTTGGCAGCTCATCCTCAAGTGTTGCTACCCCTGCAGTTGTCAGTGGGGTTGCAGGCTGTGTCTTTTAAGATATCCGTATGCAAAACTTACATTTAGGAGACTAGTTTTGCCCTGATGCCAGTAACAGTGCTGAGAGGTCAACCCAAATGCTAGACTCAAGCCAAGAGCAGGTCCTGTTTCCAGGCTGAAAAGGGCAGGACAGCTGGGTGCAAAAAGCTATCCTCAGTGACGCTGACCTAGGGAAGGTCTCTAGCATGCAAACTGTTCCCCTGTCTGAGCCCCACGGCAGTGAAGCTGTCAGTGAAGCTGTCAGATAGTGCCTGTCAGGTTCAAGGCATCTCCAAACAAAGCCTGAGAGACTGGGTTTGCCATTTCTCATGTCTTGGGACTTGCAACTTCTACTATAACCAGGGTTGGGCAGGTGGGACCTTGTTTAACATCTGTTCAACAGCAGCATTTCAAAGAGGACCCCCAGTCTCACCATTGCATTGTCAGCAACCAGAAAACACCCCTGCGCTGTTGAAGGGCTCCAGCCTCCAGCCTGCCCGCTCGGAGCTGAGCGAGTCCATCCTCCCGAACCTCCGAAGCTGCTCTGCTGCCACTGTGACCGCAGCTCCAGAGCACGCTACTGGAAGCAGGAGAGATTACTTCAAAAGTAAGAGTTTACTTCAATTTGCCTCTGGGATGCAAGTCCCAGTGATGAAAAATTAACGGTTTGGCACCAAAAGCTGGGAATTGTCCAAGAGGCACCAAACCTGACAGCCTGCGGAGATCCTGTCCAGCAGCCCAAGAACTGTGCCTACGGGCACTGGACACAGCAGAGCACTGGCCTCGGTGGACAGCAGAGTGACTGAGATGTTTTTGTGTTACGATGATCTCTAATTGCATTTGGGGTGAGCCAGTGTGAACGTTTAAGGGCCTTCCTAGCCAGAACTATTCAGCAACATAATAAGTAGTGTAATGCACTGTAGGTATTAAAAAGACATTCGTGCTACTAGAGGAAACCATTCCAAATGAAATGGGAAGATAATCTTTGCACTCAGTCAGGAGCACTTACATTCAGAAGGATCTTTGAGCCCATGCACTTCTCTAAGCTTCCTTCAAACCCCGGTTTGACAAACTGATGATCTTTGTTCCCCTGAAAAATCATACACCTTGGTTTGTCCTTGGCCTTGTGAAGGTTATTTTGAGTCTGTGTACTGAGAAACATTTTTGCAAAAAGTTTAGGTACAAGGGTTCTCAATGGCAGCTGGCAGACCCCGGCAAGCTTGCTGGTGGCCTACAGACATCTGTGTGGTCACCGCTTGCTTGCTTTTCCTGGTTTCTAGCTTTTCCATATAAGCAATTGCTGTGGTTCCCATAAGGACATTATTTAATTGCAAATGGGCTACTCTAGAAAAAGTTTGAGATTCCCTGATGTACAAAATTCACAGAGAAGCTAATTAACACTCGGAATTCAGAAAAGAAGTTATGCTATTAAAAAAAAAATCCAAGAAACGTAACAATTACAGACATTTTCTGCCATGAACCATTTCTCTTAGTTTTAAATCAAGCTTATAATCGCTAGCTAACATGTTAAACTCAAAACTGGGAGTGGAGATAGAAGAGTAACTTCTGTTTTTTGGAAAAACCATGTATGAAAAAAGTTAAAAATAAAATAAAAAACCCCCTTAAAGTGTCCCTTCCTGATTTCTAAAGATACTGGTGTTCATAAAACACAGCTGCCCTGATAACATGCACCGAATGTCAAGAAGGCTGCAGACAAATGCCCTCAAGGTGTACAGTTATTCAAAGGAGCAAAGTCCAGTGCAGAACTGGTCTGTTCAATGTAGTCTGATTATCCATGGCAAGATGGCCCAGGGGACAAGAGGAAAGGTGGGGTGAGGAGAAATAAAAGAAACTTCAAGTCACTTTAGATCTCAGCTGCCTGAAGACTTTAGAACATCAGCCTCCCATTGGTCTGCCCACTTGAAAACATTAGAAAGTCTGTCAAGTCCACACACTATCTATGGAAAGGAGCACGTTCCTGGCAGAGGGCTGTCTCTCTCACGTGCTCAGCTTTCCTTTCAAACTTAATTTTATATATATTTATATTTTTATATATATATATAAAAAAGCACTTGGTTTCCAGGGGCATTCATAATGAGGTCCACAGTGTTTAGAACTTAAAATTCTTTTTCTTTGTTTGGAACAGTGTTTTAAAGTTTTGTTTTAATTAAAAGACAGTCTTAAAGCATGTTGGACTTCAAAAACATGAGTTTGTTCATGTCTTCTGGACTGAGTAGCCGTCTCCTTTTGATTAAGAGAGCCTGCTCACACATATTTACACATTCACTTCTGGCACCAACAGCAGGCACTGCTAAGAGCCAAAAGGCTAGCTTGGCTAGTTTTGTATGCTTTTGGGTAACACACGACCAGTACTGAAACAGGTCAGGGGTGGCCTGGAAGAGAGGTTCTTGCAAATAATCATAGACTTCATTTTTCCCAAACCAATCTTCTTCCTGAGCTGCTGTGGCTTCCCCTGCTGCCCGAGGCTTCTTGGTTGAAGGTTCAAATTCTGTTTCTTCTGCCCAGGACTCTTTCACCTCATTGATCAACTCACAGACCTTGCCAATGATCTCTTCGTGCTGGTATGGTGGGACGGGCCGCAGCTTCTGCTGAGGGTCTAAGATCATGGCTACCTTGTGTGCCGAATGAACCTTGAAGTTCTCCTTCAGCGCCTCCAAGAAAAGGTGGCAGAGTTTGCTGACTACACCAGCATCGTTAGCTTTGGAAGTGAACAGTTTCTCCAGTTTGACGTAGGTGGGCAGTACTAGCTGCAAGGTGGGCCGGCTCTCATTGCTCAACTCAATCACCGCCTGCTTCACCGGAGCCAAAATGGCTGCCAGGTTACTGAGCAGGTGTTTGTTCAGGTTTTGGATGAGGTTCATCTTCTTGGCCCTGCTGTAGAACTCGCAGATCTGCTCGTAGCGCTCGTGGACGAGCAGGAGGGAGTCGGTGACTGAGTTCCAGCAGGGTGGGGGAGAGGTCTCTTCCAGGGAGCCAAAGGTCTCCTTCGAGAGGCCCGTGGATCCTGCCAGATCTTCACAGACATTCAGGAGCTCGATCACTTCGTGCATATTGCGAGCCTGTAGTGTTCGCTTGTTCAGCACACTCTGCACTACCGAGTTCAAGGCACAGGCTGAACAACGCAAGCACATGCCTGCCTTGGAGAACGCAGAGGAATTGACTTTGCAGTCTGTGACGTACACCGTCCTGATCTCCGACATCACAAACTCCGAGAGCACGTTCTGTACCCAGTGGTGGATAAAATCACCATTATCTCGAATGTCTACGCCCTTAATTCCCAGGACGTAACTCTTGATGTGGTTGCCTTCCACCTGATAAGCTGTCAGGATGTAGCAAGAATCGGGGCCGATGCTCTGTGAGTGGCAAGTGACACCGATGCCCAGGCACGCATTGCTGCCCAGGGCGCAGGTGACTTTCACCTTCACTTGGTTGTACATCCGAGGCAAATGCTTCAGAGCCAGTGTGTTGAAATTGCCAAGGATTTCGGTGACAGAGAAGGCACCATAGCGAGCTCCACTATCCACCAGGGTCTGTGCTAGCTTGATGAATTCCTTCCCGCTCACCACGCTCAGAGCCCCAAGGTCAGTGCACATCACCCTGAGGAGCCTCTCGGCAATGTTCTGCCGCTCCTTCTCTGGGATCGCGCTGTTCCCTACAGAACCGCTCGCGGATGCTGCAGTGAAATACAAGGAGGGAGAGAAAGCACCAGATGAGAATTGCTCCTCTGCAGCAGAAGAGAGGAGGAAGTCACAAAACACTTCTGAGAGAGACCCAAAAAGGTGGAACATGCCCAGATAATGGTAGCGGCATCTCCAACCCTGGATTTCCTTCCCCAAGGGTTTCAGGTCAGAGGAACCCCCAAGGACAGGCCTTGCTCTTGCTTAGAGCAGCAAGGAGCTTATTGCATGCTTTCCCTGATGTGGGGACTGAGACAGAGCACACACTAGCTACTCACAATCCAGTGCCTTAACCAATGGCATCTCTGTGGTGATTATTGAGGAACTGCCTAGATAAGTTATAATCATGTGTGTGCCATTCGCTATCCACGTCTATGGGCTGGTGGTCACAGCTGGACATCTTTCCATTTTTGTCATTTGAGCCATTTTTGAGACAGTTATTTTAAGAGGAGTTGCTTCAGTGAAACATACAACTTCCTCCACCATCCCAAACAGTGCTGAAGCCCAAATTTCCACTTCTTCCTCTGAACTCCAGCAACCCCACTTTTTGTGGCTGATTTCGGGCAATGTGAATGTCATTTTTGGCCATACCAGAATACAAAAGCACTGAATTTTTGTTCCATCCTTCCTCGAGGCTGTTCAGCAAAACTGCTTTGGAACAGCCCCACAGGGCTGTACTTTACCTTTTCTCGTGGTGAAGCACAAGCTCACAGGATGAGCCGGGGATAAAGCCAGACGCTGGCTGCCTGGCAGCACAGGGAGTGACAGGTTATGCCTATGTCATGCCGTGACAACTGGATTAATTTTTCAACCCCAGGCCAGGAAGTCTGACCTTGGATCAGAAGTTAACTTTTTCCAGGAGTTCCCAAATGCACCCTCCTTACAAACCTTTCCTACTGCCATCCCAGGGTTCCCAGTACTTTTTGCATACAAGCGCTCCTGTAATGGGAGTGGGTGCTCTGCTCTGCAGGATAGTACATGAATTACGGATGAAATCAAGTGCAGTTAGGCGAGGACAAGGGCCTTGTGCAATGCCCATCACTGCTGCACCCTCTCTGACAAGTCACTTTTTCAAAGTGGACAGGTAAGCCCAGGACAGAAGAGCAAACACTGCTACGTACTATTGTTGGCGTTATTTCTTTGGAGCTGTGGTTTCCACTTTTCTTCAACAACAGCTAGAGGTGATCTGGGCTGGCTAGAGGCAATACTGTTCTCGTTGTCAGCTGTGGGGCAAGAGACAGGGAGGCGTTAGCACAAGATAGTAATGCTTAAAGCACAAAGAAGGGGAAACAGTACCCATCTGCTTAGCATTTATTTAAGGTTCCCTTAACTAAGGTGACAACAATCTACTACATCCTCTATAGTTTTTAAGCAGTTTTCAGTGAGATGGCACGGTACCGTCACAAACTTTGAGAACCGTCTTTGGACATGCAACCTATCACCTCCCAAAATGTGGCTGAAATGACAACGGCTTTTTCTGCACATCAGTGACATTGATGCCATCAGCACACCTTGAGAAATGTCTCCCAATCAACTGAAGCTGCACACCAGGAGGAATAGATGTTTCTGCCTGACGTGCAGTTTGCTTGCTTTTGAAATGAAAGCAGTTGTAAGAAACATTTATCCTTCCTTTGCCTTACTGCCTCTTTCTGCACCGCACGTGGCTTCCCTTTTCTTTACTGTTAAGTACTTTGTTTTTCAAGCTACGCTCAACCCCTCTGTATCTAAGGATCTTATTACAATCTTCATATATGGTTTCCTCTCACTGTAGAGAAAGGGCCAATCTCCCCTCGGGCTGCTCACTGCTGCCTCAGACTGGAAACAAAAAGAAAAAAAAAGTTTCTGGAGTGTGACCAAAGATCATTCCTCCCTATGGCTGCAAAGATACCAACTGCCCTAGGGGTCTTTGAGTTCATGCTCCCATTTCTGTGTATGTAACTGGGCTGAACTCTTTGGATGCCAATCTGATGGGATCTTTCAAGGAAAAGCAGTCAGGATCAGTAAATTTTGTGTTGTATCCATGTTCTGTCCTCTCCTGTGCCCCAAGAACTTGTCCCCACCCTCTACAGGCAATTTTCTAGTTCTTAGTATGCTTCACTACGAAACTGTGCTCTGAAATAGGCTGTAAAGCAACAATAAAGTGCACAATGAAGAGAGGTGGAAGAGGAAGGAGAAAGATGGAGAGACTGATGACCAGGCTGAACAGAAGGATGGAATTAAAAACAAAGAAGACAAACCAGGTCCTTTATTCATCACAGCTAGACTCATCTCACCTAATTTTGGATATCTCTATTAGACACACCTCTCTTCAAAGTGGCCCCCTGGGGCTCCTTTTACACTCAGTGGTGCAAAACAGGCTTAAGAGTGTGATTCATTCACCCAGGCAGAACTAGATGCCTCTAGTACTATAAGAACCATCATGCTCTGAACTCACCTGGAGTCAATGACGACTTCTCCACTGATTATAAAGGGAGTCCAAGTTGACCAGCTCAGGTGGCAGTATCTATAGCCTGGGCACACCAGCATGCACTGAAATGAATCCTGCCCCAGCGCTCCAGACAGCAGAGCACTAATTAGAGGAATGCCTTATTAAGGTACACACAGGTGCTTTGCTCTGCAGCCCAGGTTGATCTGGTGCTGGGCAGAGCAGTGGGCTGCCCATCAGAACAAACAGGAGAAGGCAAAGTTGCCCTCCTTCACGTGTGGCAATGACCTGGGAGAGAAGGGAGACCAGCAAGGATCTAGAGACAAGCAATGATGTGATGAAACTCCAGTGCCCTCTTCCTTACGAGCAAGTCCTCTCAAATCTGAGCAGCTCTGCATGTTAACTGCTGGGGCATTCACAAGCCTTGCTGATGAACAGCCACAGACTGCACAGTTATTATTAGGTCTGGGCACTGCACTGGCCACAGACTGGATCAATACCTAAGAGCCATCCAGGATACGACAGAACCAGGGTAGACTCTGGGACTGCCTCGAGGACTGTATGTGCTGCCAGGGAATTCACTGGTCGTGGTTGGTACCTGGGAAGCACTGCCATGCTCAGGACTGCAGCCAGAGGTCGGTCTTTGCAGGTGTGGAAGAGACGGGAAGAGCAGGAGGTGCTCCAGTGGATGCCAGTGATCAGATATGACACATCACTTTTCCCCCAGCATTTGCCTAGACCAATTGTTCTTGTGCTAATGTCACCACTGTCCTCAACTCCAAACATCTGTGGGTGGGCAAAGGAAAATGCTGGATGTTGCCTACTGACTTTCACGGTTCAGGCCTTCCTTATCTTGGAGAGGGGCAGGTGGGGGGAGAAAGACTCTATATTTCATCCCCCCAACTCTTTTATCTTTTTCATAATTCTAGGGGATTTATTATGTACAAATATCTGCTGGCATTCAATATGGCATTAATGAGATTTGTGCATTTCAGTCTCATCTTCCTTATCAGGCAGTCTGTGAACTACACAGATCATGGTTCTTTAATTTCTCTTCATGCCTCCAATCCTTTAATTCAGGTTCAGCCTAGTCGTCCTTTTACTTTTTTAGCTCTAGATTGTAGGAAGGGCATTATATGGTAGCACTCAACCTGAACAAAGTACTTTAAAGGGAGTCAAAGCTGTATATTGTACAGTGTAATTACAGAACAAATGCCTTTGCCTGGTGTTCTGCTGTTCTATTTCTGCTTTTCAGCCTCCAATTTACATTCTAATTGCTTCTTCTCATTGTGTAGCTGCTTTATGGAGCTATAATCTCTCCTTATTACCTTCTAGCTTCCAGGCTCAGCCCCTCAATGAGTCAAGAACCAGCATGTCCCCGCTCTGCGAGGCCAGCAGCATGTTCCCTGTCTTCAGTCACTTGCAAGAGGGGCTCAGTGGATGCATCACGTTGAGTTGGAAGAGATGAGCCCTCTGCATCAGTCACGGTAAGCCAAACTGGACTCCTGAACACGTTAACTGCGGGAATATTTGACCCATATGGGCTTCTTGTATCTCTGCATCCCCATAATGAAACATTACTTGAGCCAGTCATATGCACTGGTATAAACGGCTACTATGCCAGTGTCCCCAGTATGTGGATTCTATGCCACCAGTTCTGCTGACTACTGCAAGGTCTCTGCACCCCCAGACTTCAGAGATGTTGTGCCAATGCTGTTTCTTGGATATGGAAATCCACAAGCTCCGACAGACTAAAAGGCAACAAACTGCGACCAGAGTAACTGCAAGTCTTGTGTAATCTCCACTGTCGCTCTGCTTAAGTACAATATCCAGAACCGGACACCCACCAAAGCTGTCTGTAGCTTTCACACCTCTTCATTTTGTCTTGCCCTCATCCCACAGTAGCAAATACCGCGCCGCTCGCCCCCAGCTGCACAGATCTGGAGGAAAGGCTGCTGTTCCCTCCAGAGGAAGAGGCATGAGCACAGGGCTGGCAAGCACCACGCACAGAGATGCCGCTTTCACAGGGGGCAGGGTCGGTGAAAACACTGGAGAAAGCACTTAAAGAAGACACGGACAAGCCTGCTGTCACTGTACCAGTGAGACATTGGGGGGGAAGAAGCCAAGAAGAAGACAGTGACTTACAAACGGAGCAGGGAGAGATAAGAAAATACAAGGTTCAACAAGAGTAATCCTGAGTTGAAGAGAGGGGATCTCTGCTGACATTACATGAGTCAGATCACCGATACTTGCTCCCTCAAGCCCTGTTCTGTGTCCAAAGTAACCCAGGTGAACAAGCCCAGAGGCCATGGGTCATTGGTAAGGAAGAGAGAAGGAAGAAGGTGCAGACAGCATTAGCTTAACATTTTCAACAGCTCACACCTTGCCAGTGAATTGTCATTTTCCCCTTTGACACCTTAGCCTTGGTCCCTCCTTTGCAGCTTCTCTACTCGGTGTCACCGAGAGCTGTAACTCAAAATGCTGCACTTCAGTACCAGAGACCAGAACAAGGAACAGGATGGTCAGGACGCAGCTGGAGGCAAGCAGAAATTGCCATCGACAAACAGCAAGAACAGACCCCAACACCATGGAGTGACGGCAGAGCTTCACCGCTCCTCGGTGTAACATTAAGTCCAATTGCTCCACATTAATCAGCTTATGTTCTAACAGAAAATAATATCCACAAAACTCACACCATCTTATAACAAATCACCCTAAATGTCTATTTATAACATTACAAAGATATAAATGAAGCAGCTGCTGAACAACACATAAAGCCTGCACTAAGATTTGCCAATGACTGAACTGGAACCGAGGAACCGCATGGATGAAGAACTCAAGGGACACTCACTAAAATTAGGTCTAAAACTGAAACACAGAACAAGTTAAGAACTTGGATTAGAATTACTGTTACAGAATGGAAAATACGGTTTTCTTCAAGCTACTTGTCCTTCTGTGCCACTCTAGTCACGGCTTACCTGTAAAGTAAGGGCAAATGCAAGCACTGAACGTATATCTCAACAGAGCAGCTGTCTGTCTGAGGACACAGGTTTGTCAAAAGTGAATTAATTTGTAAACCTGTGTTAATTCACTTGAGTTTTCATGCAAGAGGAAAAAAAAGAAAAAAATTCCGCCAATATAAAAAAGTCCTCTTTCTACATTTTTGAATATTCTGAATGCTGTCTTTGAACAGCTTTGGCTTTGAGATTTCAAAATCGTCTTTTATGTATTGTGATAGAAAACAAAAAAGGTAGCTTAGAAACAAAGTAGTGGAACTACTCCTCAGAATTTTCTTTTGTAGATAGCCGAGAAGGAAGAGAACACAACTGATGAAATGGCAAATTCTTCTTCTGAGAACACATTTCAGTCCTTTGCAGAACTCCAGGAGACACAAGCGCAGAAAAGGACTTGTGTAGGCAAAGGCTCTGCTGCCCTGCAAGCATTTTTGCTTTGTTTGCTTCAATGAGAACTACCCTTTTTGCGGGAGGAGGGATTTAATCTGCTGTAGGAGTGACCCATTAATGCTTATGCAATGAGCATTTCCTAGATACCTTTGGATAAAGGGAATGAGTAGTTTGATGTGCTCTGTGCTAGCATGGCACGTTTCCTCTCTTCCTATGGAAAGGAGTAGTATTTATGACATGCCCTGAGCCTTGCATTGTTGCAGCCACTGCTATGTGGTTCAGCCTTTGAGTATCTTTTTAGCTGCAGGTGAAATTATTGGGGCTTTGGAAACCGTGAGCACAGAAAGCTCTATTGACACACAACGGGGTCAACATCAGGCATCAGCGCAGAATTTAATTCTCCGCTTTAAGCGAGTCGAAGTGCCCAGCTTACCTGCATGGGACTGCATGTGCTCCAGGAGATTGTTATAAAACTGGAACTGGATTCCACAAGCTCCACAGGTGTAAGGCTCTGTTTGGGAGAAATCAGTTCAGAAGAATTATACAGAGTATGCAGGGAAGCAGCACACGTGCATACTTCAGTTTGTACAGTAGCGGGGCAGCGCCACAGGGCCCGGTCCTCGTCACCTCAGCCCACGTCTGCACGTCACAGCAGCTCCTTGGAACGGAACCCGCAGGGCTCAGGCTGTGATTCGGGGGGCACGTCACTGCTTCCTGGGCTGGGGTCAGGCATCCATCCGCGTGCTTCACTTCACTGCCACGAGAAGGCCCGGGGTGGCAGAGGGACAGCTCCTGCACTGAAGTGAAGCACCTGCGGGTGTGTGTGGGGGATCTGTGAGTCTGCACAAAGATGTGAGAGGCTACACACTGACCGGGGTTTACTAGTTCATGCCTGCTGCAGGCCGTTTTCAGCATATCCTTGTTCTTTTCAAGCCTGAAAGCAAAGCATGATGAATTAATTTTACATCCTGTTCTGTCAAATTCCAGCCTCTGCTGCCTTTCCTGAGTAAGACAAGGAGCATCGGGTTGTGAAAATCCTGTTGCTCAGAAGTTGGGGCATGGAGGAATGCCATGGGGGAACTCAGCTTGGTTTTTCTGTGGCTGTCGACAAGTGCAGCGAGACCGGGGAATGGTGAGCGCCACTGGGCTTGGCAGCAGCAAGTCGCCGGGGTTAAGCAGAGGTGGAGGGGAAGAAGCACAGAAATCAGAGCTGTGCCAGAAGGCTAAGAGCAGAGCAGGAGAGCCATGTTGCCAGAGTAATATGGATGAGCTGGAGTCAGGAAAGAGCTGGGTGCAGAGCTCCCTCATGAGCTGATAGATAGGTTTAGTTCTGTTCTAACAAGTATGTTGAAAGTGCATTTTTTCCACTGAATTAACCTAATAGGAAATGTTTGCAATTACTCGTTTAAACAGTATTAGTTGAGTGCATTAGCTGACAGATGTAATATCAAACTACAGTGGCTGAAATATGTTAACATTGCATTTTGCTTCTATACCTCCAGATATACCAGCACACTGCCACCATTTATGCTGTGGCATTTTGTTTCATAACAGCAGAATGGACAAATGCAAGCATTTGCTATATAAACAACTTCACATATAAATGCCTGGCACACACAGAGCAAGGTCTATTGCTACAATATACCAGAAATCCGTACCTATGTTCAAAGGGAAAAACATACTCTGCATCAATGAAACTTAAGAAATGTATTGCACATAAGCAAAAGCACCGGTATCCAGGATGGAAGAACCAGAATACAGGAAAGCACAAGCCTGACTTGGCTATAGTCTGTAAGATGTCTATCTCAGGTAGCAAACCCCCGAATTCATCAGATGGCTACAGGAAGCTGTGAGGAAAAACATAAAAGAGACCATAAGCGGTTCGTATAAGCTATACTTATATGCCGTAAGGTTAAACACCCTGCTGTGCCTTTGCCACAGAACCTACAGCCCTCTGAAAAGATGGAGCCAGCTGCAGGAGGAGCTGTGCTCAATGCTTTATTTAACTTACTGTATTTTCTTGTGATGCTACTCCTGTGTTTTGCTGTAGTGAGGAAGTTTGGAAATACTGTACTTAAGTAACTGTGCTTGTGAAAAAAAGGGAAGGCTTTGGCAGCTGAGTGGCACACTTAGGAATTTCAGGACTGGGAGAATTAACATGGACTGGCTGTTTCTGTTGAAATCATCAGTAGTGAAATAGTCAGTTGTGGTAAAATGCCACAAGAGGTACAATGTAATCTAATTGTTTAGACTCCTTTTGTAATTATCAGAGAGGAAAAGACCCCACATGGGTGCAAACCATCCCTGTTAAATACGTATTTCAATGTCAGATGACCTGTGCTACAGATGCACCTATTTGCCTCTGCTGCTTATGGAGCCTAGACTGCTCAGACAGAAATGTCTCAAACTAAGTGGGGTGACTCCCCCTTCAAGTGTCAAAATTAACATTTGATTAATCTAATGAAAGAAGTCACACTTCAAAGAGCTTGCTGAATGTTGCCGACAGGTTCCCGGCAGAGTCAGAAGAGCTCTGGTGCTGCAGCCAGGGTAGCTTGCAAAGCTACTACCCCTGTTCTTTGCCCCATTGCTTTGCTGGAGCCCCTTCCCCTACAACAGAATTGGGAGAACAGAACATGCTGTACATCTCAGGTGCTTCAAAAAGTCTGAAATTTAGAGATGTTGCACCGCAGTTACCTGGGACACTTTGAGGTCTCCACGTGCCATTTAAACCTAAGCAGGCACAGGCATTCCCTTCTGCGATCTCTGCCTGTAATAATCTTGGCCAGAGAAAGCGGTGTTGGAGCAATCCATCCTTCGCTGCTGCAGTCCGAGGACTCTTCTCTGCTCCCAGAGAAGCACACAAACTCCACGGTTCCCCTAGAAGCAGGTTTCCAAGTAGCCACCAGAACAACTCTTCCCCTAAGCTCAGTTACAGGGCGCCTCGCTGGGCAGCAAATCACTCGCATACATCCAGCACTCTCCAAGCAGCACATTTCTCACATTTATTTTTCTCTCCTGTTTCACTACATCCTCACATTTCCTCCTCAGCTTATTTTGTCTCACTGAGCTGCTTTACCTTCCTCCTGTTATATTCTCAGCTATTTTATCATCATAAAGCTGTGTTGTCTTTCTTCTAGCTCTCCCCTTTCCTACTCCCCTTCATTCCCAACCAGTCTTCTCTGGGTTCTCCCCATCTCCATCCATCATGAAGCGACCATCAAGGTCTCCACAGTTCTTCATCTCAAGCTTCTCCCTCTGCCACTACAACATACTGTGAACTCAGTGCACTCAGTGACTCTGAAAGGTCTCTCATTTGTGATTCTTCTCAGAAAAATCCTGTTGATTTTCGTCCCATTTCCAAAAGCCTCCCCTTCTGTTCTACTACAGACATGTCCACCTCTGGAAACAAAACCACTGTATACTTTCAAAAAGTAATTTCACATTCTGAAAATGCTTAAACATTTTCTAAATACTTTTGAGACAAAGAGTCATAGAAGTCTACAGTTTGCCACAAACAAAAATGAGTTAAGTTAAAACTAGGGATAAAATTTAAATTCATCCAACAATTCAGAATTCTTTCCTGGGGAGGAGGGAAGGGATGCTTGGGAGGATGTGCAGAACCCCCGTGGGAATGAATGAACTTGCTTTACTTCTCAGGGTTTTCTCAACCCTCCTACTTCTGAGGTTTCAGCTTCTAAGCCCCTTTTGCTCCACAGCGCAGAGCTGGGAACAGTCAGGCTGGCTGGAAGGAGGGTGGGATGCATCAGTACTGGAAGAGGGAGAGGCATCTGGAGGGTGGAGAGAAGAGGCAATCTGTATCTGAAACCAGGCAAAAGCCACCGCTGGAAAAGAATTGCTTATCTGGGCTGGCACGCACAGCAAGTAAATTCCCCCCTCCCTTTGATTTCTGCTTGCAACTTAAAGGTAGAGTTAACTGGAAAAGTTGTCAAAACTGCTCTGAACACCCCTGTGAGCCACACTTGTGCCCCTTTCTCCGTCCTGGGAGCGCAGCCCCCTCCACACCACTGCAGGACCTCTGCTTTTCCTTCCCCAGGGGGAATTTCAGCTCTCCTCTTCCTTGCTCAGACTGAGGTTTACAGCATCCAGAAGGGATCTGTTCTCCATCAGGTGGTCTGAACTCAGCAAGGGGCCCACAGGTCCTCCCACGACTGCTCCAATCAACAAACCTCTCCTTTCCCTCTTGGCTTTGCTGGTGGTGGTACAAGGAAAGCTGGGACCCATTTGTGCTGCCTGCACCAATCCCCCGAGAACATCAGTGCTCCCCAACAGCCCGAATTGTTTTGGGTGGCCAAATTAGGCCTTATGTACGAGCAAAGCAGGAAGAGCGGCTGTGCGGTCAGCTCAGAAATAGCTCAGAGACTTCCAACCTGCAGCAGGACTGCCCAGACAGCCTGTCTCATGCTGCTGGAAACCTTCTCCCTCACCTCCTCAAACCCCTCATTGCTTCTCAGGAACGAATTCCTCTTGCTGCTCCACATCTGAAGGGGTGGGATTTGTGGCAGGAGCAACAGTATCCTCTTTCTATGAGAAAAACCCAGCCATTTATCCCAGGTGCTCAGACAGGCTCCTGGCTCTCACTTGGGCCCATGGGCCTCTTAGCAATGCCAGGTGCTGTGAACTTTCTAGCTCTGTTTCCTTGGCGTGGGCTGGGGAGGAGGGTGCTCTGCTTTCTTCAAGCTTCCTCTATTTGCATTCCCCTGGGCAGACACCAAACACATGCTGGTGGCCACTGGTCTCTTGCTGTGTACTTGGCTTGCTCAGGCTGCGGGCTGGGACTCCAGTTCACACCTGTAACAACAGCTCCCAGAGCCCTGAGCCCTCCCAGGCTGGTGCAGGACGTGGGCTACATCATCCCAAGACCCCACCAATTCCTAGTGGGCATGCAGGGCTGCCGCACTCACACAACCTTCCTTCACACTTGTATCTCAAGGGAGTGGAGGATAAATTCATGAAGCTTTATGAGAAGCTTTCCCTTCCTCTCCTTGTTTCCACAGCTCACTCCTAGTAACCACTGCTCAGCCTAAAGCAGCTGGGTGATGGGAAAGGAGGGTGTGAGAACAGCCCAAAGCTCACTTTACACAGCCACGAAAGGTGGAAGAAGACAGGCGGAGAGCTCATCGGGGCTGCCTTCAGAGTACTCCCCTTTTACAGTCTGAAATCCCGAGCTTTGGTTGCTCTTGCTTTGCTGGCCAGGCTGTGACCTAGGCACGAGGTCCTGCAGTTTGTGTGTAGCAGACTGTGGCCTCTCTACTACTGCCACTAGCGCATCCTACAAAAACTTCACGCGTAAGCCATTAAAATCCTGCAACGCTCAACTCTAAATCTGTAGTCCAGCATTCTCACACTTGGCTAAATGTCTCAGAAGATGAAATGCCAGGCTGCTATTGTTCCTCTACCCACCTCCAGAAGGCAAGCTTTTCACATAGCCAAGACCAGAGCCGTGAAGCTGGGGCAGCAGTCAGAGATGCTGCATTTTCTGCAGGCCTCAGGATACATCTCGAGCTCTCACATGGGTTCATATTCAGGCACAGCTACAATGCACTTTCCTGTAGTAGCAGGAAAAACCGGAGAGCCTATGCAGCAACAGGGAAATGACTCTGCCTGACCCCTGACACATGCGCATCTCCTATCATCCATCTTCTGCCACATGGCTGAGCTGCAAGCAAGAGGCTTTGTTGCAGAAGGGGTGGAAACAGGCTCTAAGCCTTCACAAAAGGATAAGAAATCGTGAATTGGACCCTCAGAGAGTTCAGGCTGCCACATTAGCCCTGCTGTCTCTCTGTCTCTGTTGTTGCTGTACGTTCAGCAGTCTTCTGCAATCCTGTAGCCTAAATTTGGCAGCAGAAAGTCTGTGCATGAAATGGCAAACGTATGGGCCAGACCTGTCCACACAGCACCAGAGAAGGCAGAGAGAGGGTACAACATTTAGCATATGACAGGCGACTGGCTGTCCCCCGCTATCTGTCCACCCACCATCACCACCTACCTCCTCCTCCGATCCCTCCTTTCTCACTGTCTGTCCCCTTCCACTCAGAGCTTGTGGCACAGACCCAGCGGGTTCTTCTCTTGAGCCGTGCTAGCTGTCGCTGTGCCATCCGCTCCTTCCACTGCCTGCCATGCAGAGGAGCAGACCCCAGCTCGGAGATGGCCATCTCTGAAGCGGCAGCGCTATCCCCTCTCCAGCAACTTGAGGATCGCACTGCGCTGAGCCAGGATCCTGTACAGCTCTTCTGAGGCAAAATATTTGAAAATTTGGAAGGAGGAAGAAGTCACTCTGAACGTGTCATGCCCTGTCTGCCAGCAGAAAAGGGATACGCTACAGCCAGCCGATCTTAGTTGAGTCTGACTCTCATTCCCGAGTTTTCCCACAATGTAGAGAGATTGCGTAGTGGAGAACACAAACAAATCTGCGGCAAGCAAGCAGTGCCGTTAGAACTGCAAACACCCATCCCAGGGCACCTCCAGCAGCCTCTTGCAAGCTCAGTCTGAAACTCAAGCATTGCAGCATCCCCAAGCAATGGCATTTCATTCTCCTATCAAGCACCTAAGAGCTTTCCCCCTGCAAGTAGAAGAGACATTATTCTGTGATGCACTGGGTGTTGGCTTCTGAGCACAAAGCACTCCTTCTCCCCACAGCAGCCTTCCCCAGAAAAACCAATCTGCTTTGCGAGCCAGGTCCCTCTCCACGCCGAACAAGACATGCTATCACGTCACCCTTACTGGTTGCCCAGGTGCCTTCTGAAAACACCTTTACAAAAACCGAAAGCATCAGCAGCTGCTGAAGCCTCTTCAGTCTCTTGAGCCACACAGAACTAACACTCACAGTTGGTTGCACAACTTAAAACATCTTTCTCCAGGGCTATTATTAGACACTTTTATTAGTGCTTTATATATACCCAGTGAACAAGGCTCCAGAGTAAAGCAGCAGGCTGCATAAGCCAAGACAGAGAAAAAACAGCATTTGCGCTTAGGTTAAATAAATCACTCTAATTCCCATGTTAACTCTCATTGCCACATCTAAGTCAGAGAAAACAGCAGAGCCTGGTTTGAGGTCAGGTGTGAACATGAATTGAGAGCTTTTAACAGAAAGTTTCAACAGAAAACACCCTGAGCTGCTTGTGCACAAGTGAAACCCAGCAGCCAGCTCAACGACTGATGGCAGCGCAGGGAGCAGATCCCCAGGCAACTCTCTCCTCAACAGAAAGGACCCACATTTCAACACTTAAGTCCACATTTTGATGAAAAACAAATGCAGCAGAACTGTAAGGGAAACTTCTCAGTATTTTTCACCTGATGTTTCCACTGGCTTTAGCTTTAATAACAGTGTAACTGCATCTTCCCAAACCTTTGACACAAACTGATGAAACAATACATTCGACTCAGCAGCAGTCTCCTAGAAAAACATAATCGCATACCAAAATAAGCGGAAGTTTCTTGAAAACAGGACTTCTTTCACTTCCACCCATCTCAGACAATAAATGAGGTGCTACATAAAGAGGTGCTATGAAGCATGTTTTGAAAAGGGGAGTCCTGAATGCATTGCAGTTGTTAAATTTGTGGCACTAATTTGATTTCTCTTCTAATGTGAACTCTCATGTTCTGAATAAAGCTCTCACTGCTTTCTCAGATTTACAAGTGGAGAAAGAACGAGCGTCCTCCGCCACCGTGGCCATGCTCAGGGTGCAGCACTCAGGGCTGTCCTACACTAAGGGACAGCAGTCCTGGATTACGAGGTTGGTGCAGTCGCTATCACCCCTAAAATCCAGGCACAAGCCAAGCAGTAACCAAACACACTGTAAGGCAAAGGAAGAAGATCCGCCTGTTGAAAGCATCAAGGACACTGGGCAGAATCTTGAGCAGAGACCACTTGCATCTGCCCATCCCAAACCTGCTCTCCTTCCCCTCCTGCTTGCTCACCACCATGTCCTGGGCTCCCGTTTCTCATCTGTGCTCTCAGGCCAAAGGGAATTGTCTCTGCAAAGGTGTTCAGTGAGCTGAGCCATGAAGACAAGTTTTCCTGCGCATAAATGTAACTTAATAGTGGATTCATTTTCAGTCTTCAAACCTTGGTCTCTCAGAACATGTATCATTGGCATATTTCACAAAACTTATCTCCCAGAAGGCTGTAAGTGAGTCTAAATGGTCTAGCAGCCACATACTGCACAGAAACACCCTGAAGGATTTCTGTTGCATTTAAATCTGAAACCAGAGCCACAGAAGTGAGGCATTTTGTTTTTGACACCTGGACCCATAATAAAAAAACATTTATTCATGAAAAATGCTAAGAGGGCAAGCCAGCACGGCTACAGGGTGGAAGTCCCCGCCTTTGCGCACCACATCCATCCATCACACTTACTTTGTAAAAGCGGGAAAGGATTTGAAATCAGGGGACTTGCGGTTTCTGCAAAAAAGAAAGAGATTTAAATATTGAGATTGGCAGAGACCTCGCTGCATGCTACACAGCTCTGCCTATCTGCTCACTGATCCTTATCCTTAGTCTGCACTTCCAGATTTAACTGTGGCAGCAAATTATGGCATGTCCAGCTCTGAATTTTCTCTCCCAGTGTCTTGCTAAGTTTCTCATGGCTAGGAATCTGCGTCTTTCCTTCCCATTTTGGTATGTCCAGACATTTTAACATACACCCTATGCTACAGTAATGGAAACAGTCAAGTGGGGAGGGCCAGCAGAAGAAAAGCCAAGGGGGCAAGAAACCCTTTACAAGTGCTTTTTTTGGGGCCCCAGATGCAGATTCTCAGATTCACCGTGCAGCTTCCTCAACCTGAAGCTGGGAAGGAAAACCAGGGTGTTTCAGCCTCACCGGATGGTGTGCCAAAGGAGAGAGTTCCTAAGCAGTGCACGTTACTTCAGGCTGAGAATACCCATTTTCTGTCGAGCACACTTTGCCTCTCTTTAAGGTGTGACTGAAAGGAATGGAAACCCCAGATGCTCAATGAGCCCTTGGTCAACCAGGGGCTGTCTGCATCCACCCTGCGGTGCACTGGAGCAGAAGCAGTGATTTTCAGCACCTCAGACCCTGTGCAGTTTCCTACAGTTTCCAGGTGAGGTCCTTTAGTGTCAAACAGAGGGGAAGAAACCATTAGTGTTAAATAATCAGTCATCAATTCAGGGTATTTACAGAATGGTCCCAGGTCCAAACTTATGAATTGATGCATCGGTGAATGAGGCTCTCAGGGCTGACGGGCTGGTTTGCTTGGAAGGAAAACTTAACTCGTTAACTGCATAGGTCAAGCACAGCGAGCCTTCGTGCTAAATATTTCGATATGATCCCGAGCTGTTGAAGAGGGCTTCAGCTGCCAGGGCCAGCCAGTAAGGAATGAAGATGAAGGCATGGATGATGCTTGGCAAAGACATGAATAGACAGTGCTATGGAAAGGGTATGCATGGAAGGCACCAGCTGGACACAGAACGCTGCGGATCGCCTAACACATTTTTATTACCCAACATTGTACTAAGTGCTAGTTGCAGCTGATGAGGTCTGTATCTGGACGAAGATCTTCACTGAAACAGGTTCCTAATCTGGTCCTACTGAGCAGCTGAACAGGGCAGGCTCCTCTAGGTACCACTCTTTCACAATTTGTGCTCTCTGCCTCCGCTTTGGGAAGCATTGTACTTACTCACATGGATGCTCACTGGACCGTCCCGTGGCTTCAGGCGTTAAAGGGCTCTTTCAGCACCCCAGAGACAAGTAAGCTTTTGAGGGCCAAATCTCGACATTTTACTGTCCCCCTAGAAGTCACCTTGATCTGGAAGCGGCACACAGCAGTGTGTCCTGGTTCTGGCTGGGACAGAGTTAACTTTCTTCCCCGTAGCTGGGGTGTGCGCTGTGTTTTGGGTTTGGTATGAGAGGAACGTTGATGGCCCACTGATGTTTTGGTTGTTGGGGGACTTTTTGGCTTCCCATGCTCTGCCAAGTGCATGGGAAACTGGGGCAGGGGAGCACAGCCGGGGCAGGTGACCCAGCTGGCCCATGGGGTATTCCATACCACGTGACGTCATGCTCAGCATAAAATTAGGAGGCGTGGCCCAGGAAGAGGGGGGCTCTTGCGTCTCAGGATGGGCTGGGTGTTAGTCAGCGCGTGGTGAATAGTTGTATTGTGCATTGCCTGCTTTGTATATTCTATTATTGTTGTTGTTATCATTGTTATTATTACTATTCTACTTTGTTTTATTTTCCTTATCAAACCGTTTTTAGCTCAATCTGCGAGTTTTCCTACTTGTGCCCTCCCGATCCTCTGCCCCAGCCTACCGGAGGCGGGGGGTGAGCGAGCGGCTGCGTGGGGTTCAGTTGCTGGCGGGGGTTAGACCACGACACAGTGGCAGACACCACTGAATACACCGCAGTGAATTCTCGACATACTCTCTGGCTGCCTTCCAGCCAGAAGTGCTAACGTAGTCTCCTCATTATGCTTGACTTCCTATACACGGGAAAACCGTTGTCAGTCTGCAACAGGAGTTCAGGCCACTTGTTAAACATTGCTACTACGGTATTTCAAGTGAAGAAAGACTGTTGGGATTTTTCTGGTCTTTATATTATGGGCCATTTTGTTATCCATGCACTGTAACGTTCCTGCCTCAGCACAGTCAGTTCCACTAAAGCCAACTACTCAGAGAACAGTCACAGAAGTGTCATAGTTTGAATGATTAATTTGGCTTGCTTTAGGGATTTGCTAATCTTTCACTCCACAGATTCTCCAAGCAAAACTGATGCAGGATTTCACCTTTTTCTGCCCATGTATCAGTCAGTGACCCTTTTTGCGATGTCCTGTCCAGCCCCAGCCTGGCACAGTATCTGTGCTTGAAGACTGCAATCCACAGCTTGTATCACTGGCTGTTTGTTCCCACTTCTGCTGACTGCTCACACTCTTGCCTCAATGTCTTTCGTACGTATTGTCTCAATGTCCTTCCTGGTGTCCCAGAGCTCCTGAGCAATTGGCAGGATTTTACCAACAAAGACTTGCTGCTGAGTGGTTATTTTAACCCAGATATCTTTCTTTCTGTCTACAAGTTGCCTGTTGAACACGACAAGTGTTCAACTTAAATACATGTTGCACCAGAAATAAACAGTTCATTCCTGGAAACCTCAATTCCACGCAAATGCTCAGTGGACACAGCGATTCATATTTAAGCGACGGAGCAAAGTGACACTTTATTAACTGAAGCCTGTCTCTATGTTACTCTTCTTCTAATGGTGAGAACTGCACTCAGATTGTAATCCTTCATCTGGGAACATCATTTTTAGGCTGCTTTGAAAAATGCAGCTCTATGCACGTGCAGTTGTGTTGCCCCTTGGTAAGCATTACCGGTGCTCTGCAAGGCTTAGTTACGACAATGTGGGATCTCACATAATGACAACCTCCCCCCTTTCCTCACTCCTCAAACTTGGTCATTAGCAGGCTTCGACCTCCCAGCTCAATGGAAACGCAGCAGTAGCAGGCTTGTACTGTTTGCAAACTAACCAATGGATGAGAAAGGGATTTACCAAAAGATGAACCACTTGAATGAGATTTGTATTTTGTGCTTCGATCCAGCTGACAACCTGCAAGACAGTCGGGTGCATCTCAGGAGGCAGAGGCGTAGGGGCTGGCTGTGCTAACAATCAACAATCAAGAATTGTTATGCCCCAAGCATTAAAGCTTGGTATTCACCCACCAAAAATCCTAGCCTAAAAGTCATGTCTTCCCAGAAGAAATCCAACCAGATTTGGATGTGCTATATGATCACTGGACTACTGAGAAAGAACAGAAGAGGATGTATGCCAAGAACAGAGAAGGAGTAAGATCCCAATATTTGTAACACACCTAGCTGATCCCTCCCACATGTGCACCATGACCACCTGCACTTCCAGTGCAAACCAGCTTTTTTGGACTAGCTGGTAGTGTGAGGACCTGAACATCCTTGTTCTGTAGCAAGATCATCCATCCACTCAAGTCTCATGAACACACAGTAATGCTGACAACGCTCTCAACATAACGATGCAATTTGCTTCATCCCAGAAGTCTGGCAGTAGCCACTGCGTGGGGGTCTTAGCCTGGCCTTCCATTCCGGTGCACCGTGAGTCTTGGCATCATAAGGGCAAGAGTAGGAACTGAATCCCTGTTACTGCAACAGAAGTTGCATGGGGGACTCAAGCAGACATCATGTCTGCTGCCATCACCACCAAACAAAGCTTCAGAAGAGATTTATATCATGCTTTTAATGCTGATTTGCACTCTTTTTGCTGCTTTCCATAAAACTAGTGGTTAGTTCTGCTCAGCTGCTAAGCAAGAATGTCTGTTTAAGAGATACCCTGTCTACCACATGCTAAAAATACTGGGTTTGTGTGGCAAGTGGCAAATGAGACATTTCTAATTATCCTTCTGCTTGAAATAGTTCCATGCTACAACTGGATGGGAATTAGGATCCATAATACATTGTAGGATGCTGCTTATGTACATTTTCACTAGCTAAATATAACTATCTTAAGTGTGCTGCATACACAGGAAAATAAAGTGCACTGCTGAAAAACGTTTCGCACTTAGAACTGATTCACTAAGAAGAAATATAGCATATAAGATCAGGAAACGACAGACTAACAAGTCTGTCATTTCTGAAAATCCCACTAACTGCACGTTTAAAATTTGGTCTTATGTCCTTTAAATTCTGAGAACTGGCACTTCTCAGTCTTTTCCAAAAATTTTTACTTCTAAATCGAAAGGAGGAAATTAACTTTTTTTTGGTCTCAATCTCACCTCAGCTTGGCATGAACTGATTCAAAAAAGAAGATATTTCCCTTGCCCCTCTACCCAGTCTGAAATAAACGCTGCCGGAAAGAAAAGCTTCCCTGTGTAAATATGAGTGAAAAACACTGACACTGTAAAAGCTGTAAATGCTAAAATGTGTTCCACTGGAACTTATGACAGTAATAGTTACCTAATGCAGCAGATGAAATTGAGACATATTTATACAGTTTAAATCAACCTTGAAAGTTAAAAATATTTCCCAATTCCCTTCATAATTTTAAATGTTGTTTCTTTCACATTCATAACATAGCAGGTTTAGACAGCAATAAATACTGTTGATTTCGATTAGTTTTTGCTTTTGATGGCTGTATTTTAAGGTATTAAAGAACTTTTTTTTTCCTTTTTGCTTTGTTTTTTTCTTCTTAAGGTCTCACAATTTCCTTCATCCCTCTTGGCCTGCAGGTGGTGTAACCACACATTCTTCATTTTACTAAGGAGTCATCCATAGCATCCAAAACAACAGATCAGGGCGGGATTATGCTGTAAACACTAAGTTAGAGATGGTTGTTACCCCTCAGGCTTTCCGAAGTCAGACAAAAAGTGAGACAACGGAGAGATTCAAAAGCTTAGGAAGTAACACATCTGTGGTTATACACGACATCACTGCAGGGCCAAGCCAAGCCACTGCAGAGTCCCAGTCAAACGCCGCTCTACCCACTCCAGCTGCGCAGGGTGGAAGTGGAGGGCAGCAAGCCTTCACTATTGAACACGATACACGTATCTGCCCCTTTCTGGGGCTACTTCCTTCCCATGCTCCGGTTGTTAATCACTACGTTTTGCGAAAAGAGTATTTCATAAGCTGGCCTTCAAATATTTTTTGGAATTCAGTACAGAAAAACCCTGCACATGTTAAGACTCGACAAAATGACCACCATCAAGGAGTGTTTTCTTGAAAGCAGCTTTACAGCATCTTAGATGATCAACACCTTATGTATCGCAACAAGCCAATTCGATCTTTCAAGATCAGGTCATGTCATTGTTTTCTGGACCTTGCTTAGTTCAGCAGTGAATAATCACAAGCTTCATGAGACTTGGGAACTCTGCGTTGGCTGCCTGGGTTCCAGAAGCGGCACGAGGAAGCAATCTGCACATTTTAGCAGATACTATTTTTAAAGCACTGTGAAACTTCCAGGTTTCATCAAAAAACAAGGTTAAGGGGCTGTGGAGACTCTCCCCCATTAATACAAAAGACACTCTCCCAGTCATGAGGTGAACAGCAGCTAAGCAGTCCTTCTCCATCACGCCCTGCTGGGAAAAGGACTTTCTGCTAGTAGACGGACTCAAACGCAGCCACGAAGTAGTGTTTGCCATGCAGAACAGGAACTGTTGTTGTTTTATGGCCCGTAAGATGCAGGTTACTCAGGTAAGGATACCAAGTACCTGCATTCACTGACAAGGATGGGGGCTGTGCATAGGGAAGAGACATCTGAAACCCAACATTCTCCCTTCTAGTTGTCTTATTGCCACTTAGGACACCCTACAGCATTGCATCCAAGTCTCTTTTAGGTTGCCCTAGTTGCTGACCTTCCTGCTCTGCTTGTCTTCCTCCAGACATGAAGCGGTCTGTGCCACTGCAGGTCGGGATGGTGAGACAGGGAAAGAGCATAATGTACCTGGCTGGGTGGCCTAAAAAAATACTGCTGCTCTGTTTGGTATCACTATAACTGAGCCTGTGACACAAAACTCACATCCACTAAGAGCAAGCGGTACAGGGAATCAAGCATTTAACAAGGCCAAGCCACACAGCTCTCAGGCTGCTCAAGTGGGACCTACATTTACCTCCCAAACCTGGGGACTATTGTTTACAAAGCAGTAGGAATTTGGTGATAAGCAGCAGATGGGAGTGGGGAGGACGGAAGTGTCCGTCCTTCTATCATTCATCCACATGACCAGCTGCTTCTCTGCCTGTGTGAAATCTGCTGGCTGGAGCACAAGAGAGGACAAGCCAACAATGCCAGAATTACTCCCAAGAGTTCACATCACACATGTGAACACTAAGCCAGAGTATGTCCCACCTACTGAAACACAGCCATGGAAAGAAGGAAAACGGGGAGGTAAGGACATGTCAGCTCTTCAAAAAGGAAGTTACTGAGAGCTCTGCTTGGACACCCAAGCACGCAGATGCCTGCAGAGCTCTCCATGGCCTCTCTAATCACCAGTGCCATTTGTAGAGTGACATGGTGATGCTCACTCAGGCTACTACCAATGAGAACATTTAGACTGACTCCTGAGAACAAGAAGAAATAAAAGAAAAGAAATGGCTTGGTGAAAGAGCTGGAGAAGAACACTGAATGGGACACATAGGAAGCAGCACAAAGATGGAGTCAAGGGGGGAAAGCAGGCTGAGGAAGAAAAGAGGATGCAGGATAGAAAAGAGAAGGGGGAAAAGGGAACAAGTTTGTACATCCCCATGGACCAGTCTGGCTTTGAGGAATGTGTCAGCTGCCTAATGCAGAGAAGAGCTGCTTCCAACCAGAGCCCAACTCCCCTCAAACCAGTCCTGAGCAGCTCACTCAAGCTTCTCAGGTTTCCTGGCTCAGACAGAAGTTTAGGTGAGCATCTTGCAACTCCCCTCCAGCCTGCCAGGCCCTAGACTAAGCCACTAAAATAAACTGACCATACATGTGGTGCAGACAGAAACACTTCTTACAATGAAATAAGACGGGCAAATCATATGAAACTCACTACTCAATTTGTAAGAGTTTCTGGCTTTGTTTTGATTTTTACTGTGAGCTTTTACTCATGTGCTTAAAATGTTGCAGTTCAGATAGAAACAGAGTCAGAAGGATGAGTGTGATGTAAGCTGGTACAAGGAGATGGCAGGGACAATCTGAGATGTGTCACAGCAACAATGGGTCAGTATTTAATAGCAGTTCAGACACAAGTAAAGTCTTGGATTATTCAATACAGCCACTCTTTTTTTGTGCGTGCTTCTTGTCAGTGGTTCCTGGATCCCTCCCATGATAGAGGTTCACTTCCCCTCCTGCAGCTTTCTTGGCTTTACGGACGAGCTGTTTGATATGGAGGAAGATAATTCTGTCATTCCTCTATAGGCTATACGGGGCTTGACAGGAATAAAAAAGGAACAATCTAAGGTTGCTGCTTTCAAAGGGCCCCGGAGGAGTCAGGAACCCAAATGGTATATTGGCATTTAAAGACATGCACTTAAAGGCTTTGAAACCCTTCAGACAAACCACTACCCACAGAAGACAAGACATGAGGAGCAGACCTGCTGAGAGGCAAGTGGCCACTGTCAGAGCAGCAAGTCAGGCTAGTAACTCTTGGCAGTCAATGAACTACACTGTTTTGTGTCATGTCTGACAGCCTGGTTGGGCTGACTGATGACAGACTTGGCCAGCCCCTAAGGACTCCTGACTGCTGCTACCCAAGTGGAACAGGACTAAAGAGTACAAGGGCCTGAAACACAGACAAGCTCACCTGATGGGTTCTGCTTACACCTCTTTTCTTTAGGTTTTTCTGTCCCCGAATGAACAGCTGTAATTGTGGTGAATGCTTGGATTAGTACAGAGTTGTTCCCCAAAACATAACACACAGTATTTTAGTAACAAACAACTTCTTTCCCATTCACTATCACACACTCTGCTACCGCACATGGGTTTTCCAACACCACTTAATTCCTTTTCCATGGAAGGAAAAAACCATGGTTCCAGAAAGCCCCTTATTTGCTTCAGAGGCAGACATAAACCCCCACAACAGATGTAACCTGCTTCAAGGAGAAATCCCTTCCCTTACCTGTCCATTTCAGCTAGCGGCGTTGCGAACACCACACGTTTTGGTATTCTTGAATGGGTAATGGAGGGAGGCCAGCCTTTTCTGCTGGCATGTTATTTATCTCTGCATCAAGATGCCGAAATTATATTTCATCTGGTCTGTCTCTTATGCTCCAATTAGGGAGCATAAGAGAATGGCAGTGTCCCACTTGAAGGCAGGGGGATATATTGGCAGGATAAAAATCTTGTAAAGAAAACTCTATGAATGGTGTACCTAAACAAAACTGTCTAGGCCAGTGGTTATGTTTAGTTACTACCACTTGGACTTAAAGCTCAAAGGAAACTCCAGAAGTGGGGTAAATTTGAATTCCTTCTAGCACATGTATTCTGGTCCCGTATCTACACATCTGATACGCTGTGACCTCCATGTAGCAAACTCACAAAGAGCTGGACTCCGGTTACAGCGATGTGTAAATAAACTGCCACATTTAGCATCACTTAATATGCAAACTGCTGTTCTGCTCATAGCGCTCAAACTTTTCTTGCTTGTTGTGAATGGCTTTGCTTCACAAGGACTTCACTGATGCACAGACAAAGAACGAGTACTGCTTTATCTCCATCCATATTCCTCTTTCTCTACATCTTTGCTCCCTGTTGAAAAATCTGTGCTGAAGTATGTGGACCTTGGGAGCAGGATCCCCACATCATCATTTTTTACAGTGCCAGGAACCTGGGGAGGATTGAGAAGAGGGCACTACCCCAGGAAGGCTAGCTGCCTGCAAGCTTAAAGAAAGTACCCCAAATATACAAACAATCACCGATCACAGCTGAATCCTGCTCTGGAGAGGGACGCGGTAAGCAACAGCAGGAGGGAGTGAACACACTTACCGCTGGAGTTCTGAGAATTGCTGTTTGTTTCTTCAAAGTTGTTTTGCGCTTTGCCTTCCACTCTCCTGCTGAAAGCACTTTCTGCTGGGTGGAGAACAAAGCAGGGATGGTGACTGGTCAATACTGGATACAGAACCACACAGACAGGAGGCAAGACAACATGGTCCTGCGCCACATAATAGCACACCCTGAATACAGCAGAAAGGTCAAATACCTCATTTTGAAGCCAAATGGGCCAGATTCATTGAAGGGATAATAGGTAGGTATTTTTCTTGAATGCCTTCTGGCTGAGGTGGCCTGGATTAGCTCTTAGGGAGCCCAGGAACCCCAGTCCTGACTGAACCAGAAGGATCATGGCTTCCACCCCACAAAAAAACCCCACCCCCTATCTTCCTTTTCCTTAAGACAATAAGCAGCCCTTAAAGCCTCTGGCACAGGTGACCAGATCTGCAGACTGAACTCAGGTCCTCACCACAACATGTAGAATGTTACCTACAGAAGCACTATGCCAGCTCTCCCTGTGCTTCCCAGTGATCTGCATTCTCTTCCTAAACACCCTCCCTGAAAGGTTCACGTGCAGGACTGAAGGGCTGTCTCAGACCCTGCCCATGATGTCTGGAAAAGCTACGGTAGATCCTCTGGTCCTCCGTGCTTTCCAACAGTGAACTCACTACCCCACCCCTCCCCAGGGCCAAGCAGGCAGGCCCTGCTCCTCTGCATCGTGCTGCCAGCCGGTGCTCTCGGCAGTTCTCTTGCTTCGCACACTTCAGCAACAGCGCAGGGCAATTTCCCGGTAATTGTAATGGCAGGACTCCTCCAGCGTGCAGAGGTGGTTCCTGACCCTGGCAGTAGCTGCAGTGTCCCGAAATGTCACTGTACAGCCCAGCTGAGGTGCCTCCCACCTCCTCAAGCTGGTGTCCCTTAGCACAAGTTCAACAGTACGAGGTCTCGTCTCACTTCAACTAGGTTTGCAGTATCTGGGCAAATGTATTTATTGTAGTGCCTCAAAGGATAAACTAGAAATACATAAAATGAAAGGTGAATTGGCCAAACTAATGTGTATGGTCTATGCTGTAAAGACTCTTATCATACGTGGACTCATTCATGGAGTCCACTGTTACCCAATGGATTTATCTGAAAGTGGCTTAGCAAGGCTCTGCTGGGCTCAGCGGCATGCAAGTTGTATAGGGAGGGAGTTGGGGGAAAGAAGTCTTTCATTCAGGAGTGACAGGGACTACTGAAAATTGGTATCAGATCATTATTTCGTTACGTATTTCTGCAGACCACTGGAGTGGTCAGAACTGCTGTCATGACTTTCATAAAGAGGGCCCAGCTCCCTGCAGCCTCACACCCCCTCTGTGCTGAGGACACATGGGCTTTATGACTGATGTGACTAGAAAAGACCTGAACTGCATGAAGCTCCTAGCCCATGAATTTTGGTCCAGCCAATCCTTAGCGGACCCTTCAGAGTCCTGAGCAGGCTTCTCAAATTCTCTCTACTACATTCCTGACGCTTTCTAAAATGCAGGAAAACAGGAAAACTTCGTAATCAAATAGTTAAAACAGAATCACATAAAACAGGGCTGAAAAGGAACTGGATACATTATCTAGCCCACCCCCATTGACAGATAAATAATAGGGATGAGAGGCCTTAAGTAACTAGAACATCAGATGGCACAGTAGGAAAAAGAGACCACGACAAAATGGATTAGGCCAACCTGCCCCCCCAAGAGACCCAGGTTCAAATCCTGGCTTAGGTCACAAGTGGAAGTGAGTTGGAGGTCTCCAAAATTGTTTGGAAAAAATTTGCATGGTAGTTTTGTCCTCATCCCCTATCCTTTTTTTTTTTTTTTGCCAAGCATGGCAATAAGAAAAAACTGGTTTAATGCATCTCCTTGGACTTACTGTGTCCTTCCCACACAGGAGAGGGCAGTTGACACAAGTTGTCTCTCTCTCCCTCTCTTCCCCCCACCCCTACCTGAACCTTTTCCATGTGAAGCAAAATTATCTGTAGAGAGAAAGTAAGTGCCACTCTAATAAGCGTCTGTGCAAACGCTGTCAGTGGAGTGCCACTCCACTGTCCCTGGTATTATCCAGGCCCACGTGGAACGTCTCTAACTGCAACACTCGGAAGGCATCCCTTCTGGAGACTGTCTTCCTGATAGGTGTTATGGTCAATGCATTTGTACCAGAAATTCAAGAAGCTGCTCAGATTGCATTTGTACAAGACACTGCCTTGAAAGACACCACGGAAATGACGCCACCGGATAGACAGGGTAGGACCCCCAGATTAACATTAGTTTCCTGAAGATCAATCTACCAGGCTCAAGCATCATGTGATTCCATCCTCCATAGAGGAAGAGAACAGCTCAAAGTTTTTACCCAATGTACTGATACACCTTTTGATTAGAGAAGTGAGGGGGGAAAGTGCCTTTACAAAAAACATCTCCCAGTTACTGCTCAGATGAATCTGGCCTCTGACCCAGGAAGGCTCCCAGTTTTTCCACTTTTGTAAGAGACATGAAACTGGAAGAAGTTGTTTCAAGTTTAAGCAAATAACGAAAAAGGTTTCTCAGCTTTAACTCCTGATTTGGTTGAACTGGATGGACCCCAGATTAGTAGTAAAATCATATAAATATTTAAGAGGTGCAATAACAATATGGAATCTCAGGACTCACAAGCTGTAAGAAGACAGGTTACTCACTGCAACATCTGGTAGCTGTGGATGTGTGTGTCATCTAAGAAAAAGCATCCTTGTTCAGCATCCTGTGGCCTCTCCCACCACAGCCACCTCTGCTGCTCGGCCTCTGTCCATGCCAAACATTTCAGGGGCATTTAAACACCAGCTGATCAACCAGCCCTTCTTCTGTACTGAGATGGAATATGTATCTATCAATCCCACAGATTTAAGAGACTGCTTCCCTGCTGCCTGGACATGTGAACGCTATGTCTCACATCCTATTTATTAATAATTATTTTTCAGTGCTCTTTGCTTTCTTCTTTTTTATCTTTTTTTTAAGATTTGATCTTGTTTGGAAGGAGGAAACAGGGACTATGGGAGGATCAACCTTAACTTGAGTCTTCTAACACCTCTGTAACTGTTCTGTACCACTAATTTTGCTGCTGGAGCCCAGCTTATCTCTCGGTGGTTCCTGTGAGAGGTGGAGCACTGTGACAATACCTGTAGTCCGTTTCCCTTCCTTAGGCACAGGCCTAGCCCTGAAAATATCGCCTTGAGGGAAACAAACACTAAAAGCCAAACAAAGCTGAAAACCAAACAAAAATCCCATACCTGACAAGTCACTATGCCAATCCTTGTCAGGAATCTCTCCTCAGTTTGTGACACCAGGATTTGAAACAGGGTCTTTTGTACCTCGTGGTTAGCATGATGCTTTAAAAAACCCAACTTGTCACTGGGAAGAGGTAATAAAGACCTACTGCCGATCTAATTTTTTATTTATAACGTGCCAAAGGATCTAATCCCCTCAACTGCTTCTGGGAGTAGCTTTTCTGGGACAGTCATGGATGGAGCAGACTGAGTCCAGGAAGGGTCAAAAGCCAACCCAGGGCAGGATTGGACACTAAGCAGTTAAGAAAGTTGATGGTAGAAAGGCAATTGGTACCTGTGATGGCCTTGCTTCCTGGGGATCCAGAATTTGGAGCGCGGAACATCTGGGATTGGGATGCCGGTGGGACACCGGAGGGGGTGCGGTGCAGGAGGGTAGAACATCGGTTTATTGAAGCCGGTGTTTTTTTGCTGGATTGGCTCGCCTGTGTCTTCACTGCCACGAAGAGTGGAGATCGAGAGAACTCTGGATATGAACACTCAGAACTAGTGCCTGGACAGTCAGTCAGCTCCCAGATCGTGTGCCTTCTGGGAAGGTTGCTTTCTAACAGCCATGCTCACGAATCCCTTGCATGGGGACCTGCAGCGACTGGATCTACTGATCGCATGTAACAAAACTGTTTTCCCCACTCACCCGGGGGGACAGATTCTTGAAGCTTGTTAGTTCCCTTCCACACCTTTAACTGCCACGTGACCAACCCATTCCTCCTCCAGCAGGAATCACCCCATCCATCCAGGAGTACTATTTGATTGCCATAGCCTGGCTGCATGTACCTGCATCTCTGTCCTCCATTTCTAGATATGTAAGAGTTTGCATTTTGACAGTGGGTTTCTAATGTGATACTCAGAGCTCTGAAAAAGGAGAAGTTTACATCTTTGTTACCTGAATCTTGCATAAATCCTAGAGATCTCCAGCTACATTCCTTTTCTCGCTAACCAAATACAAAGGAAAGGAGGCTATTGGAAATGGAAGGGAATTAGGAGGCAGAGTTCTCATCCTGCAATTCAGGAAAGGCCTTTTGGCTTCCATCTCCAGACAAGTACTGGTGACATGTGGAGAAATTCTGAGTATTACTGGGATATGCTCTCTGAATGTATCTACATTTTGGTCTCTGCAATGCACAGTGAGAATCACCAAGAATTTTCAATGCCAAAAGTCATACGAAAAACCTTCGGGAGGGCAACCCTTTGCCTAGGCTCTATGGATTAAAAAAAAAATTACAAACATGGAGAAACAATCTATCAACCCCCTTTATTGCCCAGAGGCTTTTTCCGTGGAAATTTGGATATGGCTCCTGAAGCCAAGTCCCACTCCAACCATCTGCCATGAATAATCACTAAGAAACAAGGTTCACATAACCCACAGCCCACGCCCACCACCAGTAATTTCTACAGTGATACTTTAGGATGCCTGTAGTTGGATGGACAACACCACCACCTGTTCATCCGATACAGTGTAATTCAGAAATACTTATCCACATTGAGCAGTTCTCCGTCATGGACTGCCATGGCAGCACAACAGCCTGTCTCTGAAACAGGTGAGGAGAAAAGTCACCCAGACTGGGACTGGATGCTCATTTCCAAAATCCCATGAGACATTATAGTCCTCACATGTGAACTGCTCTCATCTTCCCTGCCAGCAGTTGCTGAGCAGCACTGGAGAGTGAGGATGTGTACATTCCAAGTGGCTTGCAAAAAGATACTCAAAAGAAACAGTTTTTTGTTTCACTTGATCTGTTACACAGATCCAAGATGACATTTCCTATAAGTGTTAGTGTACTTCTGCAGGAGATTCTGCACTAGGTTTTCTCATAGTTTAGGTCAAGATACTTCTCCTCTGCTTGGTCTTTGGCCAGCTGAATAGGCAAGAGGCTTTCTTTTGCTTCCTAGACTTCATTTCAATCTCCATGGATTATCTTCCTCCAATTGCTGCCAAACTGCCAGCAAAAATGTAGTCAGATATGACAATTTCCTGCTTAAGCATAATCTAGTTTCCCATGAGGCCCATTCCCACCAACTGCTGCTTTATTCCCCATCTATACCAAGAGAAGTAGCAATCAGCCAACTATTCAGTGTCAGAAACAACGTGCATCCTCTGCAGTCCAGATACTGCTGAGATCTGACATCTGAAGAAAAAAGTCTCAATGCTATGAGGACCTCCAAAATTACTTCTTTTTCCTCACAACTTGAGCAAATTGTATGTCTTCAAATTCAGACCCCAGAGAGAAGGATGCTCCATCTGACACTAGGCAGAGACAGAGTTTGAGCCAGCAAGGCAAGACAGACAAAAGAATAATAGTTCTAGCAGTCTGGAGGATGCATTGAAAAAAAGTTTTAGTTTTTAGTTCATCAGATGATGAATTCCCTCTGAAGACTAAGCAACACAGGTAGAAACGATCATGTAACTCCTCTGTTCTGCTCTTGAAAAGTCATCTTCACTCTGGAACTCACTGCCTCAGGCTGATGAAAAGGCCAAGTTCAAGATATTTCCAAAAATGAAAATACTGAGTTGCTGAATGGTTACAAAAACCTCCTGCCTCAAAATCTGCAGCTAGACAGCAAGACTGGAGACAGTATTGCAGACAGACGATCCCATAACTGCTACTACGAAGTTTTTGAAACTTTCTCAGAAAGCATCTGAGATATGCCCCAGTTAAAGCTGACATACTGGAGAAGTGAGGGCAGGAGAGAAGTAATGTAGAGCGTAAGTCTCACTGAATGATCTCCAATCGCTTGGTAAACTGAGCCGCACAGAATGGAACATGGTGTGCTAAAGAATACAGATGACACAGCTGATACTTAAAAGATGGGGGACTCTGCCTTGGCAGCAGGAAAAAGAACTTGTTCATTGCTGTGCTCGGTCGTGATGGCTGTAGAGGAGCTCCCAGCTAAAAAGCTAAAAAGGCTGAGGTATGCAATCAGGGCACTTTCAAGAGGGATCAGGAAGACAATGTTAGCTCTCAGTTCCTTCACTAGACCCAGTGCTGGTGCATACCCTTCACGAAGGTGGTTAACAGACTTGAGAATATTCAGATGAGAAGGCAAAAGCATAAATAAAGGACACGAACAGCATACCTTACAATGGAAACATCAAGTCACTCCTTTGGCTTAACTGGGAGGTTGGTCACTATGAAGTGACTTGACAGCAGGCTATACAAAGGTCTAGAAAGGACAGAAATTTGGTAACTTAGTCCTCCTTCACCTAGCAAAGTTATAAATAGGATCCAGTGTCTGAAAGATACAACTGGATATTTTTAGTCTTAATTTAGTGAGTGTAATAATTCATCAAAATAATTATCTTAAGAGGTTGCTGTATTTTCTGTCACTCTTAACAGCAAGATTAGATGTCTCTCTAAAACATATATGTGAGCAATTAAATCAAGGCAATCCTATAGCATGCGTTACTCCGGTCAGTCCAAGGATCACAGTGGTCCCTCCTGCCTTTCCTGTCTTTGGCAAGACCTTCAGACCCCGTGAATGGCAAGCTGTGGCAGTAAGTAAAAAATCTGGCAGACATTTCAACATGTCTCCTTGAAAGATACATAAATCCACACACCACCACGATGCACCACCACAACAGAACAGAGATTAGATTATCTCAGGTAAAATTTTTCCAGGTAAAAATTCTGGCTAATAATTTGTGTATCGCATTTTTTCAGAAAGATCTTGTCAGGATGGGTAAGGAACCGTTCAGATGGTTCAGACGGAATTTCATCATCACCTCTGGAGAAAAACCTATCTTTAATGAATATGATGGAAAATGATTCCTTAACAGTGGCCTGAAATTCAATACGCTGAACAGAAACCTCTGCTATTGGAAACAGGTCTTTCACAGGAAAAACCCTGTGCTCAAACCTATCAAATTCTTGATGTGCTGCTTTATACATACAAACAAATATTGCCAGTGAAGCCTGTTGCTAAGGCACTGTGTAATCAGAGAATGGGAAAAACATCTGAACTCACAGATTTCACTCACTAAGATGGAGGAAGCAAAGACACGCTATCCAACTGGAATCTGGATCTCTTTTTTCCTTGATTAGGCAAGACCTGTGTGGAAACTAGACGTGATACCAAAAAGGATCCCTTTCCCTAAGAGAGAAAGCCATGATGGCAGCTGCCTTTAAGAAATAGTGCATTTAAGCACATTTGATGAACAAATTGTATCCAGTGTCCTTCATGTTAAGAAAAGTAATTGAACAGAGAGGCTTGACGAACTTTCTTGAGCATCTCAGGTGCCAGGGTGGATGTAGCTCTGTCTGTCCCCTACAGAGCCAAGTACGATCACAGGGCTGGCAGGGCAGGGTCTTCGACAGCCAGGGCCCATCCACAGACCCTGAGAGAGGTGAGCACGACAGGACCAGAGATGACAGCCAGGTTCAACCAAGAGTCTAGATCATCAGGAAGTTCATGGCAATGAGACAGGTCCCTGGCCAAGCTGCAAAGTCAATCCACAGGTCAGGGGCAAGATCAGCTCTGCTGAGGATAACCAGGGCCAGGCACACACCAGCGATCCCCAGGGAGGTCAGGGTGATGACACAGGGCTGACATCAAGCTGGGAAGTCAGTCTACAGGTTGGGGTACAGACCAATGAGATCCACAGCCAGGCATGGGCATGTCTACAACTGAGCTGGAGACCAGCATCCTACAGTGTAGCTCAGGCAGTGATTGATGATCCAAAGCCGAGCTGAAATAGGGGATTTGAATATGGGTGGAGGCCCCACGTGAGGCTGGTCGGGGCCATTAAGACCTACTAGCGTACTCAGGGCCCTGACATCATTTTAGATTTTCATGCTGGAAGCAATGGACATGGATAGCTGTGCAGATTTTAGTGCTCTCACCACATATTTCCATGACCAGGGAGTCTGTTGCCTTATCTGCAGTTACCAAAAGAGGATGCATTGAGTGCACACTCCTGAGCCTGGACTTATGAAGCTAAAACCCACTTTTGGTGGGGTTTCTAGCCAGTCCACATCCCAAATGCACTATGTTTTCTCTGCACTGTAAACACACCATCTAAGAGCAATCACAACAGCCCAGCCACCTGCAAATGTGGTTAAATCCGTTCCACCTTACAGAGCAGACAGCCTGGAGGAGGACAGAAGGAAATCTCTGAACCCTCCCCCTATGCACCTCTGTTCAGAGACATTTCTAAAACCGGGACAATGAATGTGCCTACAATCCACTTTTTTTGGAAACAGCCTCTGACACCCTTCTTAGAAAGAGTGAATAAGCTGACAGAAACAGCATAAGAATATGTGTTTTAAAAGAGTAATAGCCCATTTCTAAGCATATGAAAAAGCCCCTACTCCTCACTAACAAAAGGGAACTTCTGAAGGAGACATTTGGCATTAACAATTCCAGGGAACCCCACAGCAGAGCTCTTTTCCAGACAGCAGGTATCCAGCAGCACTGACCAAAAATTACCCTGCAAGGTCTTATTGACTCTGTAGAATATGAGTCCTTGTTTTAGCCCATTTTCAGTAATTTTCCATCCTTTATTATAGAAAACCAGAAAGACAGGCTCCGGAAGGGAAGCTTGCATTCAAGCAGACAGACTCAGAAAGCTGGATTGGTAATGCTGAAGTGTTTTCCTTACCTGCTCCCATTACAGCTATTTTTTTAGCATTTGCCTTATAAGCACAAGACCAGGGTAAAGACACAGCCTCAGCTTTACTTCTTGTGACTGCTAGGGCCAGTTGTGCTTTTCAGGAGTTATGTGTTTACTGCCTCAGAGGGCCTTGGTTTATAGGAAGAGCAGAGTCTGAGCAGTAGAAAGGTGGGAGGATATACTGGCCAGCCTGCCTTGGGAGCTAATCATGCCCTCTCCTGTATGCTCATCAGGGTTAGTGGTTTGTCACTGTACATCATAAATCTTACTGGTCATGGGAACTAGTAGAGGAAAAAAAAAGGTTAAAAAAAAAAAAGGAAAAACAAAAGTTTATGGGGAGAGGGTTAAACCTTATGAAAATATTATCCTGATCTGACTTTAAGTGTCCTCATAGTTAAAGATATTTGCTGAAAGGACTAGAAACCCATCTGCACATCTCAGTGACTGCTGGTCTAGTCTGCAGCAGGGGCAGGTTCTTTTGCTTTCACAAAGGTTATTGCAGGAACCATGGTGCAAGAATGGCTTCAACCCCAGCACTCAAAGGAATGCTCCTCCTCTGGTAGTCAAAAAGTGGGCGTCAGGACCCTGCAGCTGTGCTCTGCACCGGACGAAGGGCAATATCTGTGTGAACCATTCGTATCTGCAGTCAGACCTGCAGGGCCCATTTCAGGCAAATACCTCTCAGAGAAGAACACTTGTGCTTTTCTTTCATGCTGGATAGCCTGGACTGGAACCAGCAGCTGCAGCCTATTACTACAGATGGTTGGGAAGGTGGAGGGTATCCATAGTGATAAATCCCCTTGAAATGGGAAGTACTGGGAAGGTAAGAACCTGTTCTTGCTGAGCAGAGATTCAATGCACAGTCCTTACAGCATACTGCTCCTTAGCTATCTGTACAGGGGTGGACTAGAGACACCAAAGCCTTGGTGTCTGAGGGCTCATCTAAACTAGGAGATTGACCTACTGCTGATCACCACCAATGGCTTTTCTGAAGACCTGAAAACACGTGAATTAAGAGGTGGAGTTTGGGGGTGCAGGGATGTTTAGGAACAACTTATGTGTGCCATCATAAGCACTGGGTTAGTTCCCTTGGGCAGATGGGAGACAATAAGACTAACTTTGTGATGATGGTGGTAGAGGTATTTTATGCCCTACACCTTTTACCATGACCTTGGTCCATCTCCGTACTCCAGAGAACCTGCACGGGAGCCACCAAGCCTTGATCCACCTTAGAAGTAACAGTCTGGTGGACTATGTTCCCAATTTATTTCTATATATGACTAAAACCACAGCTGCCTTATTATAATAACCTAAAAACCTAACTAAATCTGAATTTGGTGAGGAAGGAGTGTGCGCTCCCTCTGCTGGCTGTGGATGAGCAGCTAAAGAAACCCACTAAGCTAATGAGCTTAGCTCATCCATCCTCATCATCAGCCAAAATGCTGGCAGCTGGACAGACATGGGCAAAGAGCAAACCATGCTGGCTCACAGCATGAAAATCAGAATAAAGCACAGGGCAATGCTACAAAAGAAGCATGAAGTTCAGGTGTAAAGAACTTCTCTGCATACTTTTAAGGCGTGTAGCAAGAATTTCTCTGAATTGTTTTTCTAAAATTTTGCACTGAATTACACTTAATTGCTCATTAAAACCTCCCCTTTGTCTGGGGAGTACAGACTGTAGTGTCCCTCCAGAGTGCAGATCATAGTGTCGTGTAGTATGCTGACAACTGCCTTTTCCTGAGCCCCCTGAAATAAGTATTTTATTGCCTGTGATTTAGTAGCAAGCTGCCAAGGTAATTTACATGATTTTGAAAACCAGTTTTAACTCACTGTCTGAAAAAATTTCTCAGAAGCTCGTAAGAAAGATGCTTCTTCCCTAGCATGTACGTTCACTTATTATTTAGGGGAGTCTAAAAATTTTGTGCATCACTTCAGTTAAACAACAAAATAAAATACCAAACCCGCAAGGAACGTGTGTAGAATTGCATGGACTTTGGTAAAAGTTCAGTGACATTACAGACCTAACAGTAACAGTGTCCCTCTTAGAAGAGATTCCAGCTCAGCTTTACAGTGCCCTGGTCAGCACATGATCTATGTCCCGCCAGCTGCAATCCCACAGGTCCAGTGGAAGGATCCACAAGAATGATACTCTGTCCTGCAACCCTCGTGTTTACCACCGATCACTGTAAATCACAGTCTGTAATGAAATAGATCTCCATACTCACTAATAGGTGCATGCAGCGCCACATGTTCTTGGTAGGGAGTGTAGTATTTGTACTGCTTGCCACAGAATTCACAGGTGTAATTGCCGGTTTCTGTGAAGATGAAACAAATACAAAGATCAGAAAGGAGTCCAACACCGTCTCACACAATCACCCACTTCCTTTTTACACAGAAGCTGCCCAGGTGACAAAAACTAAAGCATACTCCTCATGCACTTGGAACTTATCTGCCTTGTAATTCACACATCCTTTTCCCCAACAAAGGAAACAGTTAAAGCCAGTGTCCAGGGTGATGGACCATACATAAAAAGTCCAGTAAAACTGAACAAGCTACAGGAGATTATCCCAAAATTACAGCAAGTAAGTGTGCAAAATAAAGGAGAGAATCCATTTCTAAAGTCTGTATTACAAATGACAGTTTTGTCTTCTGGTTACAGGCAGTCTGTAATGTGTGGACAACAGGAACAGTCAAACTAGGAAACAAGTTGTCAAGTTTAAGCCTTAATTACACAACTTTTATATTGGAATTGTAGATTTCTCTTGCAGGAGGTGGGGCTTTTCTGCAATAACTGTGCTAATTCCTGCTTTGGGGGTACTTGAAAATATGAAGTAGTGTAACCATACACTGACACCTTCTGCTCCTGCCAGTGCTGGTAAGTACAGAACTGACACAGCAAGCTGCAAGCCAAAGGGAAATCCAGGGTTAATCAATTGTTTCCAAAATGGAGAATTCAGAGAAATGCTTCGGCAAAGTCCGGTCCTCTCTTTGTTTCGCTCTGATCTGTTTGATGAACCCACCACAAAGGCAGTGTGAATGCAATCACCTGTCAACTCTGCCAATACACCTTAAGACCTCTCTAATCGCTGCCAGCTTGCTTTTATCCTGAACCTCTTCCCTCTTCTCTTTGCAGAACTCTTGAGCAGAAAACATCACAAAGCTGCATTTCTTAGGGCCATGGCTGCTGATGTTTGGTGTTAATTTGAACCTAAACATATCTTTCAGCACCCCTAAGGTCCCAACACCTCTGTGTAACACAGCGTTTTCTGGTTTTCCTAGAGGTGCTCCAGCTAATGCCAGATATGAAACCCTTGTACTGTCTCTTTCACATTCAAAGTTGTATAATAACTCATACTTGGACCAATCTTCTGGAATGGCTCTGGCTCCTCCTCCTTCACTTCATCTGCTGCTATGACGGCCTGGTCATAGGGGTCTGCAAAAGAACAGAACCAGCAAGAGAGCTGACAACACCCTCAGGCTTTCCTTCTACAGCTGCATGGGCACTGAATGCTCCTGCATCTGTAATGGTATTTCGATCTGTAACAAGATTTCAAGACAGGAATTATAAACCCAATGACCCCTCTGCCTGACTTGTCCCTCCTCCTCCTCAGGTGCCCCAGGCAGATATTACCCCTCCCCTTCCAGCCCAGGAACATGCCTGGTAGGTATATAATATTTAAAAAATACAGAGAAAGACTGAACAAACACATTGCAAAGCCTGATTCATATTTTCTGATTTTCTTCCAGTGCATCTCCTATCTAATGATGTGATACTGTCTCAACGTGGGCACAGTAATGCAGTCGGCAAGCGAGTCAGCTAACAAATACTGACCAGTGACTTTCTACCATCTAACAGCACAGCTAGCAACAGATCAGAACCCAACCCGTTTTATAAAATAATTTAATTTATGCCTTGAACAATTCACTAAATCACCAGAGACATGAAACACCTGCTTCTTTGATTTTCAAAAGCCTGATCAATTGTATGTACAACAAAAGCCTGGTATCTACTAGGGCTGGGCATCAACCTGCTGGCTGTACACGTTGGGGGAGGGAGAGAGGATGCTCCTCTCCTGCTGCAATCAGTGACACAACTCCCTTGACTCTTACAAGTGTAGAATCGGACCTGCTGTGCCTGAATTACTGAACGTTTGAAAAGATTTGTGAAATAAAGCACACGAAGGATCTCAGCTTACCTGCCCGGTTTTCTGGGGCCCCTTCCACACTAAAAACTAACATAGAATAGAAGAAGGAGGGGAAGAAACAAAACAGAAATTAAATCCTCTTAAATGGCCTTGTTTTCCTCCTGTATTTCACGTACCGCTTCAGCGTATTTCAGCCCCACAGAATAAACCAGGCTTTGTGCCCCAGTCCCTCCTCTTCCCAGCAGCATCCTCACAGGAACTATAAGAGCATGCCCAGCCCTAATATACACAGATCCTCAAGGCCTTTGTTCTGACACTGACACAGCCCCACGTGAAGTTCAGATGCACAGCTGCCTCACGCTTGTGCTTGCTAAGACACAACCAGCCCCTTGGAGGAACCGAGACAAACAGTGTCCCTGCAAGACACAAGTGGAAGCTGCTTCCAAAGCCCTCTCATAACCCTAGGCAGAGCGCCCTGAACCATAGCTATGAAGACACATTTCTGACAGAAGCAGACACATCCATCTCACAGGGACTTTTAGTCCCAGTAATTTAATTTTGGCTTCCCATGGGAGGAAGGGAGCTTGCAGTGGTGCGCTGCAAGAGAACGCTGTTCTTAGAGCACGTTCAGATGTCCACACGTTCCAGTTAAAACCAGCAATTTTTTGGACACCACTTATTGTGAAAAACAACTTGCTTTTCTGAGTCAGTCCAGCCATTCAAAATCTGCTGCTTTCCAAACAACCTCTTTCTAGATCTCTGCCAGGGCTCCCTCCTTGGCCAAGTGAGGGGCAATACCAAGAGGCTTGTAGCATACGCAGTGAGGGTTTGGAGTATCTGTGGGCTCTGAGGTGAGGAGCTTCGGATGCCCAGTAAGCAAGGGGCAAGCCAAAGACAATTTGTTGTTGCTTCTATTTCCCCCAGTGTAGAAAAAAGAAACACTGCTTCTGGAGGAGAGTGTCTGCTTCTGTCTGAGTATCACCAGCCTAGGCCACATCTACATTCACAAAGGAAAAATTGGCCTGTAAGGTCCAACTGCATCAGTTCACTACCACAGTGATTAACAAGAATGAAACAACATTTCTCAACTCTGAAATGTGGTTTCTCACAGAGGAGCATGTTGGGAACAATCCTGTGAAGTCAAAAACCAAGAGGCAACCAACTCTTGCCCAGCGAGTAGCCAGACTGACAATTTACCTTGAGGCACTCAGTTCTAGCACATCCACCCTAACCATGAACCTTAATACAGACAGGAGGACTGCAAGGACCACAGGTCCCAGCAGAGGGTGTTATTTTGATGCACGCAAAGAGAATCAAGAGCAGCAAACTTCTTCCTGCAGTGCCTGTGAACTGTGCCGCCGCTGACAAAAGCGAGCGAGCTATGCTGTACAATGTCCTGTACATCACAGGCCGCACAGTCCTGCAGAACCTTCCCCAACGATTTCTCATTCTAGTTTGGGTGTCTGAGCGTCAAAACAGTACTCACCATCCACGGCATGTAGGTCTCTGTGCTCTTGGAAGCAGCTATAATATTTATATTTTTTCCCACATATGTCACACGTGTACCTAAAATTGTCTGTAGGAAGAAGAAAACAGGCCACTTTAGAAACGTTGAGGTAAGAGGCAAGCACTCCAGACAGCGCTGCTCAGTCAGACACCCACGTGCAGTTACATTCATCCCGCATGCTCTGTCAAATCTCTAAGGCAGACAGACCACCACTGCTTCACAATGACCCCCGTGTGCCCCACGCTATACGGCTTGGGGCGTATTCTGATTTGTTATTTCCTATTCAGGCAGCTCTGCTCTCCAGCACAGCCTCCATAAGACCTCACAGCAATGAAGACGCAGAGCAGCACGCACTGCTGAAATCTCCTTTGGAAGTTCAGGGCTACAGCAGGCAAGTACTGGTCAGGATGGGGACAAACTGGCAGAACTAAACACCGAGTCAACGTATGAGCTGTTAGAAGTCAAGTCTTAATACGCCAACTACAACAGGGACTGGATGTGCCTACACGCTCATACTACACTTGGTTCTCACAGCTGCTGCTTGCTGATTACTAACTGCATCCAAGATCCTCCATGGGCACGTTGTAACAAACAAAACCAAAGAGAACCAACAATCCAAAACACGCAGGACACTAAGGTGCTCAATGAACAGGAGGACTGATGGAGCCTGGTTTCATATATGTTTGTACCCTGGACCCCCTCCCTTCACCCCAGCAACAACAGACCCCCTTCACCACAGCTGTGTGGGGAAGACAGGCAGAAAAGCTCAAGATGCTTATGAATTCGCTTTGGTCTGACTGGGGACAATGAATGTCTTTGGCTCAGCCTTCAGATCAGTGTAAGAGGAAAATGTCACTTGACAGCTTGGTGGGGCTTTTCCGTCTCCTGATGTCTGACATACACCTCGGGGTACAGACTGACATCCATAAGTAGTCGCCCCACTGCAACTTGCAGTACTGTACTTGTCAGGCGACCACAGTGGCCGCTGGGTTGAGTGCTACCAGCCCATTGCAAACAAAGTAAAACACGTCAGCTTGTGTAGCCACAAAGGATCTTGAAACTAATGTGTTTTACTTCACAACAGGAGCAAGCTAGGAGTGTACACATCAGCTACCACGGCTCCACAGATGAGCTGCCATTCAGTAAGCTCCCCTGCAGTAGCTCAGTTGGTTGTATTCATGTATCCATACGATTAGCAAAGTTAAAGCCTTGTTTTTACCTCTTCCACACCGTGTTCAAACACACCAGAGTATGCACATTAAGTAAGCTTTTATTTTACTTCTCAGTAATTTTATTTTTAAAAGAAAGAAATATTTTAAGCTAGTATGCATTGGTACAGTCTAATCGCTCACTTGGGTTCACTACTGCAGTCCATCAGCACATGGGGTTTCAACACTAAATGAAGAATCACTTTTCCGCCCTTCATTCTGCTTGGCAGAATGAAAGTAGAGGCTATGGTGATCTATAAGAGAAAAATGCCAAATATAAAAGGTGTTAAACAGCCGGGCACTGGAACTTTACTTCTGCTATCAAAGAATACTTGTATCTTAATCAGAGCACAGCAATGCTAAGCTAGATCTAGGGGATTTTAAAAAGTCTAGGCTGAACAAACGAGACAGAGCCCAGGCGTATATACCGAGATGAAAAGGATTCACTGCTTCAGACAGTGCCCTGCTTAAGGAAGAGCTGGAGGAGAAGCAAAACATGACTGCGAGAACATTCAAGTGATAAAAGCACTGGTGGGTCACATTTAACTATGTTTCATTATATAATCTTATGCAGTCTTCTTCTGTAGTCACACAACAGCACTGAGGGTCTCAGTCTACCCTGGATCCTTTTTGACAACAAACAGAATCTAATGATTGCTAGTGAATATCTGTGTATCTGTTGTGAAAAAAATACAGTCAATTATTAGCAGAGAAAATTCGTAACGTGTCATCAGCAATCAGTCCCACATCGCAGGGCGTCCCAAAGACAAGAAACCAACCTCCTTTTTGAAGTGTAATGAGCTATGCAGTAGATGAACTGAAGACTAATCTTTCAAAGGAGTACCAAATACCAAACACTCTCAATACCTCCATTTGGAGGAAGAAAACTATTATGGCCGTAGTTTGGAAGAAAAGTGCTCAATAAATAAGGAGACTTGTTAGAAAAGAATAAAACTAAACGCTAGGCACACCATCTCACAGACTCAAACAGGCATGGCTAGTTGTAGTTTCTGTAACTTAGGAAAGATTGTGAGGATCTCACTGTCAACAGCGGAGACTTGAGTGGCGCATGCTGGGTATGACCTCTTCCTTCCCTAGGCAGTGTGGGGAAAATGGAAACATGATAAAAAGAGACCCCAAGAGAATAGGGTTTTGCTTGTTTTGTTAGGGGACTGTTTTACCTAAGGAAGAATAACCTCCAGATTATAGTGAAACAAGTCGTTATGAGAAGTAAGAATATTTTCCAGCTGGTCTTGGTACTAATCTCTTCCTCGACTCTTTCAAGGCGGTAATACCCAGTGAACCTCAGAGATGAGGAGGTTTACAGAGAATTAAGAAAGTATCAGGAGATTGCTGATCTGTAGCTAAGCTTTACCCTCTCTCAACAATGGTCACTCTTCCAGGGCTGCACCCAAGTGCCAGACTTCTTCCTTCTTACCCAATAAAGCTGTCTTTGCTGACAGCCGTCGAACACTTCCAATGCTGTTCCCAGCAGCAACAGCTTTCTTCTTAGCAAGAAAGTCACTGAGCAGAATTAGCCTGCACGCTACCACTTTTCCTGCTCTGGGTTGTAACTACTACACCACGGTAGATTCCAGCTGGGGCACCATACCCAATTCATGTAACAACGCAGCTTTCAATGCGAAGAGCTACAAGGGACTCCAAGTGCTCAGGTGTGCCTGCAAGCCCGTACTGAAACCCCCATCCCTAAATCTCTGAAGAGATGGTACCAGACAGCCAAACTAATGCTACTGAAGCAAGTCTGCTCAGATTCAAGCGCTCACCTATCACCAGGTAGACATCAACACAGTGCAGCTCCACCAAAAGCAAACCATACCAACAGGCACTATTAGGACTTAAGGGAAAATACAGGAAAAGATACTAATTAGCCCACTAGCACAGAGGTTCAGTGCTGTCCTTTACTGGTATTCAGGCAACAGTCCTGCAGAACACATCCTTGCTGGAAGCTTATATCGCTGTATTGCACTGCTGCAAACCTAGAGCTTCAAAATGCTTAAAAGACATCTAGTTAAAAACCAAACTCCAGCAAATATAATTCCTCTTTCACACTCATGAGTCTTTCCAAGGGGAGCAGAGATTCCAGAAAGAGGTCTAAGGAGTAATGGCCTCATATCCTTAGTCAGCCCACATTTAATCTCATGAAATACATGCACCAAAATACAGCATCACACCTTACTAGAAAAAAAGGCAAGCAACAGCCTTGTTACAAGGCAGTTCCTCAGATATAAAGGGTTGACGGCAAACAGGCAGGTTTTTCAAGTATCCCAAGAAATAACTCCACAGGACCTGAAAGCATTTTTGACTATTCTGCTTGCAAGTGCATCTCCAGTAAGACAGGGAACGTGCTGCTCTTTTCTGCCTGTCCCCAGGGGCTGCTGCTGGCTGGCTCCTGTCATGCGGTCTGTGTTCAGCAATGACTTGTAGCTGCTGAAATACCCTGCCCTTCGGATGATCAACCAGGTCATCTTTCTTGCCAGATGTTGCATTAAATATTTTGAGATTTTCTGTTGTTTTGCTTCAAATATTCAGCAGAGAAAAAAGCACGTATTTCATTTCGGCAGGAAAGAGGGAGGGCAGAGAACACATGCCCAACAGTGGCAGGCAGAAGAAGAGGCTTCCTTCCTTAGGGCACTTGGCCCAGGGCCTCAGTCGATTTTGCTCTAGAAACCCAGGAAGGGAACGATAGCAATCAGAAATTTGTTGAAAGGTCAGGACTTCTGTATCACAAGCTAAAAATACAAATCACTTAACCCGCCCTTATAAGTGCAGGAATCCGAGACCACAAAAACTGTGTACAAACTAGTTTCCACTGGGCTCAAAGAGCTCTGAGCAGCATCACAGAAACCTGAATTGGAAACAGTTACATACATCACAGAGATTACATCCCTGCACTGACAGTACATCCCATTAAGAGTCCACAATGACGGGGTCTCCACACAGCAGGCTGCGGGAGCTTCTCCAGGACTTCTCCAAGGTGAAGAACAATTTTCACCTGACCCAGAATTCATACTGACCTTTCAAATGGAAGAAGCCACAAAAGCTACTTGATAGAGGAGCTCTCCTGGCAACTAGACACTTTGCAGATACTCTTGAATGCTAAGTGATCCTGCTCTGGTAGAGCACTGCAGAAACAGCTGTCTAGTAGCGACAGCCTCCAAATGTGGAAGGACGAAACTGCTGAATGTAAATAGATTGCAACAGCCTGCTGAATTATTCCTAAAATCCAGCAGTGTTCCAGCTCCTGGTCAGCAAAAAAGCAGCAAAATTAAAAAGGAAAAGAGGAAGTCCGGACAGTAGCTACAGCATTACTTGTCCTGCTCCATGGTCAGGATGGCACCTTTACACTAAAAGAACGGCAAAGGAAGGACCAAACTCCAGGAATTCCATGTTCCTGGCTCACCTCAGGAAACAAAGTTTTCCAAACAGTTCACAAAGTCCAGCAGCATCTCAGAAAGGGAAGGGGGGCTGGATTTTTTACAGCTAAGCCCGCTGCAATACATTTATCTGTCATCTCTCTATTTGAAGTTGTGGTATTTCTCCCCCGAAACGGGCTTCCCAGGTGAGGCTTATGTGACAACGAAGTATCAGCATTGTCCCTCCAGCCACGGCCAGTGGATCGTGGGACAGTCCATGAGATGCTCTGATGCTGAGTTTCACATTCCTTAACTGTTTCCTGAAAATCTGCAGGCAGATGCCGGAGTCCTTACGAGTCCTGCTGGTGATAAACACACAGGGCTGGAGCTGGTGGATGGCTGTGTAGCAGCACCCGAAAAAAGCATCATCTTTCCTGGGATGTCTGCCTCACTGAAGGGAACCATAAGCAACTCCAACACTGTTCAGTAAAGGCCAGAGCCACCACGACTAAACCACCTGATGCGAAGAAACAGGAAAGGCTGGCATTTTTTGAGATATGTGCCACGTGCTTGTCACTGGGAAACACCTTTCCGAGGGGTGTCCAGCACAGAGACTACCTGAGCAGCCTCCCTAGAAGACCCAGAGTGCAGCTACTGCTTCCTTACAACAGAGTAGGGAGCAAAAACATCTGGGACCCTCACTTGCTTCTGTGGATTCCACCCAGGGCAGCACAAAGACAGCTCTGGAGAGAGGCTTCTTCTCCCCTTCCGCAGCCAGAGAAGCACCTAGATGGAAAGGAACATATTTGTGGCTTCCTAAACTAGCAGGATATTCCCCACGCAGATTCATGGACAATTCCTTTGACCTAACCCTTTGGCATCTTTTGGGGCTTCCTTCTAGATGCTGGACCGACAGTGGGGAGAGGTAAAATGCAAGTTTGCAGACACAGAGCTTACTGCCTGTAGACCTCCATCTACTCCTCATTCAAACTGTGTTCCTGCACAGAAGTTACGAGCTTTACACCTGCGTTTTACAGCCAAGTAGAGAGCTGCCAGTAAATCAGCTGCAATCTACATCAGAGCTCAACTTAAAGGTGTCTAATGGCAAAATTACTTGAAAAGGGAGCAGGATTGAGCCCAAAGTCAGCAGCAACTCCTTAAGAAGATTGAAGTATCCGGAGTTACATTAGTATAAAATCCAGAAATTTGGAAAGGACAGAAACCCTCACGCACAAAGGCACAAGCCAGCTCCTAAGTGGGGGTTAGGAAAAAACTTTCCCTGTAGGCAAAGTATTCCAAGATCTCTCATCTCATGATCATTTACTTCCTTTCCACAAACATTTGGCCTTTGTCAGGAACACAGGAGACATGTGGGCACACACTGGCTTAACCTAGCTTGGTGCTTCCCGTGCTTCGCAAAGGGGGCTCCTCAGGCTGCAAATTACCAAGCCAAGAAAAAGGTAATCCCAAACTCTCACACAAAGGGGCCAAATCCCTTGAAATTACCAAAAAATGGTGCAAGATGTTAGCTCACCTTTGGGTTGGTAAGGGGCTAAATGGCAGGTGAGAGGGCATGGAGCCACAGGCTTGTGCTCGGTTTCTCACTGAAGCGTTTCAGAGCTTAGTCCCAGCTCCTAAGAAGAGCTGTTGCAGATGCATTCAGTAGCTACGGGATTGACTTCACCTTACAGCATTTTTTAAGCTGCTTTCGAGTAGGTGGCCAGTGAATTCTATGAATTCTGTGATACTTTATCCAAACCATGTGTCAGCTGAATGTATCAGCATGATGGAGATTTAAATGCAGACCATCAGGGGTTGTATGTAATCCCTCCAGGTTTGGAAACTTGATGTCAGACTAGCAGGAAATTCCATACAGAGGGGAATATCCTAAATTAATTTCTGAAAGGCAGCCCCCTTGTTCATAATAGTCTGATGGTCACATACTGTTTTTTTTTTAAAACATTTTGGGGAAAAGATGTTTTGGGTACTACTCACTGGATGTTAAGAGAGAAAAGATTTCCCAGGCATTCTCAGGACGTTACACATCAATGAATTTCCTTCTCCCACAGTTAAAAATATGTTGAAGTTGAGTCCATACAGACAGCAAATATCAGCAATTATCAGCAACTTAACGTGGAAATATTACAGCGTTTTACCATTATCCACAAAATTAGCATTATGAACCAGGATATTCAGACTCCACGGCACAATTCAGACACACCAGACAATATAACACCAGCAGATCTAGTTTCATACTTTTCATTCTGGTGTCACTTCAGGGCAGTGTTGGATTCTTTTTTATTCAAATTGTTACTAAATGCAAGATAAAGAATGTTGAAAAGAGAGATTTAATATGCTATAACCAGCAATTTGACAATGAACAGCATTTATCTTGCATAATTAAAAATATAGGTGTATTTGTACATACCTTACTTGTTGATGGAATAAGATTTATTTTTTACATCAACAAGGATGCTGAATCTCCATTTTAAGCGAAAAAACCCTCAGTTCAGCCCACACTATGGAGTTATGCACAACACACAATAAAGGCCATTTTATTTTAACTTCCTTTTGGAATCAAAATGGTTTGGCTGGGAGCATACACTACTTTATCTACTTCACAACTGTTCAGATTAAATGACGTAGCACTGAGAGTTTCATAAAGGAAAAGCAAGCCTCATCTTGACTTTTCCCTACTCATTTGTTCTTGACTAGAAATTTTGTTCTTACTGTGATTTCCAGATGGGAATTCACAGGGTGTATCACTGCCTAGTTTCCAAAGTGGAAAGGAAAAGTGATAGTTAAATGACTGAGCAGCACTAAAGAAGAGATCCTGGCTCCATAAACCTTCATAAAGAACAAAACCAAGTTAAAATAAACTAGGAAGGATGCAGAACCCTCCTCCCTACAATCAGCCAAGATAATCAAGAACTCTAACCTTTTTGCTTAGGTTGAAAGGAAAAGATCTTAAGAAGGTAACCCTTCTATTGCTCTGCCTTTTGTGGTTATAAAGATCCTTAGAAGTGAGAACTGTGGTGAGGCAAGCTGGATTACTCAACAGTACAGACTGCTGCATCTTTTTGTTTGTTCTCTTGGCTTACAAATGATTGGGATGTAGTTTTCAAGAAATAAAAAAAAATACTCAAAGTGTTTTGGGTTTTTGTGTACTATTCAGGTTTATTGTTGAAATGCCAACACGCAGCTCAGCAGAGAAAGGTTCAGGTTGAAAGAATAATTTAGAATAATTAATGGCATTGCTGTTTGTACACTTTTTCTCTTGCTAAATTTGAAACCATGTTGGAAGATGGGAAGCGTATCCCTTCTTAAAGAACAGTGGAGGAATGTGTTTCTATCTTCAGTAAAGCTCTCCTTGGCATTTTCAGGACAAACTGATGGATGATTGGAACAGTCTGGGATTACTAAAATTCTTACCCTTTTTTATTAGAATAAATATATTTCTCCATCAGTTTTGCTGCCTAGGAACTCTGTAAGAGATTTGTTGCAAAGTATTAATATCCAGATTTCTGTAAACATGATCTATTTGGTCAGTATCTGGGAAAGGGGCAGAAATTTAATTTTTATGGGTATAGTAGTAATTTTCTGATCACAGTTATAGACAACTGGAAAGCCTCCTTTTCTAAAATCTTACATTAAAACTACAGACAGAGCAACTGGTCCTTTCCAGAGCTATGGAACTGCAGGACTTGCACGAACATCAAAACCTCCAGCACGTGTGTCATGCTCCTGAGCACACCTTACGTGGTTATAAGGCAAGACACCCAATAGGATACCAAAAGTGGGAAGATCCAGAAAGAACCCTTAGTATAACAATTATGTCAGAAGACCAACTTCAAATTTACCCTATTAAAAAACAGGTCTGGGAGCTGTTATCTACTTCACCCAGCCTCAAAAAAGACGTTGGTTCTGTAATGTGAAGGCACTGGGTCAGAACTAGCAAACAGCAGCAGAGGAAGGCAAAGGGAAATGGATCTCCCATGTTACAGAAAAGCTGAGAAATTGCAGTGACAAACTCTCTCCCATTCCAGTCCTGCAATGTACTCAGAGAAGGAGAAGGTAAGAGCAAGACAGGAGTCACCTGTGTTAAGGTACAAGGGACAAGGGACAGCACTGCACCTTCACAAAAAAGTCTTGTTCCAGGGAAGAATGAATGACCCCAGCCCCAGAGTTGCAGAGTAATATACTTTTGTAAAGGCAACAACTGCAGCACTGAAGGAACATATCTCAGGCCTTAAGGTCAAAATTTCTTCACACTGTAGATCCCAGAACCAAGTTCCTTATCATTTTCTTAATGTCCTCCTCCTGTACTGAAATTTATCATTCTTGGTCTCAGCCCATTGGTCATTTAAATTTGAAGATGAACATATTCATCTACTTGTTAGGCAAATGGGAATCTAAAGAGACTTTATCTACTTGAAATGCAAACACATTAGAAAAATAAAATCTGCTCGCAAGGAGCAAGAGAATTATTAAATAAGAACGCTGGAAAAATTAATCACAAAGTTGTAGATGACTAACCGTTCACTTTGGCATGTGTACGTGGGTGTGCACGCACACATACATCACTTACATCAGGCTTTTAATGGTGTAAGGCATTATAAGTTTTACCAAGCACAGCAGTGGAACCTTCCATTTTCTGCTGTTACCCCCGAAAAAGTAAAAGGAAATCAAAAGCTAAAATTTACTTTAAGGAAACATTAAGGTTGCAAATTTGAGTATTTAAAATTAATCAAGAAATGGAAATGCTAGAGGTTCTTCCTTAACCTTAAATTAACACCAGCACACCACTTACGTATCTTTCCATCACTAATAAGAACATTAAAATCACCATATCCTGAATGTGTAAGGTCTGGGAAAGAAAACCTTAATTTTGAATGTATTAATTTCATGGTTTAAATTCACAACCCTCAAAATGTTTTTGCACATGCAAGGCATTAGCACTATGTCTCCACAGTTAATGTTTGCAAGGTATATTCCAGCTGACATCCTTGCTTCTAACCTTTCACTGCTTTTTCAAATAAATTCCCTCTTAGGTTGAGCTTTCTCATGCTTAGTCAGAGCCCAAAGGGAAATACGTTTTTAAAAGATCAGGCCAATAAATTTTTATTTATGGGGTTGTGAAATATTTACTATGTATTCCATTTTGAAAAAAAAAAAAGCCTTTTTCTTTTTTCCTTCTTGTAACTAAATAATGTCATACAGTGGAGACACACACTCCTCATGGATGCTGTCCTGTACACAGGTGATGGGTTTGAATGCATCTAGCTAAGAAACTGAAAAGAAAAACATTCTGTTTGCAGCCTACAACATCCTCAGACCCAGATGAAAGTTAGTGTCCCCCTACCACCAAATCTCCTATCTTAGCCCAGCATTCAAGTACAATCTAACACAGAGTAAGCAAGTATGATACTACTATGAATGGGGAAGAAGAAAATAAAGCTCACAGACGACAGCACAGTTATATTTGATTTTCAAAAGATGCACCTCCTGACCCATCACCAATCTGATGAGAATTACAGACAGCTACCAGGAGTTGGGTATAATCACAAACTAAAACATATCTTGCTCTGAGGCATAAATGCTTCGCTACATCTAGGCACGCAGGGGCTGCTGCTCATCCTTGGTTCTGCCAGTTCCCACATACCTGTCTCTGCAATGGTCAGTCACAGGACTATTAAGGGCTCTGGTAAATCCATTTTTTTCCAGTAAATAGTCACTACTCTGTCCCCTTCAAAGGGCAACATGGAGAGGCTCCTGCCTCCTTCCAGGAAAGGTTCAGGCAGGACACTCTCTCTTTAGCTGCAGAACTTCCCACCCACTCCAGAAAAACTTCACACCTGGGAAGAGCCGCTCATTGGGGTGTGTGGAGGTGACATAACATCATCACACAACATCCAAAGACCACTTTTTGCCCCTCCTGCAACCTGATAACACCACAGGGTGGTCTGAAATACCTGGTAAATATCATCACTTGTGAGATGGTAATACTATTTTTAAAAAATTATTTGTGAACAGGAAAAAGGCGTTGCAACACAACAGAAAGGCCAACAGACACAAAGCAAAACCAGGTTGTGTTACTTGGGATCAGTCTTGCGATTTTGTGGGATCTGGCCCAGGAGTTTTCAACCTATGGGGCTGGCCACAGCAAGTATAAATGTACTACGAAAGTTGCTCCCGTTTATGCTAGAATGTAAGGCACGAGTGAAGGAGGCTGTGAGGCACTGCCAGGCAACGGATGTTCTGGGCTTACAGACAGGATTTATATGCTGTGCCCTCAGGCATCTCCCAAATGGTGGAGTACACTGAAGAGCTGTGTAGGAGTAACCTGCTGGCAGCATGAGCACAGGGATCTGCCTTTGAGAAACAGCAAAAAATCCAGTTTTGCCTCTTAAACAGAATTGCATGTACAGAAAAGCAGGAGATGGAGACAGACAGAACAGGATCTACCAGAAAACAACCATGAGTGGTCTTGCAACCTCCAGCAAATGTCACTGAATTGCCATAGTAACAAACTGCAACACCACTAGGAACGAAAGCAAATGGAGCATTTGGACTGGGTTGTTTTAGTGGAACTGCTTTTTCATTTTGTTTTCCTGCACACCACAGAATAACCGGCTGGTGGCATGCTAACAGTCTAACAGAGCAAACTTCACACTCATGGCTAGTACCGCCTGTGAGCACTACCTGCTTTTAAACTACATCTTGCTTGTCACGGTCCTCAAAAAAGTTGTTACCAAGGCAAGAGAACAGAGCAAACCACACTATCATCAAGCTCCCCTGAACTCAGCCAACCTGACTGACTGACATGCTGGAGATGAATTCAAGGCTCCCAAAATCGCCTCTTCCTGATTCTTCCCAATTTTAACAGCATTTTATTTAAAGATTCCAGGAATGGTAAGACTCAATATTAATCAGCATTGCTCCATCAAGGCTCAGGACTTCTCCCCTGAGAAGAGGAACACTTACTAAGTCTCAAATAGTTAACCAAACATATGTGAAGTTAATACATCAGTTATACCTCAAGAAACCTTCAGCTTTTAACAATTCCTCCCCTCCCATTTCTCTGCATTTGTTTTCTGCTCTCTTTCACGGGGAACAGAAATGCAATCCCACAGCGTAAGGCTGTGCCCAGCAGACAGGGACTGGGCTGCAAGCCCAGAGACTTGCACTCTCTGCCACTCATCCACTGGTTGCCTCTGGCAAATCACTTTCTCTGCTGTTTCTCTGCCTGCTTGCAGAATACCAAACTCCTCTGTAAAGTGATCTTAGGCTCATTCAGGCAAAAGGCTTGGAAGTACTAGGGACTAGTAATACTATTTGCAGTACTTGATAACATTCGGTATTTTGAAAACGGGTATTAAAAGGCCACTGGTAATTTGTAACTAGGCAAGTGCCACATTAACAGTTGCCAGAGCACCTTAATTCTGTCCTAGGCTGGTCCAAAGAGGCAGAGACACTATTAGAAAAAGCAGTAGTGAGCACATAGACAAAAGCTTAGGTGCTTACGCCCTCCCGGATGAATTAAGTTTTCATGGGCAACCATAAAACTCACAGTCTAACTTTGAGCTCTGCAAGCCAGTTATGGTTATTTTGGAGATGTTCTTGTACATAAGTTCCTTTTTCCTACAGAAAAGAAAAATACCAAAATCCAATAGCCTGAATATTACAATCCATAATCTATAGCAGAGTTACAGATCTGGAAACACTGGTGCCAGCCTAGCTCTTACAACTATTGTCCCCAAACTGTGACATGCACTGAACACAACCTGCTTCATGACCCAGCACAGTGCAAAGGCCTGTTCACGTCAGAGGTGATGCTTCCCGCAGCCACGTCTCTGGCACACTGTCCCGGCCGGTGCAGGGCTCGTGGACCCCTGCTTGCCAGCGGTTTTATTTAGCTATCTGTCAGGTTGCCAAGAATTTCCCATGGTATGTGAGCAGCAGGAGGGAGACTGTTTTTACAAAGTTTGTAACTCCCCTAAACATGACTGGAATTTCCATGGAGAATGATGGCACAGATCTAGCCCAAACACCTTCTTCCTGAGGACTTCCAAAAGTCTGGAGCAAACTACAGAGGCGCACGAGCATCTCAGAAAAGACTGCCAGACTCTTCTACAGGAACAGTCAGTGACCTAGATGTCAAACTGGCCACCCCTGCCTAGGAAAAAATATCAAATAGAAAGTTTTTTTAAAACCTCTCTCCTCCCTTCCTCCTCCCTGCCCGTCAAAGTTGGTAGCAGTTAGACAAGCCTTTTTACTAACACATTAGCACTGTGGGTTGCATTGTTTTCTTCTCTCTACATGTGGGAATTCTGGTCTTGGACCCTGAGCCAAGGCTAGAAAAGCAGCTCCCAAAGCCATGTAACCATGTCTCCATGAGCACAACCTCTCCTCAATACCACAGATCTGCGTCCCTTCACGAATGGGTTGGACAAAAAAAGAAAGGAGTCCCAGAGACAAAATCTATAGACTAAAAACCCCAAAGGCTGAAAATAACCAACTAAGTGCAACAGTTTTTCCTCAAGGGAGTCTTCAAAGAGCCTTCCCAGCTGGAAAGTCTAAACACCACTGTCTCCTCTTTAAGCAGGCAGCAAACAAACAACTGGTCTCAGCTGCGTCCCAGCTTGCCCCACGGCTCCCTTCTTCCCAGGAAAAAAAGGCCAGGACAGCTCTTCCCGCAGCAGCCCCTTCTTACCACAGTCCTTCAGACCTGAAGGCAGGGGCACGTTACAAGGCAGCTTCACCCACCACGGCAGTAACTCGTCCTCCCAACAGGCGAAGCATGACTCACTCTCAGACGCAGCACAGCAAGATGCAGACTTTGCCTCCCAAGAACAAACACAACTCGTTGCTCTCAGGGTAAGTCTAGGGAGCACAACACAGCCATCTGCCACCAAAGCTCAATTATTCCTGGGACCAAGCCAAGGTGCCCTTGCTGCTGCCCTTGCAGAGGCAGCAGCCAAGATGTCTCCTCACTTGACACACAAGGTTGCCTTCCCCAAAACTTTCCAGGTGCCTGCTGTGGCCATGAATAACAGCTGCCTCCAAAGAGCCACCATGGAGAAAACTTGAACAACCTTTCAAAACCTGCAGTTCTGGCTATTTTAACTAATGCCAAGGGCTCACTGCTGGTCAAGGGAGCTCCTCATCCACACCAGTTTAGGATGGATGCAATCTATGCCCCAGAGAGAAGCACACAAGAGAAGATAAGATCTTGCTTAAAGATCCCTTAAATACTGAGAAATTTTGGAAGAAGACGGCAAACCATGCCTGCAGCCCCCATGAATCTACAGGTTCCCAATGAGACAGAAATAGCAAAGGAAGATTTGAACAATACAGACATCTGTTATAGAAAGGGTGTAAACAGTGAAATCGGGTCGCAGAGGAATAGCACTGGAGCAGCAGGCAAAACAAAAATAGCAGGAAAGGAAAGATAAATAAAAAATTCCTAAAATATACGAGGAGCAAACAGACTGACAAGGAAACAAGAAAGCCATTGAGTGGAAAAAGGAGAAGAGCCATGCAGAGGCAACCAGGGCAGGCCAGGGATTTAATCCAGCCTCAGAGGGGAAAGCACAGGGAGGAAAGAAGACAGCTGAACTATTTCACTGCAGCAGCAAGGAGGGGAAGATGACTTTGTCAGGAAATTACAACCATCTGCACTTAGGAACAGCAGCACAGGCTGAGCAGTTTCACGTTCACTCTGTAAGACAGGTGACACGCACAGCCTGTTCTTCCACCGGGGTGGATGACTGTGGTGGACCTTCCTTCCCCATCCCCTCGCCCACCACTCACTGTTTTCCTGCCCTGGTGGCTTGGTCTTGCCCCCAGCTCTTTCAGCTAGATGAGACTATTTTTGGATAGCAATGAGTGTGGCAGGTAAAAAGGGGGTTCAGTAATTCCTGCACTGGGGAGGGGGCCAGATTCATCCAGCCCTGCATGAAGATGGAAGCAGTCCCTGCCTCTCTTAATGCTCCTTGCTCCATCTCCACTGCTACCAGGGCAGCTCCTCAGAAGTCTGGTGCAGAGAGCAGCTGCTTGTTGCTGTTCTCTCCCAGGGACTTCTTCTGCCTGTGACTTTCCATTCACCCCAGCTCCCTGAAATCCAGACACCACCGAAGAAGCAGTTATGTCCACAGAAATCCTTCTACAGCTCAAACAACGTGGGGTTTGCCCACACAGCAGAGGCATGAACCCTTGTCTTTATTACCTCTTACTCTCCCTACCTCACTCTGCCCCGTCTTTGTCAGTCAAAAAAATTCCCACAACAGGTAAGAAGAGGAAAAGCTGACTTACAGAAAAAACATCTCTTTGCACAAGGTTGTTCCCAAGCTCTGGCAAAAATGTCCAACACCTGAATAACAAGCCTGGGATGCGCACAGCCTAGCCCAGAATACAGCAGGGCCCCATGTCAAAGTTCAGAGCAAGAGGGCCAGGAGATGAGCCTGGAAAGACTCAGGATAAGTAAAACACCAAGGGGCAGCAGAGCACCTACTGAAAAAGAGACAAAAGAGTAGGTGACAGGAGCCTGGGAAGGAGTTTCCATCCCTGCATGGAGCTGGACACCACATGTCACTGGGTCAACGGAAAGAGAAAGCGCCCAGCTGCAGAGCCCATCTTCCCTTCAGTGGCACCAGGAGTGGGTAAGCACTGTGTAATGGCTGGTTGCTACTGAGAAGTTTCGGCTCAGGGCTGAGGATATTCATCCCCCGCCTGCAGTGAAGTCAGTCCTGCTTCCTTCTGCAGACAGAAAGCCAAGACTCATCCATGCTAACCCCAACTCTTCACCTATCACAGAATGGGCCTGAAGAAACAGCAGTTCAAAAAAGGTGGCATGGTTGTACTTTTTAATTATTATTTTTCTTTACTATTTATCTAACATTTTTATACCCACCCAGGGTAAGTTTGGTGCTTCCAAGCTGCCCTCTGTAACTACCAAGGTTGGTAACTTACCTTTCCAATGGAACCTGTGGCTCTCACCTAACATGATCATAGCAAAATCCCAGTCGGCAGAGACCTCAGGAGGTCTCTGGTCCGACCTCCTGCTCAAAGCAGGGTCTGCCCTGGTTACTCGGGACTTTATCCAGGCTGGTCTTGTAAACCTCCAAAGATGCAGAAGACACAACCTCTCTGGACAACCTGCTCCACAGCACGGGGAAAAGTTTTTCCTTCAACACAGCCTCAACCTCTCTTCTTTCCACTTCACGCCCATTATCTCTCATTCTCCTGCCACTGTGAACTGCCTGGCTCCACCTTCCCGACCACCCCCTCACAGGAGCTGCCAGGCTGCCACCAGGTCCCCTGCTGCCACCTCTTCCCTGGAGCAGAGGCCCCGCTGCCTCAGCCCCTCCTCACCTTGGCAGCCCAGGGGCCTGTGCTGAACCCGCTCCGGTTTCTCCACGTCCTTCCTCAGGGCAGGGACCCTCCCCCCTCAAAACTGTAGGTTTAAGGTTTAAAAATCCTGCGATCACACTAGAGAGGTTGGCAGCACCCAGCGTCTCCCCTGTAGGGCTGAGGCGGGGCTGAGGCAGCAGGAGCTCCCGCCCGCCCTCCCACTCCTCACGCTGCCCAGCTCCCCGAGGCACCACGGCCGAGCCCGTCCAGCCGCGGGCACCGCGCTCCCCGCACGGCGGGAGGACGACGACGACGAACGTCTGCCGCGGGCTCCGCCGCGGTCCCTCTCCCCGCGGAGGCCGCGCCGTGAGGCGGCCGCCCCGCGGGCTCTGCCCCGCCGGCTCCCGCCCACCGCCGCCCCGCTCCCCGCACCGGGCGCCGCCCCGCCACATCCCCCGGCGCTGCGGCCGCCCCAACCCCCGAGGGGGGCGAGGGATGCCGGGGGGCTGCGGTCAGCAAGCCTGGCCGTACCCCCGAGGGGAGGGCGCCCGCAGAAGGGCCCTGTGCACCGCAACGCACCCGCGGTGCTCGCACACGCCAGGCCCCGGTCCCCCCTTACGCACCCACAGCGCCGTGAGTACTTACTGCCTTGTGAGGCTCCTTCACCTGAGGCAGCTTCAGTGTCTGCAAAGAGAAAGAGCTGCACTTAGATCTGACGGCCGACTCTGCCCCACGTCCGACAGCGCGGGGCTGCGCCTCAGCCGTCCCCGGCGCCTCGCTCGCTCGCTCCTGCGGCCGCGGCTCTTCTCCGCTGCGGCTCCACGCCATCGCGGCCCGCGACGCCCAGCCGAGAGCACCGCGGCTGAGAAAGGCGCGGCTCCCTCGGCGGGACGGCAGCTGCCGACAGAGCGGGCTGTGAAAGGCCGGCGGCCCTTACCAGGGGCAGGCTGCGGGGAGGGCCGTTTGCTAAAACGCAGCTGCCCGCAGTCGTTAGGGAGAGCCTCCAAAACTCGGGCTCTCGTGTTCTGAGTTGTTGCAGGGCTGGTTTCAAAACGGGTGGCTAGAAGGGACACCTCCACCCCAGCCCCGCACACAGGGAGCCCTGAGAGGGCTTCGGAGAAGTGCTGGGTGTGAGGTAATAGTTTTCAAGAAATACGCCTCCCCGCTCTGCCCCTGCCGCCACCCCTGCTCTCGCCTCGGGCCGGGCCGGTTGCGTCTCCAGGCGGAGGGGCCCTGGCTGAGGTGTGCGCTGACGGGACTGACGCATCCTAACGGTCCCACTCTCATTAACGGAGCTCATGATGATGAGTTTTGTAATTTCTACTGAAGGTTTGCTGAAATCGCTCATGCGCTTAATTCCCGGGCAAGTGCTGTCAACCCAGGAAAGCAAACGGTGCACAATGCACCCAGCTCAGCCTCCCACGGGAGACGGCACAGCCTGCTCCACTGCCGAGCCTCCCCTTCAGGGACAGCGATGGCAAAGCCTCTGCAAGAGATGGGCCATGAGAATCCCTCCCGGGGCTATTCTATTCTTACTGAAGGCACATGTGAAAAGATGGGAGAAAAAGCTCCTTCCACTGTAACATGTGACACCGCAAGAAGCACTCGGCAAAGATCACGTTCAAGCCCTAAATGAATGCAATGGGCAAAGCTGCAAGCTGGAAAACAAAACCCAATGTTACAAGTCAAGGATCATAAATGATTAGGATTTCCAAGCCATTTTCAAGTGTTTCATATTCATCCCAAATTGCATATACTGTATGTCACATTATCTAATAACATAACTACGTTTCAAAATATTCCGTCTGCCTCTTGGAATCACGCTCGCATTGCTCTGAAAACCACAGCTGCAGAATGTCACAGCATTTCTGAATTTAAAATTTGCAACCTTAAGCAATGAACATTGTTTGCATTTAATTTCCTTATTTCTTAAAAATAATAAAAACAAATGATTGTGGGTTTGTTAATTTGTACATTTCTACTTGATTAACCTGCCTGATTAGATCACTTTCCTAGGCAACGATATTAATTTGGCACAACTTCATAAACTGAGGGGCCAGATCAGAAACCCTCAGTATCATATGCAAAACCTCGACAGTCAAACCCCTGTATTTTTCCACAGCTGCTACTTGTTTGAATTACCACCTATCATTCAAGAAAAAAGCTAGCTGTGGCACAAAGGACTTCTGCAAAATACTGTCCTGGCCTTCACACACAACAGCATAAATAAACCATAAAAAATATGTACTATGCATGCACCAGGCCATTTCTGTTATTTAAATAGTTTTAAAAAGTACTTTAGTCAAACTTGACAAGAATCAAGTAATGCACAAAGGTTTAAGGAGCAGCCATTTCTGAACTGTGTGAAGAAATGTTGTGACTCTTAGTCATAAGATAGACCGAAGTCTTCGTGAATTAAAAAAACACCCTAAAAATCCCCTAACAGCCCACTCTAAATCACCTTTGGGCTGAGACCAAGTAATTACAGCTTTAAAACAAAAGACCGATTTCTGAGAAAGTTGCAAAAGTGAGAGTAGGGAGATTGGCAGGAAAGCTGGCAAATAAGCAAGTTAACTCCTGTGTCTCAAGTAACTTTCTGCATCTCCTGTAAAAGTCTGCTGCAGACTGGGAAATGCACACAGTAAAAAATGGATGCTGGGGATGCGGCACAGAGGGCAAAGGACCCCCCCAAAATCCTATGATTCTTCAGTAGCAGATAATCATACAAATGAAACCCAACTTTCTTCAGCTCAGAAACACCATCTTTCCTCAGGAATGGTTATTTTGCTATTAATTTTCAACTTCTCACTTCAAAATCATTTCAGTCACAGAACTGCTCCAACTCAGACTCCAAAAATGTGCACTTTGGAAAAAATAATTTTTCCATATTCACAGTTTGAACAAGTCATCTTCCTTTTCATATTTTTGGAATCATGCAGAACGCATTCTTGGAAAAAATTAATATGAAACTTTAAAAGCTTTGAGAAGTTTTTTAACAATTGGTTAAACTAGAAGCTTCACCTGAAGAAAACAACAACTCTAGTGCATTCAGCATCTATTCTGATGATGGTAGATCAGCCCCGCGGCTGGCACACCCATGCGGGAGGGTAACGGAGAGCTGATCGGTTCACAGGGAGGCAATGCAGCCACTAAATAATGTAAATAAATAATAAAGAAAAACAACTTGAGCAAAATCATCATTCAGCCCAGAAAAGCTTATCTGGAAACAGAGAACTTCCACCAATTATTAGGACAGAGGCGATATATCCTGCGAGGGTTAAACTTGAACCTTGCTATTTTCTTTCATTTGCTTTCTGAAGAATTCTCCTTGGGTAAAAATCTCCCTTGCTTGGCCTCAGCCCAGAGGTTTTTAAATTTACTGTTTGAAAGTCTAATAAAGTAATTTCAGCCATTTTTTGGAGTTATCGAAAAGTGAAATAATTTTCCTGACTCAAAACATGCAGATGTTTTGCTGCTTATGTTGCTTAAATACAACCCAACTGTACAAAACAAAACTTTCTAGCTGACTAGCCCCTGAAGGGAATCCAAACCTTTTAACGACTTGAAAAACCCCACACAGCTATAAACAAAAAGCACTGTAAGCAACACATTTTTAAGGCCTGGGTTGCATGTAGGCGAAGCGGTAACGTTTGTCAGCGCCGATCGCTGGGACAGAGCCTTCCATCGCCACCAGGAATGTGCAGCCGTTCTGCTCCCGCTGAACTCCAGCAGCTCTGCAGGAGGAAGGAGCTGCGATCCTGCAGGGCTGCACAACAGCTCACAAAGGAGCCTTTCAGCTCGACAACATAACTTTTTTTGTTGGGTTTCTTTTTTATTTTATTTGTGCGTTTCGGGGAGGCGAAGCGAAAGGAACGCAACCTTTTCATTTCTTCCTTGATAAAACATAGTGAGTGAATGTCTTACCTACGTTTCTGATTCTTTGCAGAACTCTTTACCTGGGGTTTTCCGTGCCTGCATCTCGGCTTTCAGAGCAAAGCAGAAAGGGAACTTGCCCCTGCGAAGCAGCACGCCTTGAACAAGAGCTGCCTCAACCCTTTGCACTTGCAAACTGCCAGGAGATCAATCGCTCTCCAGCCAATGCTGAGCACCACAGGGAAGGCTCAAGAAACTAAGAAAATGCCCTGTTTTCCAATAAGAAACCACCTGCTCCTGAAGGCAGACAAGAAAAAAAATCAGCCTAAAGAACACAGGTCACCTCCAACACAGCTTCTCTACCATGGAGATGTAGAGAGAAGGCAGGTGCAGATATTAAAAAAATCCAGGAAATTTCTCCCAAAAATTATCATTAGAAAGAAAAACATAATTTTTAACCTTTAGAGATCTTGCCAGTGTGAGAGTCTTAATATGCAACTGAACAGCTCTAAGGATGAGAAGAAGTTTAAGTTTTGCACAGGGCAAAACAAGTGATTGACAAGTAAGGACCGACTGCAAGAGCAGAGAGGGCAACAGAGCTCCCACCTGCGCTGGCCACGAGCCGTAAGCCCCCAGCTTATCTGCTGCAGGTCCAAACTGGACACCCAGATGTACAAAAACCAGCTTAGAAATAACCCAGTTCAAAGCAAGGATGACTTGGGACCTCCGAATCTCCCATCCTGGGGACAGAAGTTGTGTCACTGAATGGTGACAGTGGGGCTGGCTAGACAGATGGTTTTTTCAGTTGTTCTGCCCCAAAGGTCCAAACCAGATCAACACAATTACTGCTGCTCTCCCATGGGCTGAACCTTTTGCATCACCAGCTCTGTCCACCTGCAGGACCAACCCACAGCTTGGCCAAGGACCATTAGTGACACAGGAACCACACAAGAGCGCAAAAAGCAGAGGGGTATTCAGGGGGAAGGGGTGTATCCTCCAGCAAATCACAAAAAGCAGGTATTTCTGCTTGAATGCCCACAAAGCCCTGGAAGAAAACAGCTAAAGAGAAGAAAATGGGGCCCGAGTTTGCTCTAGCTACTCTAATGCTGAGCTGGTGAGTTTACGCAGGATCAGTCAAACCTTCAGGGAAGGGCAGATGTTAGGTGACTGATGGGTGGCCCAGACCTCGGGGAAACCATGGCTGATGCTTGGAAATGCATCAGGCAAAGAGGGAATGCCAGGTCCTGCCACTGCAATACGCTCCTTCTTTCCCCAGCCAAAAAGAAATGACTGAAAGATTCAGGATCTGAATTTCTAGCAGCTGATAATTGCACATAATAGGCCAAGGGAGCTCAATTTTCAGCGCTTTGAGGACAAGCAGACCTAGGAGAGCTGGCTTGCCAGTGCCTTGGGGTTTTATCCAAGACACAGACTGAAGATTCACAGGGAGAACATGCAAAGTGCAGAATCACATCCTCAATTGTACGTGTAACCACCAAGTTATCTCACGTTTGTTATGATGGTGCAATACCAGCCCCTTCTACATGAAACCTTAGATACGCGTGACAATAAAAGCATCTTTCACAAAAATTTATTTCAGCCCTGCAGTCTCAAACTATTTCCACCACTGTACCTGGTACAGTTCTGTGTACGATTCTCACTGGATAATATCACACAGGGCTTTCCTCCATATAAACCTTTCTGGTTTTTTCCAAGTATACCTTACATGCACATTCAACGGCATGTTATTTCTCTGCACACAGGTACACTTCCCGACTGCTTTAACTGCCAGCTCAGGTTCTGTTTCTGGGAGAATCACATTTACAGAGTTGCATCAAGTTTCAGTTTGATTTCTTGTTGAGGAGTGTACATGAATAAATATCTCATTTTGATTTTTATTGTCTTAAGGCAATTCAAATGCACTTTAAATGTTGCTACTACATGCATCAATTTACAGCAACATAAACCAACATTTTCTAAATTTCACATATATAAATTGTGCTTCTCCACCACTGATGTGAAAATAACTAATAAATTTCCACATTCAAAATTTTGAAAATTTCCATCTTAGATAGCTACATATAAAAAAGGCTTTGGAAGCAAAAGTTAAAGTCATGTCTCCACTGAGTTCATGACAAAACTATGGATATCAATTGTACATGTGTATATTGATGCATCCAGACCATTTAATACATGGCTTGATTTCATGATTAAAATATAAATAAATGTATAAATACAAATCAATTGGATCACATACTAGGAGGTGACCTCATACTAACATAGTTCCTAAAAATCCAGCTGAATGAAGGATCCCACAGTGCTTGGGGAAGAGAAGTAAAATAAAAGCAATCCTTGTCCCAAATCTAAATACTGCAATTATTATTACAAAATTATTGCAAAGCTGTGATGCAATAGTAAAGCATTCTGCATGTCAGCAAATAATTGCTGCTCACTATTATTTTAGGGATTTTTTTTCTTAAAATGCAGAGTGTAGTTACTTTGTAGTTACATTTAAAGGACTTTCAGAAATTTTGTTGATATTTAGAAAGGAATACCAGCATCGAAAAACAATTCTGCATGTATCTAAGGATACAGAAGAAGCACATGAGAAATATGCAACCATGCAATTAAAGGATGTATTATGAGACTGTGAAAAACTCTTGAGAAGTTAAGGATGCATGTTCACTTTTCAGCTGTGCATTTGCTGACTTCTAAGAATTTACACATTTAAAATTTAATATTGCATTAGCCTTCATTATTCCTGGATTCTCAAACTTTTCACTGGGAGTTTCCTTTATGCTCCCTGAGACATTCCAGTCAATCATTTTATTGAGGACCACATGCACTGATACTGCTAGTTACAACTGAGGAGCTAAAGCAGATGCTCCTACAAGTCTGACACACAGACCTCAGTGCTCAACTCAGGTGAAAGAAAAGAAAACCACTGAAAGGCTCATGAGCTAGTTTCAAGTCCCTGTTGTCTGTTATTTCAGATATGTATTTCTCCAAATTATACAAACTACACTAATTGTACAAAACACCAAGCAAAACTTTCACATTTCTGCAATTAAGCAACATTGAATTGGCCAGACTTAGAGAAAATTCAAATAAAGTCACTCCTGACTAAACACGAGATATTTCATACAAACAATACATTTAGAAAGTGACCTCAGCTGACAGCAGGGGTACGGGGGTGAGTTCAAGCATCATTTTGATTTTAACATAAAAATACAGCAGTAGAGCAATGCCAATACCTGACTTGACATCCTCCCATCCTACACCCAGCTGGGCAGGAGCACGGAGCACCCGGGGGAGATGCCCACCCCTGCGGCGGTAACTACGCTGCTGGCACGGGGCATCTGCCAGGAGAAACTTTTTGATTTGCAGCTCTCCCAACACACAGCAATGCCCCCAGAGAGCCCCGCGCAGTAAATAACTGCCCCGAACGCAAGAGCTGCTCCTGACCTCAGAAGAAATATTGCTGGAGTGGAGAGCCACAAAGCTTAGACAGCCCCAAAGTTTATCCTATGAATGGGCCACCCAAAAGAACAATTGGTGACAAACAGAGAAGCAGCAGAGCAATCTTCAAGGTCTTTCCAAAATATCGCCTGGACCTGCATGTTACCCCAGGATTCCCAAAGATTTGAGCAGGAGTGAGATACCTCTATGCGCTCGCACATGGGTCTGGAAACAGTTGTAATACTTGTATTTCTTCCCACATATTCCACACTCGTAAGACCCTGAAAAACAAGACAGAAAAGTATACATCACCATATTAGATCAGGAAAAACAGCCTCGCCACATACTTATCCATAAACTGGGGACAAAAGAATGCAGTTTCCAGCAAAGTAATTTTTGGAAGGTTCAAGGAGATAAATGCAGGAAATCACTATCCCAGACTCAATTCTTTTTTCAGCCTTATTTAAGATTCCTTGGCATATTACCCCGAACTTACATTTTCAGTATATCTTTATAACTTTGCTAACATGAAGGGGCCACTCTCAAAATAGCCTGACTTATAATTTTATAATAATGACTAATATTTCCTACGGACAGAAATAACCTTGAATTACTTTTCAGTAAGTTCCTAGTATATGGGAAAAAAAGCTTTCATCTGAAAAAAGAAGGCAATATGTTATCTTGAGGCAAGGAGTTTTCAAAATTTCTCAAGAAATGCACAATGTACAAATTTCTCAAGAAACCCACAGAGATTTGGTAAATATCCACCCAGAGGAAACCAAATAGATACAAATAGAACTTTTGACCTTTTTAAGGAAAAGCACATGACCACAGTAGACTCTCTTCTCAATTTGTGACTCTAATTCCAGAAAACACACATCTGCAAACAGTCACTTGAAATGAAACCAGAGAAACAGAGCTGGGAGAATCATTTGTAATGATGAAATTATGCAATGAATTTAGCCTCTTCTGTTTATTGGACAGGCAGACAGAAATTTCCTTAGATTTGTTATTTATTTAAGTTGTTTCAACCTTTTTTTCCCCCGCTCCAACTTCGTGAACAGGCTATAAATTCACCTTTCAAGCTCTCACTTGCAAAATGTATTGCATTTCTTAGCTGTCCATCAGCAGCTAAGTAACTGTGATCCTATCTGTGCTCTTCAGTAGGGTGAGAGCAGCACTTACTGGAAGAGGGAGAAAGAAGGGCTGAATATTATTTTGTGTGAACGTGGCATTTCATTTCCATGGATGCTTCCTCATGCAACCTTGAAACAATCTTTTCCTGACCATGCAAAACAGTAAAACTCAGGGACGAGCCACAAACAAGAACAAAACATTCACACACACATCCAAATAAATATTCCCAAACATCATTTTACAGCAATACTTACCCAGTGCTACTCTTTCCAGGAACAAAACCAACCGTGCTTTCTGAACACGCTATACCCATGTTCTTTTTTTCCCTTCCCATGCCCTATTGCTTACAGCTTGGGAAGAAAACAACCCTCCTTCCAATTCGCAACAGCGCTGAATTCCCTGTCCATCATTGTTAGCATCACTTGGGGCTGTCTATTGAGACTGGGAGGCTACTTCGTCATTGATGCTGAAAGAGGCAATTCGCCACAGTCCGATACACAAGAGTACACATCTGAAAAAATACTCTAAAATACTGATATTACAGTCAGTTGACTATGTCTGATCTGCTCCATAGCCTTTTAATTATTGTAGCTAGTTGTATTTTACATATAGATATACATATATGGGACAGTCATCACCCGTGGTCACTCCATGCAGGCTTTTCTAAGTGAAATCCTGGGTATCAGCAAGTCGGCAGCATCTGCCAGCCCTCACTTTCCATGCTCAAGGACTGATTATATTCCTCACCAACCTCCAAAATTCTTTCCTGAAAACTATTCCAGCTGGAGCCCCAAAGCAGCACTGCCAGAAGACGAGCGCACTCACCATCGCTTGGGCCCTACCAACCACTAACCCTGTGCCACGGCTGAGGTTCAGCCGTACCAACAGCAAAATGCGACTGACGCCCACCCATACCCCGAAACAGCGCTGCCTACACAGAGCACTGCGAAAACACGTAAAAAACAGCGAGGGACTCTAGGTAGATTTTTTTTTCCCCATTTTTCTTGTATTTCCCCCTTCCTCTGGAGATAGTCTGTGGCACATAAATGCATTTGGTTGTGCAGAAGTTCTTCAAGAAGAGTATAACCTGTACAAGTAACAGTGCAGTGCCTTCCCTCTCCAACAGGAAACCAAACCGGTGCTGCAGCCCTCAGGCAAGGGGCTGCGCCTGGAAAGCAAGGGCAGGAGCCGAAGGCAGGACGGGGACCAGCATGTCCCGTGGCCAGTGCTTTCGTGCAGATGTCCTGAAGCACCCTGGCCTCAAGTGCAACCCAGGAAAGGCTGGAGTCATCTTCTTCGAGGGGGGTACCTCTACCCACCTCCTACGTGCGGACGGTAGAGCACTGCCCCAGAGGAGAGCGCGTTTGTGGAGGGTGCGAGGGAGGTGCGTTACAGACCTACAGTCCTGCAGGCACCGAGACAACTCAACAGCCACAACTGTGTACTCAGCACACCACGATTTGGGGGGCAAAGGCACAGATCCTCGTATTAGAGAAAGGAGGGATGACTTGCCACAATAAGTGTGTTATTAGGGTGGAGGAAAGATGAAGTGGAAAAAATAAAAGACGTGGCTACATGTTAAGGTCTTACAAAGAACATGCCCATGTTGCCTTGGACACTGCCACCGTGGTCATGGTTTATCTTGGACTTTGTCCACATCAGGATGTGTCATGCAGGTTAAAGCTGTTTGTAGTAGGAGGGGAGATGGGGAAGGTTTTTGGTTAGTTGGTGCATTCCGTTTTGCCAGGCTTTTCCTGAGCCTCACAGCTGGAATTTGGGCAACACACCCATTGCATCCAGAGCTTTCCTTTACTCCCTGATCCCTGGTTAGACTTTCACACCCTTCCATCACATACCGGACGTGTATCTCAATGCATGGTCAAAAATCCAGGTCCCTGAATATCGATTTCGTGTATATCCAACGGGAGAGCCATGTTCCACTGCTTTTCCATCTAAATTGTGCAAAAAAAAAATCAGAAAGAGCCCTTAAAGTGGATGCATTTCCAAAGAATAATGATGGCTGAAGCCTATTAAAAATTGTCAAGACCCATCTGTCCCTGTGGCTTGGTAACAAGATGTCAGAGGTCACACAGAGTTTCTTAAGGCTTCTGCAGCTCTATCTTATTTGGTATAACTATGGAGAATCCAAAGTGCTCTTGAATTACATGTGCTGAGCAGCTCAGCAACCGAGATATCAGCATCGTGGTATGAATCAAGCATGTGCAGGTTATACTGATAGTCTCAAAGCAGAAGGATTCGCTCTTCACTTTGTCTCAGAAACATTTCTGATTTAATGCGTTACTTGAAAAATCCTCTCCAAAATGTTTCTCGTAAAGCACAGACCAGATTGAAAGCTTAAATAGTTTTGTATAAAACTTCTCCTGATCAACTCGCAGATAACTCAGTCTTCCAAAAAACTACTAATGACCTGATGGTATTCCCAACATTAGCAAACGATCCACATCAGCCAAATAGTCTCTCCCCCTTTCTCTCTGATTTACAACTCAAGTGCCATTTTCTTTCCCTCTCCTTTCTAAATAGCTTCATGGTGGACTTCTCTGCCTTTTTGCCCTGACATCCCTGCCCTGAGAAATGTTAATGTATCGGAGCTCGTCAAATGACCCTGGCCCAAGGCCAGCATGTGAAGCTAGCAAGAAAAAAGAAGAAAAGAACAGGAAATATTGCATCGCGGAGCTGTGCAGGGTGGGAAACAGACCACCTGCGGGGCAGGGAGAGCCAGCGGTACCGCGGGGGTGCAGGTGGTGGATGGGGAGGAGAGCAGGATCCGCAGCCGCAGTATCCGTCTGCTGCTGACCGGACGCAGGGACACAGCCAACCGCTCCGTTGGCTTTCTTTGCTTGGGATGCCCGAAGTGGGACCCCACAGGGCTTGCGAGACTTCTGTGGAAAAGCAGATGAAAGGGAAGTGGTCCAAACCCACACACGTCAGCACCGGCTCCGCGGCTGGGGGACTGCAGCCACCGCCACCACCCATCCCGCTTCGCCGCATCCGCTTTCATCCATCGCGGGGTTTGGGCTGCTCCAAACGGATGGAAACAGAGTCTGGAGTAGTCCAAAGTGCAGGGAGAGACATGTGAACGTGTAACCAAACAGAAGGCAGCATACACAAGGCATAATTTGATGAAAACACTACAGGCAAATAGCACCAACTGAGCTGGGAATCCCTGTTATAAATTGCTCCAAGTAACAACTAAAAATACAAATAAAGCACACTCTTGCAGGAAATGTGTGATTCAGAAAAGAGGCATAAAACTTCTAATGCGAATTTCAGCCAAGTCCCAAGCTGAGCCCCGCAGGACGCTGTCTGTCACCTGGAGCCACGTGTGCCCTGAAGCCTTCAGCGCTGCGGCCCCGGCTCAGACAACACATCCCCCATCTAACTGACCGTCCCAGCACACTGTAAGAGGAGACAGCCTGGGGGTCGGCATTTCCACGCAAAGGAAAGGGATTCATTTACTTCTGATTCACCACTTCATCCTGCATCATAAATTACGATTAAAAATAACCATTTTTGACACCTCCAATCTCAGCTTCCCTGATGAAGGTGAACAAAACCCTCCCCAAGCCTTGCCTTTCCGCACAGCTGAAGTGATTTAGATACAGGGCTACCAGATCACATCACGAGAAAGGCTTCCAGAAGAAAAACTCCTGGAAGTACCGGTGAGCAGCAGAGAGCACGAAGCCTTTGCTCCGGAGGCAGGAGGCACCGGCGTCTTCAGCTGTTCGCAATCTTGCGCTGCTCCCGAGCAGCAGCCGACATCGCCAGCGCAGCAGCAGGCACGGGACCGCTTCTTGTGCGAGTTACACAGATGTCTGCAGCCATGGAAATAGTGCCTGTCTGTGGTTTTTGCGGGGGGACGGAGGGAACCAGAAGAATTGACTGGGAGCCAGTTCAAGAAACCACAAGGAACTGATATCTGGGCACCATGGTCGGTCCACACAGAGCACAGTATTTGGTGGCCAAACAGAAAAGTTATTCAGAGCCACCTCCCCAACAAACAAGAGTTATGTGAATGGCGGATGAATAGGGGCACTTACAGGGCTCTTCTCACAAAGGAATCGGCTGCCAACTGCCAATCGCCTCAGGACCAAGTTGCCTTTAAAGAAACCCAGCACGAGGCTATAAAATAACAAATATGATGCACATTTCATTTGAAAAGGCCCTTCCAGATAGAAGTTTTCCAGTTTACTTTCTCCAGCTTTCAACCACCACTTGTTAACTAGTAAATAACTCTCTGTCCCTCTCCCCATGGTGCCTACACATTGAGTAGTGTCCCCCCTCACCCCAGCCTGTCCCCAATGCTCTCCATAGGTACAACATGATGGTACACATCCAAGTTAGCCAACAGCAAAAGCCCATTCCCCACTTTGCACAACAGTAGTCAACTCAGGGAACATCATCTGCAGAACAGCTGCTGCCGCCCAACCAAAAGCCGTGGGGAGAAGAGGGTCCTACATGGCAGACACCTGATCTGCAGATGCTTTCATCAAGGGTGACCACGGCTGAAGGAGAAGCTCCTTCAGTCAGCAGCATTCTCTCCACCCATCCCTCCTGGGATGCCAGGGTCACCTCTGCATTTCAGGGTTGCCCATGCAGTGATCAACCTCTCAGGAGCTGTGGGGACACAAAAGCTCTGAATATACAAAGAGTATGTCCTCCAAATTGTAAGATCTTTAAGTTGGAACCAGTTATGGTCTTCTTAAGCTTTCCCTAGATGTTTTGACCCTGCATAAACAGCAGTGACCTCCCACCCTGCCGTTCCTAGTGGCTGTCCTACTGTGGAAGGAGGACAGGCAGGACAATGATGCTCCCAAAACAGTCGCCAGCTGATGACACCCTCCAGGGTTTCTTTCCAACAGCGTGGACAACGATCAAGCAGAAACGAAGAAAAAATCTAACATCAATACCTCTTTTCTCTCCCCCTGCAAAACAAACCAATCCCAACAGCAGTGCTGCGCAGCTCAAATTAGCATTCTCTTGAGTCCCTCAAGGGAAACAATCTCCAACTGCTCTTTCTTCTTTGTATCAGCAACTGCCTTTGGTTCTCAAAAGTCACTGCTGGGGCCTGCTCCATGTCAGAACCAACAGAAGAGTCCCTTTAGCAAAAGCAGGGCCTCTCCAGGATCCTGCAGAAAGCCCTTTCCCTGGAGCAGGAGGAGAGGACAGTCTGATGATCACAGAAAAAAAAGAAAAACCTTCTCATCACTGCTCAAGGTGGGTGGGGATAGGAAGTACTGTTTTGGAAGTGGCACACCACAGCCAGCCAAAAGTCAAAATTATTCCCACAACCTTACTAGTGATCAGAAAAACAAACAAACAGCAACCTGTAAAACCTGTTTTTGAGCTAAATCTAATTATTCACAGAAAGCAGCCACTTTCCCCAAAGCAACTCTCCTCAAAGCATTTCAACTTTTTCTCAGGCTTTTCTCCTGGTGGCCTCCTCATCCGTGCCCAACATACCTACCGCCAGCCCTGGGTTTGCCGTGAATTTTGCACATGGCTGATGGGCAAGTCATTTAACAGGTCAAAAGAAAGTAATAAGCTTTCTCTTACAGTTACCTTGGTCTTCATTGAGTCTTTAGGGGCGACAAGATACAAACAGATAGCAAAAGAAGGTCAATAATCCTGAGCCAGGACCCTGAGATGGATGTGCACCTTGGCTCTGGTCCCTCCAGGAGAGCTGAGCTTCCATGGACAGCTCTCCAGAGCGTCATTCCTCTCCCCAACACCATGGATTCAGGGAACCGAACAATGGGATGCGTTACCCCACAGCTTACCGAGCGTCTGCTGGTTGCGGACCCCACCTATGACCACGCAGATCTCCGCGGGCACATCTCCTGGCCCATCCTTTATGTTCTTCTTGGAATCTTTGGTGTCATCCTGCCAGATCACCTCTTCGATATAGTCATCTGGTACCTCTGTTTTCACCTTCACCTCAGTCATCATTCCAGCCTCTTCACTGGGTGAGGACTGAGATGTCACCGAATCGGAGCCCTCTGCTTTCGGGCTCCGCGGGCTCCTCTTCAAACACTCCCTGAATGGGGGGAAAAGAGGAGAAAACATGAATCCTCATTGTCAAGCGTTCACTTTCTCATCATTAGGACATAATTAAAGGTACTTTCTTTTAATGCAATTTGTTTAAAATAAGTATGGGTAGGTATGCATGTCTGTCATATATGGTAAGTAATTAAAATTTAACCAGACAAAAGTAATAAAACCATTTGCTAGTAATGAAAATAACCTTAATCATCACAAACAATAGTAGCAGTCATAAACAGACTGGAATACTAAACAAGAGCACTAAACAAGAATTTCACCTGGTTCCTAGCAGGCCAGGAGCACAACTCCATCAAATACTATGCCAAGACTAGTCCATACATGCAAAAGAAAAGCCATATCCTCCCGACATTTTTAATTTGGAGCTATCTCCACCCTTGTGCACTCCTCCATGTGTTAATCTACCACCGCATCCTCTCTTTTAACCCTTCAAAGCAACCTAACATCCTATGGTATTCGTATGGCCTTATTTAACATCCCCGTGATGATCAAAGGGGATCATCTGTAGTATAATGGTATTTAGGGAGACTATTACATTATGGACAGATACAAGTATCAAAGATGACAGAGAAAGCGTAATGGATGGGGAAAGGCAGAGGGAAGAAAGGAGGGGTCCAGCCTATTTAGAAACAGATTAAGAAAATAGTATGTGTTTTCATCTTGGAAAGAGAAAGCTGGAAATTCATGGGAAAAAAACAATCTAAATAAATAAATATTCAAAATCCCTCAAGAAAAGGAAGGAAACTGGACACCCCAAAGCTGTAAAACAACATCAACAAGTGCTATGATGGCAAAAGGCAGAGGGAGTTTGGGCACAACAGACGAGGACCAGGTAATAAGCCAGTGTAGCTCCTTTTCCAAATGCACCACCCCACCACTCATTATGGGCTTCCTGTTTTTAATACTGGCTATTAATAGATTCCAACATGCAATGCAAAGATAAAATAATTGCTGGTTCAGTCTGTGCAGAAATCAGAAGAACTAAATATATATCTAAGACTACCCAGAAACAGAGATTTTAAAGACTGTGACAGACTTAGAGTCATGTAAACACTGGGAACAGCCAAAGGTGTTTAAAAACCTTTTAAGCAGAAGTAATAGGCAAAATAAAGTGAAAAATAGGCTGAACTTATGGATGAGAGTCATTAGACCATGCAATAGCAAAAGAGAAGGAAATCCCATTGCTTGGAACGTCACAGAAAGTCAGAACAAAGTATAAATTAAAATGTTAGAAAACTAACACCTGCAGTGGTTTCTGAAGGGGTTATGAAGCTGGAGGACAAATCAAAATGCTGCAACTGCAGGCGAAAGCACCCAGCGGGTAATCCTGGGAGGATGGAGATGAGAGGAGCAGATGAACGAAGAGAACAATCTTCTGCAATAATTACTGCACAGCCTCCTACACGGACATGTAGTTGCTATTTCAAAATGGGTCAGTCACATCGTATTGCCAGATATTTTATTATTCATCCCTTCATTCCCATTATGGAATGAAATGGACAATTAATAGCCCCTAAACAGCGAGAATTAGCCTTGACCTGCCTCCCCACTCATTCCCATCCGCCTCACTCACACTCCCCCCATGCTCCCAAAATCATACAGGGCTGTTACAAGTGAGAAAGATGAATTAAGACAGAGAAAATGTGGTTGAAAGCTGGACGATCTTTATGGTAATATTATTGGATGCCCAAAAGGTCCATCAATCTCACCCGACAGTGGCGTGGCTGAGCACCCGTTCTAAAGCCAAGGGAAAGGCAGCAGCCAGGAGCAAAAGTACAAAACATTCAGCAATCAGTAAAGGGTGGGATTAATTGCAAATCAATCAAACTGAGAAGGTGTGAAACGCAAAACACTGATAAAGGCAGCAAAAGCAGTAGGGTGGGGGGAAAAACAGTAGAGGAAGATCAAAATCAAACCAGTACAATTCCCACTGGTAGGCAGAGAGGTGAAAGCCGTCAGTGAAAGCCAGCTTTGCACCTGAAGTGAAGGCAAAATGCCTCAGTTATAGATGGTACAGCAACCTGTACTTGCCAATCCTGGACAAAACAACATGAAAATCAATGCAGGAGCCAAGCGATGTGGAATTAAAAGCTAATACAACTAGCAGTGAGGCTGTGGATACGGCTTTCTGAGGAGATTATAAAATGGGTAAGAACATACGAAAGAGACCTTCTGATGGCACCCGGCTCTGTATCGCGTCACGTTCGGATATAAAACACGGCATGAAGCGACGGGCCACGTGCTGCAAGGCAAAATGCCGTCCTCTATGTGTACTGCTCCTGAGCAGAGGTATTTCCACAGGGCTCCTGAAGCGGTTGATGTGGGGCAGATTTATTAATCCTCTGGAATTAAATTTAACATCACTGTTGCTAAAAATTACGGGTGACCCCTGGAGGGGTGGAGAGCAGTGACTGAAAGGGACACCAACACCAGTGGATCCATCACTCCGTGAGCCGGCTCTGCCCAAGCCGAGCAGCGGCAGCGTAGTCAAACGTGTCCAGGAACGTGGGTGCACCCGTGAACAGCACCCACGGTGCTCAGCCGCGGTCCCAGCAGGCAGGTCACACTGCAGCCGTGCCCTGACGTAAAGGACTAACGCCATTTTCAGATACACACGCCTGAGATCGAACAAGGACATAATTTTCTCCCTGTACGAAGCCGTGGTGAAGCCAGTCCCAGCGTGCTGCAGACAGACCGAGTGCCCTCGTTTTTAAAAGGTTATTAGAAAAGCTGGAGATGGTTCAAAGAAGAGGCACTGAAATGGTTTGAGACTGGGAAAAGATACTTTATGAGTTTGCGAGACGAAACAACTTCGATTTGTTTCTTATGCCAAAAGGAAGACTGAGAGATGATTTGATTGCAGCATATTATCATCTTCATGGGGAGAAAATACTGTCTTTCCTTAATTTGGCAGGGAAGACTAGAGTACACGCTCATCGCTGGAAGCTGGAACCAGTTGAAATGAGGCATACAATATTAGCACGGATGGTGGTCCACTGGAACAACCGTTTTCCAAAGGATGTGCTCAGGGAGAACAAATCTCTCCAAGTCTTCAAACCCACAGTATCCGTATCTGCCTGGCCCCGGGTTACTGGGCTCAGTACAGATGTGCACTGGCCAGACCTGGTGGCCTGAAGCTGTAGGAATATATAAATTATTAGACCAGATCCATAGACCCTCAAGAACTTTGCTCTTCACACACGCAGACTTTCTGGATCCATCCCTGCCAAGAAAGTAACTTCCCGGCTGGGCTGTCTGCCCTTAGGTGGGACCTAAACCGGCAAATATGAGTTGAAAGCCATGCTATTCCTCCGACACTGCGCCGTATGTTATAAGCCTGAGCAGGTGCTTGGTGTAGAGAAGGACACCAGCCCCAAATATTTTAGCAACCGACTTCTGCATGATTTCATAGTACAGAAGCCCTGAAAGGAGTCTGCTGATCCTCTCAAAAACAAAATAAGCAGAATCATAAAAAACACAGCACCACTGGGTTTTTACAACAATCTTACAACAATTTTACAACAAACAGAGACCTTCTCTGTCTTCAGACACTTTCTAGGAGAGACGAAGGCAGCAGCCAGGAATGTACCCAGGCTACAGAATGGGTAAAGACGTACCCACCGCGTGTGTCAGGGAGGTGACCCCACAGCCCCGCAACGCTCCCCGTCGAGCCCCCCAGCATTGCGTGCAAGGCCCGGCACTGCCCGGTGACCCGGCAGAGAGGTCTGCGCAGACCCACATCCCGCTCAGATCCCAAGGAAAGAGCTCTAAGGTGGTGAAAAGAGAATAAATTATAAGTACTGAGATTTTTTTTTCCGATTATATGTATCTATAAAAATACATATATATATTAAAAAAATGTGTGTCTGTATACGCACACACACACATATATATGCATGTATACATATAAGAGCTGATAGTTGCATCTCTGGCGGCATCCCCTTGCCGCACCCAGCTCCTGCCCCTTCTGCCACGGCAGCCCCGGGACGCGCATCCTCTGCTGACACCCGGAGGTGCCGGCGTTCTATTGACGAGATCCCGTCTCACAGCACCGAGGGCCCCGGCCTCCGCACTGTGCAAGCCAAAATGCAGGAAACACCGTCCCCGAATGCAAGCTTTGCTGTTGACCTGCACCAGGCTGCAGTCAGCCCCACACCACCTGAGAGCAGTTTTAGCTACCTTTTTCATGGCCGTTGCTGTTTCACTTAAGAAGGAAGAGCTGTGTTCTCACATTGCTCTTATTATTTCATCTCTCGTAGAGATTTTCTAGCCACTGGCTGATGTCAAGCTTTAGCCAAACTTCAACTGTAGAGTCTCTCCAGCGCAATGTCCAGAGGAACATTATGGCTTTGCAGAATACCTTAAAATAAATGTAATCAAACAGCAACACAGTTCCAGCCCTCCTCCTTCTCCTCTGGATGGGCTACGCAGGGACGGAGGAGCCAGAAGACTCTGATTGCTTCCCATGATGCACGAGGGGGCATCACCAGCTGCTGATAACAGTGGGTGAAGGCGATGGACCCCTCCTACCTTCCCCGCACGTGGAGAACATCTTCCTCATCTCCATCCTTACAGCCTCCAAGGACTGATGGACAGACTACGCAGGAGAACTTGTCTGAAGACTATGAAACGAGATCCTGACAGGCCATGGGATCGACTCTTACCGGCCTCTTGCTAGGAGTGACAGAGAGCGCGGTCCCCAACAGCACAGCGTCACGGCGATCATCACTCGCACGGCGACTGTCCAGCGACAGTTCAATCTCCCATTCTGCTGGGACGCTGCAACCAAAAAGCTCCCCAAGCATGAAGGGGGGTCCCTTTCCAGGCCAGGAGGCGCAGAGCTGACAGCGAGCCGCTGCTGCCGGTGGCAGAAGCAGCACGGAATCCCCCGGGAGCAGGTCCGAGCTCTCAAAAAGCTCACTGGGTGCCTCTGCCGGGGGCTACACAGCTTTGGAGAGAAGAAAAAGGCAGCAATAGTGGAAGACAGCTCTCCTAGCAAGAACTAGCATCCCTTTATTCTGGTCCCACGTGAAGTGCAGTTAGTGCTCCTGTGACTACAGCAAAACTGGGATCAGTCCAGGCCTCTTGGGTCTGAAGCTCAGTTACCCAATTTGCTGAAGTGATGCTGTGCTGACCTAGGTATAATTGTCCCCAGGGTGCAGGGGGGACCTAGACTGAAGGAATGATCCTCATGGGACAGCACAGTTTGAAGCCTCCTGGTTTGTCTGGGGAAACAGCACCAACACCATGGAGAAAACAGGAAAGAAAAGGAAATTACTGACACTGGAAAACTTCAGAGGGGATGGAGAGGGGTACACGCACAGCCACAGCGGAACTGGGCTTAACTTAGAAGACAGCATTCACCACAGTCTCCATCAAGCATGGCATCAAGCCAGGAGGGAACACACGCGCTGACCCAAGAGAGGTGACCCAGTAAAGCATCATTTCTTTACCACCCCTTTGGTCCTCAGATGTTGCATCCCTTGCAAGCCCATAACAACGCACTTGCTTGGTGCTGTGCCGAGTTTTGCCTCCTGTGCCGAATTTTGCCTCCCCTGCTTATGAACAGCTCACAAAGCCTCCAATTAGAGATGAGGATAAAGCAGCAGCGATCCAGAACATACTTCTTCTCCAGAAATTCCCCCCGAGAGCCCCAGTGACAGAAAACATGCTGCCTGGTGGAGGGAAGAAATCAGGCCCCAGCACCACCGTGTCCAGACCTGGTTCTGCCATTCCTCCCCTGCTTGCAGCACCGCCGGAGCTGACACACAACTGCCGGAAAGGTGTCAAAAAGAGGATGAGTAAGAATAGGAGTGAATTTTCAGTTCTGCAGATCCCAAGGCTGGAAGCAAGTCTTACTGGTTTGGGTGGGGGCACGCAGAGAGAAGAGAACTATGCAGCTTCTGGGATGTCAGCTAAGTCAAATACTGGTACTTGGTCCTGGAAGCAGAAGTACTCCCCAACACGAACCATGAGGCGACCACGTCTCCGAGCGCTGTGACCGCGAGGCACAGAGCTCACGCTGTGCTAAGAGATGAGCCCCATCTTCTGAATTCCTGCGGGGCATCGCCGGGTCACACACTGGTACCAGTGATGTGGTCAGAGCCTCCACTCGGGGCAGACAGCAGCGCAAGAGCTACGGGAGAACCTGCCGTGAGTCAGATCCCGCTCCTGGGCACCTGCAGCCCGTCCCTCTCGTGGTGGCTCATCTGGCTTTGACCCTACTCCTTCCACAGGGTGCATCTAACTCCTTCTCCATGACTTCGAGCTTTGCTGGGGAATACCAGCCTCCTTTACTGTTTAATGTCTTGTCTCTACTGAGTTGTGGAGCTTGGCAATCCAAGAGGTTCTTCCTTGCCGAGGAGAGGAGGCAGAAGCCTTGGGATCACACACTGCTCAGACTGTCACTCCGTGGCATGCCTGGTTGCTCCTACAGGTGAGGTACTGTTTCATTTTCCAGAAGAGACTCTATGGATTTTAAACATTAAAGAGGCAAACAAACATTGCACTTGCACGTATCACTCCTCTGACTAAGTAGGCCACATAGCCAATTACTGTATTACCAGTTCTGCCATCTCACAATGCTCATTTCAACATTGCTGCCTGCTTTGATCATCAGACTTTCATCTTCCGATGACGTTACAGCCACTTTCATGTCAAATACAAGCATGCGAAGGCAGAAGAGATTTAAGGAGGCCTTGATGCAGACTCATCATGGGGAACTGGAAAGTTATGGGTAAAAATGGGTTCCTGGACACATTTAGGTACAGCTTCCCTTGGTCCTACTCCCACGACAGTTCATGAAGCCCGAGGCTTTAGCACAGACAGATGATGCAACAAGAAAATAATGGCCGTGCAAGAAGTACAATTTTGGCCATGAAGCTGAGTAGTCCGGATGATGCCTCCCTGCATCAATGCAAGGAGCGGCACAAGGGCAACGCAAGGAGCTCTTGTGGATGGACAAGTGGATGGACAGACAGAAAGGCAACGGCTGACTGTTCACACCGGTCTGCTCTGCTGGGTAAGGCTACCCACGAAGCCAGTGGCCCCCATTCCAGTCGGTCTCCTGTGGAAGCAGGAAAGCAGGAGAAGCAGGTGCAAACCGAAGGGCTGCAATATGGGGCCGTTTTCACCTTTGGAGAGTGCTTCTTTCTGGCTGTGATAAGCAGAACCGGCAATGACTGAAAGCAAATGGGGCCCATCAGCTGCTGCAGCCAGAAGAAACTCGCGTTCGCAGTTTGCTTTTTCTGATCTGGAGTAGCATTCTCATAAATAATGAAAGTGACTAAAAGCTACTTAAAAAACACACACTCCTCCCTTATGAAAGAATGAGAAAAAAAACCCAATTATAAAAGGACATTTCTTCCAGCTAGGAATAATTTGTCATGTAATTCTCTGAAGACAGCAACAGAAACATGCATGCTCTGTGCTCCCTTTTGAGTGATCTGTGATTGCATATGTACTCAGATGGCTTCTAATGAGGCTATTTTTATAGCACACATCCTGCTGAGCTTTTTGGGAGGGGCAAATCAGTCTTCAACGTCAGCTCCTGTGTATTTTCTCCTCAAAAGGAGAGGAAAAGGAAACAAATGCAGAGGAGGACATACCGCTCTGAATCAACACCTACAAACAAAGCTCTTCCGCCCCAGCAGATGTGGAGCATCTTCAGTTTTTTCCTGGACGCCGCTCAAGCTGGAAGAACCAGAGGCCCATCACTCATGCCTTGATGATATCAATGATGGTGATACCCAACTCCCCCTCGGCAGAGCATGCTGTGTGCCCATTTACAGTACAGAAACACACTCTTGTATGGTCCTTGGTACGCTCTTCTGGTCTGCGGGACCAAAGAGGTTCAGAAGAGCGCAGTGATGAGGACAGTGCGGTGGGCACCTGAAGGAACGTGCTTTGCAGAGCCCACCAGGACAGTATCACCAGTGTGATGTTACAACTCATCTTCCTGAAACTGATGTGCAGTTGGTCCGTCCCATGCCAAATCAAAACACCTCAGCTGTCAGAAAGGAGAGGAAGCAAAAAGCGGGGGAGGCTGAAACTGGGCTCAATTTACAGATGTCTGCCAGGGTTTTAAAGGAACCAGAAGGTTCCTGCCATGACTGGAGCTACGGGAAGTAGAATGGACAGAATAGATGTAAATGAACTCTCAATTTACATGGAGATGATGCACGCAGAGACAGAAAAAGAAAGATATAAATTGAAAATCTGCTTGTCTGACAAATTAGTTGCGGTGGCCTTCCTACTCCCTCCCCAAAGCTCTTACTTGCTCCCTGGGGCAGCCCAGCTGCGTGGGTACCAGGAGGAGGGAGGCAGAGTGGGTCAGAAAGCTCCTTCATCAGGGACATCTCTTTTGCAGACATTCCTAGGCAAAAAGATTTTCAAGTTCAGGGTTCAAAGAGAGAAAAGACAGGAGCTGTTTTTCCCAATGTTACAGCTGAGCTCTTTGCTTCTAGTCTCCATGCCTCCTGCTTCAGCTTTCAGATGTTCCCTCGCAGACCTGAAAGCCAAAGAGACCGACCTACTCATCCAACCCGACCTCCTGCGTCACAGCTCAGAGCCGATCCTCCGTCAGAGCTACACCTGCAGCCTGAGCCCGTGCCTCTCCTGCAGACGCCGTCTTGATTTTGATGCATAAAGTGCTGGAGTAGCCATCACATTTCTGGGTCCCTCCTCCGAGTAATTATTTTCCAAAACAGGCACCGTACTTCCAGTGTGGATTGCTGCCTCCAGCCATTGGTTTGCTGGAAAAGAGATCCTGTAACTGGGAATCTCCCATCCGTAGGAGAGAACAACCTCTTCTGCTGCCTCTTGAATGAAGCAAAGCAAACACACTTCCTTAATGGATACTGTATAGACTCTAAAATATGCCTTCTAATTCTTGACTCTTTCCACGAATGTTTGGGAACCTGTCCACATTTCGAAGCACGGATACTGGAGCAGGACAAAGTCTGCCACCAGCACTCTTAATAACACACACGATGGCAGCACATGATGGTGCATGTGTCTGAAACCCAAATTTTCACTTAGTCACAGAGCTCTACAAGGAGTTCATGGTCACTTGTGTTCCACCAGGAGATTTCAGTTCTCTTTACAATTACCACTTTCCAAGATGCCATTGTGTATTCTCAAAGTGTGGGTTTTACCTCTGAAAGCAAACGTTATAGGAAAAACGTGTTCACTCATTTTGTGAAGTTCCTTTAGGGAATGGGAACTCCCTCCTCCATCAGTGGTACAGGAGGGAAGACTTGCTGAAGAACCAAAAAAAAGAAAAAGCTGCTCAGAACTTCAGGGCATCTTCCATGTGCAACATGCTCTTATGAACCTCATGATTTAAGGACTTCAAGGTCACTGCTACGTTGCAAGTGTTACTTCAAATCTCTATACTTGTTTTGTCCATGGTGCTATAGGCTGTATCCTTGGTTGATTGGTTGGTTTTCTCAACAAGGCTGGTGGATCCACTCTTTGCCATACCTGACTTTCCTGAACGCACTGATTACTTATAAACTGACCAAAATAAGCTGAAGCTAACCAGGATGAATGTGCAACTCTCGAAGGCTGTGAGGCCCATGCTCCAAATCGGGCAATTAGACTTGGGGACATGACCCTAATTGGGCATGCAAAGAAAATTTATGAGGCAAGAAAAGCAGCCCAAAACCCGGTCCTTATCTGGGACACATTTAAGTTTTCTGCTTTCTTTCCCCAAAATAAACTGAAATCAGAGCATGAGACCACATCCTTCTGCAGACAGAAGTATAACAGTAACTGCCACTTAGGTTTTCCTGGAAGAAATTTGCTCAATAAATACCAATATTATTATGAAGTTCATAAATTTAGAAGGACCTAAAGGCTTTTTAGAAGAGAGATGCCTCAAGTAGGATCACTACCTGCTGGTAAGGGCAGCCAGCTCTTAAAAATGGAGGCAACAGCTTTCAAAAATCCCAAAATAACTAATGCAACTTGGTGGTATGGTGTGGTGTGGTGTCAGTGCTAAAATCTAGGGAAAACAAACAAAGTAGCATACTTAATTTTTCCAACTATCTTGGTCTACTAAAACACACAACCTTTCCTGACAACAAACACCATTTCAGTAAGAGAAATTAATCGTGTGTTCATTCCTCAAGGGATGCTCGGCAGCTCCAAATCCTTCAGAAAAGGTGAACTACAGGACCAAATCAGGCTGCCTCTCCTCTAGAAATTTAACATTAAAATACAAACCAGAACAATAGTCAAGAGCCACAAAGAATTCCTAAGGTATTAGCAAAACAAATTCCCTTCAGTCCTTATTAGGAATATCTTGAGGATGGCTTGAAGACGAAAGTCTAACCAAATATAAAAAAAATCCGGCTTATCCAACAAAAAACAAATGCGCACTGTTTGCCAAAAGCAAAAGAATTCAGTCAGATAAAAAATGCGACATACAAATGATGCAGGTTAAAAACTAAATTTAAAATGACGATAGACTAGCTGCCAGCGTCTTTAAATTTTCAAGCGTGGAAATGTCAACAAAGAAATCCATGGAAAAACAAAGAGAACAGATTAAGGGTTTATTTATGTCGGTGAAAGAGCTCTATGTTGCTTGACTAAGAAATGACTGAGGGGGTGACAACTGTCTGCAAATGTCCATAGGTCCCCGACACGGCCACAGGAGCCTACGCCGGGCCGTGCCACCGACCCGCCGGCGGCAGCGCGGCACGGCACGGCCGCACGATGAACGGGATAAAATGAGCAACGGGAGAAGACAGACAGAGAAGGAGACGGGACCTTGGGAGTGGGAGAACCCCCCAGCTGGGGAGCGATACAAATGAGGTGGCAGACGTCCTGTTGCTGGAGATATACATGCATTTAACGTAAACAAGCTATGGGGCTCTACGCCACTGCCAGAACAACCCCAAGCTGGCCAAGAGAGGGGGTGACCCAAGGAAAACAACCCCCTGGAAACTCAGCTTTGCGGAGGACATTATGGCTACCACGACTCAGTACTTTATGGCTCCAGAAAGGGACGCTTCTCCACCTCCCACCATCCGAAGCCCTCCGAGGCTCTGGCGTTTGGCAAATTGCTGTGGATTACACAGAAAATATGCCGGTCCCACAGGAGCCGGGATGGGGCTGAGCGCTGTCGTCTCTTCGTACGTGTACATCTGACCTTCTCTCGGGTTTCAAGGAAACCTGCCTGGGTTTCCCACAGCTTCTGTGCTGGCCGCAGTGCAGAACTGAACTATCCGCTTCTCTTAAATCGGCCAGAGGGGACTTCTGGGGGGGTTTTGTGGTGGTTGGTTGGTTTGTTTCTTTTTGAAGATGGCTGGTGACAGTCCTTCAGAGAGCACCACGGCTTATTAAATACCTTGCCTAATTATTAATAGTTTTCTCTCTTTCTGACGCAGGATGAGTCTGAAGCTTTTCACGCTCTGGGACTGGAAATCCCACAGGTGGCCTTTTAAAGAAAGGGGAAACAATTTAAATCATTCTGCTTCTTGGAAACACTCAGCCCTTGGCCTGCCCCCATGCCCATCCCTCCGCGGGGTGTGAAGCCCCCTCCCGGGGTTCGGAGGACCACAGCTTCAACTGGGGCACGCAGGGAAGGTGACCTCCCCGAACGCGGGGGACCTGGTGAGGACGGGCCAGCTGGGAGAGGAGCCTGCAGAAGAGCGGGTGCCATCCCAGGGCAGACCCTCCCTCGGGTTACGGGAGCTGCCAGGAGGGACACGTCCGCAAAGGACAGAGCAACGTGGGGAGGAGAGGGAAAGATGCCACCAGCAAGGCTGGAGAAGGGTGAACTGAGAAGGAGGAAAGTAGGTGTGACCACTTCTAGATACCTTCTCCTCCAGCTGGAAAGTCACATCTTCTAAGACAGAGACTGAAATGACCAGACTACCTAAGCACCACGGCTTGGTCTGGCGTATCGGGGAAAACTGTACCACGTCAGAGGTGGGAGACTTCCACGTCCCCCCAAAGCACCCACTGGAAACGCTCCTGCCTGCACCGCGCTCTGCTCCCTCCAGGCCAGCACCGCAGAGCCCTTCTGCTGGACCTCCATCCCCAAGAGACCTCCCACCCTTTTCAGGACCTCTACCACCGTGCTGTTAACGCTGCAATAAAGATGAGACCCGTCCGGGCGCTCACAGCCAGCTCAGAACCCCAGAAGGTCTGGGTTTCGCCTCTGTTTCGGGAGCGGAGCACGCTGCTCCGCACAGCTACATCTGTGCTGCGAGCGGGTTCCCCGGCTGGTGACAGCCCTGGTGCAGACGGGGGCTGAGCTTCCAGCTGGCTCCGTTCCCTCCGCAAACAGATGCAGTTCCTATATCAGGGTCTGATTTATTCAGCAGGAGTCTCACACATTAAGCATAGTTAAGTCTGAAAACAAATCTAATGACTTTAAAATAAATAGCCAATGGAGGACTTGAAACTAAAATTCTTCCTTCCTCTGACACCCACCATATAAACAATAATAATTATATAAAACCGTGTCTAACACATGACTACACAAGGCTCTGGTGACCAAGAAAAGCACACGCTGCTTGTCAGACATAATTGCACATTTGCTTTTTCAATTATTTCTTGTCAAGATCCAGAGCCCACCATCTGAATGCTGACATTAATTATTGGTAAGTAGTTAGTTTTACAATAGCGTTATGGAGGCTCCCAGCGATTACCCGAGGTCTGCAGCCCCCAGCGCTGTTCCCACTCTGCCCTCCGGTCCCTCCAAGCCCTCCGGGACTGTCACGCAGACTCACACCAGCGAGTGACACCAAATCTGGTCCACCATGAGCAGAAGGGGCTTCGGAAGAAGCTTCAAGAAATCTTCCAGCAGACAGCAGTGAGACATCCACAAGAGCCCACGTCACCTACTGATGCCATCTTCCAGTTGAGTCCCTTCTGAGCCCCACTCGAGCACCCGACTCTTGGCAACACGCTCCAACAGCTAACTGCCCATCATGCGAGAAAAAATCCTGCCTTTTATTGGCTTTTAATTTGCTGCCTTTTAATGTTGTTGACTGTCTCTTTTTTTCTTGCAAAAGGAAGAAAGAAGTCTCTGATCTACCTTTTCTGGAGTGTTCAAAAACACGCACAGCTTTGTCATGTTGTCTCTTAGTTGTCATCTTCTCCAAGGCAAACAGCATCTCTCTTCTAGCTCCCTTCAAGGAAGGGTTTTTTTCTGTGCTCCTAGTAATTCTCTTCACTTTTTAAAATTTCCCATTAACAAGCATCCAGTGAGGTACAGGAACCACACACGAGTTAATAAGGTAGGAGAACAGTGAGTGCTTTCTGCCACCACTAATTCTCAGCTGCAAACAGCTGTACACGCTGAACCGTGTTATTTCAAAGGCAGCAGACAGCCCCGATCAGAGCTGTGGGGGTGATAAGATCATAAAAATTCTGTGCCTTCAGAGCATTTAACATTTACTTGAAACAGAATAAAATCAATTCAATACAATAAATAAATAAAAATAGGATCGACCCAGTACTACAGTCACCACATTAAGATCAAGCATGCTATAGTAAAAAAAGTTGCAGAAAGGTAAAGTTGTCCTTGCAACCTTATTTTGCTTATATTTTTTACTGATACAAATTAAATGTTAAAAGCTTCCTCGATAGTTTGCAATTAGTGAGAGTTTCAAGCTGCCACAAAAACATCTACCGTGTATCTCCAGTCACTAACAGCCTCACAGATTTCATCAAAGCCAAATTTCAACCTTCAGTCACTGATAGAGCTTTCCTGAAATATTAAAATTTTTATTCCATTTTATTTCTTTTGAACAGACTTGGTCATTTCCCTTTTTTTGACGATTTTTTGTTCAATAAGGCAGATGCTGAAGTGGAATTTGTTTTCACTTTTCTAAAAGAAAAAAGTGCTGGCCAGTCTGACACTTCTCTATGTACGTACAAAGTAACAGCGATGACGAAGGCAGTTCTGCCGGGCCGTGGGCGCTCGGGTACCCGCCTTTGGCCCGGCCATCGCTCACGCCCGAGGATGCTCAGGCGCCCGGCCCCGAGGGCACCTCCTGCAGGCCCGGGAAGGGAGGACACCCTGGGGACACCCCGAAGGGTCAGCTCCCACGTGGAGAAGGCACTCGCCCACCTGCTCTGCAAAACGCTCCGGTGAGAGCTACAAAACTGACTCCAAAGGCAGAACAAAGAATTCCGGGGAAGGACGCAATGCCTGGCTCCTTTCCCCTTGCTCCTCAGCCTACGCCCCGTTTTCCTTCCAGTGCTTCGTTGAGGCTAATTCCCAGCGTCCCGAGAGCGAGCGCTGCTGGACCGCACGGATGATCCACCCCAAAACTGGGAAAAGAGGTTTTCCTCTGCGTAAGACACCCGATGCTGGCGCTGCTCCCCACTGCCGAAATCTGCCCGCCCACCCTCCTGCCCCTGCCCAGCCCAGCCCGGCGGGCACCCCGGAGGCCTCCAATGCCCGGAGTGCCGCCACACTGAAAAGCTGCCGGTAATGAGGGTACTTTGTTCCGAAGGGCTGAGCGGCAGAGCCAGGGTGCCGGGCAGGGTCTGCGGCTGTCGCGGCGGGGAGCACTCGGTGCACGTTCAGCAGCGGGAGACGGGGGAGGACCCGTGGCGCAGCGTTTCGGAGATCAGAAGAACGGAGCGGGGTTTTAACGTGGAAGGTGGTGTTTCACCTGATGGATAGAACTTCCGCAGCGCTTTCAAGTCTCCAGAGGAACAGAAGGGTGTTCTGGCATACAGTTAGCGGAGAGATGCGTTGCTGGCAATGCAAAGGGCAGGACATGAAACGCAGCTCAAGCTGTGAAGGAGGCAGGCAGTGCTGGAGGCAGCGCTGGTGCTCGCTGCGTCGCTGCCAAGGGTTGAGGGTGCCCGGAGAAAAGCCTCGTGTCTCAGCGGGGTCTGCTCCAGGCAGCGCCGACGGCCTGCCCTGGGCAGGGGAGCGGTGCTGAGCCGGCAGCGGTGACCGGCAAACCTTGTCTCGGTGCGCTGGCAGCCGTCTCGCTCCGCGCAGGTCACGACAATGTGGAGACAGGGGCTTCTGCCACAGCTTCACTGCTTGTGCCACTGCGGCGTTCGGGGGCTGCCCACGCTGCTGTGCCCCCGCGCCAAGGCAAGGGGCAGGGGATGCTGATGGGGGTGATGCCAGGACGGGCTGCAGCCCCCCATACCGTGCTGGGAGCAGCCCAACTGGCTCCAGTTTTCTGTTGTCCGTCTTCCCCCATCCATGCCGATGTAGCCCACAAACGTGCCTCGGCGGTCCCCTCACCAGGCTGTGCATTGTCCCACCACGTGATGGCACCTCCCTGGCTTTCCTACCACCTTCTCCAACTCTCACGGATGTTTCCGTGCCCTGCTGCAGCCCGCTCCCCTTCCTGGGCCACGCACTCCCCTCCCCTCTTAGCATTGCCCCCATTTCCAGCCTGGCACCTGTAATCTCCTACATCTCCACCTATTTTTACCACAAAACCTTTTAAATCTGGGAGATGAGTTGGCCAGTTTGCTCATGGATGGCTGACAACCAGGAACCAGCCTTGAGCACGCACGGGATCAGGTAAATCCAACTGTCACCAAAGCCATGCTTTGCTCCCGGCTCCACCACCTCCCCAGCACCGCCCGGCACATCAACACCGCTCTGCAGGGGAAAGCCAGCTAAGAGGAATTTGTGCCTGGCCAAGGAAAGCAAGTTGCCCCTTCTTCCGTGCTGTCGCAGCTCTGGACTGACTCCACCAGATACACACGTGGGACAGCGGACGCTGCAGGTCAGGTCCCCCTGGCCGCTGGAAGCACCCACGCAAGTGTCACCCACCCACCACGGAAATGCAGCCTCCTGGGGGGACCACTGCGCACCTGACGCTGTTGGGTTTTGGGGGCTGCCTTGGTAACCCCAGCCACGTCGATGCCAGGGCTGGACATTCCCCATCGCTCACTCAGCCCAGGCTGCCGGCTGCTCCCCCGGGGATGGAGAGGGACCGAGAAGCACCATCTGTAGTGCTTCCCAGCAGGCCCAGCAAGGTAAGATGCCCTTCAGCATCAGCAGGAGATGGAGAGGCCCCAGCACAGAGCAGACCCAACCTCATCACCTCCCTCTTCCTTGTGCCGGGCTTCCCTCCTGCTGCCCACGCCGGGGCTGCCGGGACACGCCGGCCGGGGGGCTGCCCCACGCCCCAGGCACCCTGCCCACCGCCACGCACAGCCCGGGGGGCAGCAAACGGGACGCCTGGAGCAGAGTCCCCTGCGTGGGACCAGACATGTCCTGCACCCCCCAGAGCGGGTACTGCAGACACCCCTTAGGGGGATCAGAGCGGTTGGGGGACACCCCCCTCCTCTCCTCTTGCATGGGAGCAGGGGAATCTGCACCCAACCGCCGCAGCACGGCCCAAGGTCTCATCCTGCGATGGTCTTTGCACCACAGTGTGGGCACGGGCCTGGGGGGACTCAGCCGTACGACCCCTCTCCACGCAGCCCCCAAGGCCAAAACAATCCTTCTTGCATCCACCTTTTTAGCAAAATCCAAAAAAGGGTGTACGGACGCTGTGCTCTAACAGCTCCCAACTACTCCCGCTTGTGCGGTCACCCTTTGCCACCCACCTCCGAGATGGAGAGCTGCATCCGAGCAGAGCATCCGCCCACCGCGTCCCACCCCAGCAGAGAAAACCATCCACCTACCTGCTGGAAGAGCTCCTCCGCCCACTGCTGTTGCTCTCGTCGGCCTAAGGGGGCAAAAGACATAAGAAAAAAAAAAGGCTGTTTAGGTTAAGAAAGGTAAGACTGCCTGCAAACTCTTCCCGCTGGCGCGCTGCTCCCAGGACAGCCGGGGTTCTTCCATCCCGTTACGCACGGGCCCCGTGCGCGGTGCTGGTGGGACGCGTCGGGCGCTGGACCCCCGCTGCGCAGGACCTCAGACACGGCCCCACCACGCAGGCGACTTTCTGAGTTGATTCCCTCCAGTTGCCTTTGTGCAATTATTTTATTGCACTTTACCGAAGTTTAAAGCAACGATCCCTCCTATGCAAAAATATGCAATTTGCAGGAGGGAAATAAGGCAGAAATAGCCAAATTCAATGCTGTGTCCAAGCTGAGATGGCCCCGCTCTGGGACAAGAGGGGCAGGTCCAGCGCACCTCCCTTCGTTAGGGATGACTTGCCTAATTGAGCCCCTCCAGGCTGTTAGAAGGGGCTGAGCAGGGAGAAACCAGGGTCTCCTCCTTTTCACCTCCTTCCCCTGGCTCTCTGATGAGAGACTTCCTTGGAAAGACAATATTATTCCAAACCCAGAAATTTTATTTCTGAATTTGTGCAAATACAAGTTAAAAGATATTAGCTGCATTTCACATTTTGTGCAAATGGCAGAAACAGGCAATTCATGTGCAGCAGGATGGGGGCTAGCCAACGATTTCGATAAAATAAACCCTTTTTTAATTTAAATGCTAATGCACTGAATTAAAATTTAATAACTGAGGAAATTGAAAAGCCGAGCAGGAATATTGGAAATAAATCCAAGCAGAAACAGCTGAAATTAAAAATTCTAGAGAGTGGGAGGATAGCAGCTAAGCTGTCTTATATGATTACTTTTTTTTTTCTTTTTTTTTTTTTTTTCAGAACGAAGGGGGGAAGGAAAAAAAATCCTATCTTTGGCTGGCTGTAGGGCAGTAAATCGAGAGTGCTGTGATTTATTGCTCAATTTTCCTGAGGGAAAAAGGCTTTCTTTCATGCTGAAATATTTCATAAATTTCAAGCCAGCATAAATTCTTAATTTAAAAGTTATGGAGGTCACATTTAGTGCACTGGTGCAATTCTGAAATCTTAAAGGAATAGCAACCAAAAATTGCAATTTAATTTTATTTTTTTAATTCTTCGTGTGAAATTTTGTTCAAAGGGATTCTCCAAGTTACACAAAGCAGAAACACATCCTGGGTTCTGAAGGTTTAAGAAATCCACTGGAAATGAAGAGATAAAAATCTAATTCAATTACAACAAGGTACTTTTTTACTATTATTATTATTGTTAGCCACTTGAGGAATTTCTGTTAAAAAATTTCCTCCCTCCATTGCCTGGGAAAAGCCAGAAGGGAGGAGCTGACAATGTAATTGCTTCTGTTAGATCTCCAATCTTTTGTGAGCACTGATATGTTCATTTGTTATACAGCTGTTCAGCTACAGAAAGGATGTCAGAGCACCCATAATTCAAAGCAATCAATCAAAAATTAATGATTTGTCATGCTTACACAATGGGGAAAAAAAAAAGAAAAAAGCTTTATGGGTTCCTGCAACTGGTAGATTGCTCAAACCTTCGGGGCATTTTCTAGAAGATTAGATCTGTGTGTACAAAAAAAAAAAAAAAAAAAAAAAAAAAAGGGAAAAGGAGACTTAATATACAGCCAGGGCAGAAACCTTGTGGGGTGCTGAGGCATCGGTGTTATCCCAGATGCCCTAGAGCTGGGGTTCGCTGCAATTCCCATCCGTTTAGAGCCTTCTGCACAACCCAACCCGCCAGTCACCCCGCGAGCCACGTTCCCCGGTCGCAGAGAAATTGCCCAGGCTCCTGCAATTGTAATTCCACGTGAAAAACGCCCACTGAATATAAAGGTCGCCTGGACAAGTGCTCATGAAAGCCGTAAAATACGGACACCAAAGCTAAAGGCACAGCCTGGACTCTGCCTTCACATCATCTGCGGGACCACGCCAGCCGCAACACCAAGTGTTACCTAGATATTACCAAAAATGAAAATGTTTCAGTTTGGGAAGCACGTAGCCAACCCCAACTCTGGAAAACTGTCTGAGATTGCAAAGTTATTCATCCTCCGTGTAAGCAAGAACTTCTTTACATATAAATTCACTTTGGGAACGCGTCGTTCAGGGATCGTGCTCCTGATATGAAGCATATCGATGTCCTGACGCCGTATTTTATTCCTGGTTATACACACGTGTTAGCTGGTGCCTCTGGTGTGATTTACAGCCCAACCTAACGCAAGTATTACTCTGTGAAGGATCATGCATGTAATTCATTTTATATTCCTTTCCATATTTGTATTTGGAGTTGAGCGAATGAATTGCTGGAAATAAATGACGTGGTGACTGCAGCCTCTGCGATTCCCAACCATCACCGACCGACTGCACGGCACCTTCTGGGGCCAATACGCAATTTTATTATTTACTTCTTATTTTGTTTACCTTCTCCGTTCCATGTGTGTCTGCCCTGCCTGGTTTCCCCTGTCTTTTTTTTTAATTATTTTTTATAATGCCTTTTTTTTGCTTTTTGACCTCTTTTCATGGGCAATTCATGGCCTCCCCTCTCTCAGGATGTAGCACATACCAGTGCGAAGGATAAGATGTGCATGAAGAGCACAGAAAGGGAGGTGCAAAGGTGTGACCCCACCAGCCTTAGGGAGTTTCCTTATTTTAAAAGAAAAAAAAGAAAAAAAAGGAACCAGAAGAGGTAAGAGCTCTCAGTCTGGATGGTTTCACACCAGTCAAGATGCTCTTGGAGATGAGGCATCTCCTGGGCATCTCCCATGGGGGAAACATTCAAAAACCCCCGACGGACACGGGCACAGCTGGTGGGGTTGGTTTTGGGCTGCTGCAAGCCCACGGCTGGCTCCTTAGTTTGGATCCATTAGACCTAAACAGCAAGCCAAGTCTGAACGAAATCAGATCTAGCTGTCTTAAAGGTTTCTGGATGCTTAAATAAGCCCATCCTCACCAAAAGTGCCACCAGGAGACACCTTCACACACTGCTCCAGTTTCCAAACATGCAATTAACTGGCAAATTTTCTGTGCCAGCAACTTGTCTTGGTTACAAGCTCTCTAGGAACAGCTCTGTTTAGTTCAGCACTTGCGCAGTGCCAAGCACAGCGAATCCCGGCCCGTCCTAAGGCTTCGAGATGATTTAATCATAAAATCACCAGCACCCACACCGCCCGAGACCACGGCGTGTCCAGCCAAGGCGGGGGAAGATAATTTCCCCTGATCATACACAGTATGCGAAGGTGAAAAAGCATAATAAAGAAGCACCATGGTGTTCTCCTCAAACTTTGCAAAATAAACACAACTGCAAGCTTAATAAAAAAGGAAATTTTTCAGCCAAGCGTATGTAAGTTGACCTACGTGAGCCATTTGATGTCCCTCAGCTCTCCGTGGAAAGAGGCAGGGCCACTGTGGGGTGATGCCCAGGACCCTGTTAGGTGGCTCCGGCCCTCAGCAATCCCAAAGCGAATCTCAAAAACAACCTCGACAGCAAAGACGGACGGTGGAGGAGTCTCTGGGGCCTGGCGAGGCTGTGCCGCGGGATGGGGCTGCCCCAAGAACCGGCGGGCACAGCGGCTCGACCCCCTGCAGCCCCTGGGCAATCGCCGGCCCAACGCAGCGGAACATCTGCACCCGCGGGGGCACCCCCCACCGCCTCCTCCGTCCCGCTCCGCTCGGGGCTCACCTTCAGCACGGGGACAAACTGAGCGATGCACACACCTATTTTTTAAAATCTGGCTGAAATAAGCTTTTTTCCTTTTATTTTGCAGTAAGCCAATTTGGAATCAAATGTGAAGGGATGATGCCTTGTGCAGGCCACACTGTTAATCCATTTAAAATAAAACATTGCATTTAAATTCTAAAAAGTGTTATTTAAGGACTACAAATACCCTATGCAAGTCGAAGCGGTGAATTGCTGGAAATCACCATTTAACCGCCAGCAACCAGAATGTGCCGAAATGGGTCAGAGCAGCTTTCGACAAAGTAGCGTCTTTGGGAAGGGCGAAGAGAAATCTCCTGCGCACCAGTTTACCCAGGTAATTTAATTCGGTGACTTCTTCATTTATAATTGAAGAAGCAGAGGAGCAGAGTTTGCATCTGCCTGCCAGTCGGCGAGCAGGGGAGGATGGACGCGGGGCTCTGAAACACAGGCTGGATAATTAGTCATACAATCTCTCACGTAAAATAATTTACAATTCAAAATATGATTCCCTAAAGCTGCTTTTGTACGTATCGGGTACGTTTAAGGTAGTTTTGTTTAACTAACACTAATAAGTATCTATTAAATTAAAATGCACGAAAGCAGAATGTGGTTTCTGGCCATATGCTCCTCGACTCAAGTTGTAAACAAAAAGTAAATCATGTGATAAATAAGAAATGTATCAGTCAACAGCTCCTAACAGGATAAAGTGTCAAAAATTAGGAGTCCAAGCAGATGTATAAGTGACCTGAGAAATGCATGTTTATAGAAAGGGCTACGCTATATTGGGAAAAAACCCCAACATTTTAACAGTTACTGCAAAACAACAAAATAACTAAAAACAATAAAAATGTTAAATGAAATTTCGGAAGATTTAAGCACGGGCTTTCTGCCTGATCACTTAAATGATGATTAAAAACAATTATTCAAATCACTCGGATTTGCATCCACGTACGCCACGCTCAGATCTGCTCCCACGGGCGTGATGCCCGATGCGGGACCAGGGTGCCAGGACCCCCCCATCCGCCACCGCCAAAGCCCTTCCCAGGGGGAAAAAGGTTTTAAATCCATTTATTTATTCGTACACAGCCACCCCCCATGATTTGCCTCTGAACTTTGCCTCTGCCGAGGGGAGATGCCCCTCATTCTGCCCAGGGCTGCAGGAGGAGCAGAAGCCGCTCGCCCCAGCTCCTCCCCCAGAGCAAGGAAAAATCAGGTTTACTCTCCAGATGCTTTGTAAAAAGGCTGAATTGTTTCTTTTACCTGANATCCTCATCCTTTGCCTTTGCAGATCCGTAAGAGCAGCCTCCAAAAGGGATGAATTTTCCACCAGGGAACAAGTAAGTTCCTTGGGCCGGAGGAATGTGCTGCCTATTTCCTCAGCTGCAGCTTCCCCTCAAGAAACAACCNGGAAAAAAAACCCAAAACCCACAACCTACTTTCCCTGAACACCTTCCCATAGACAGCTGAATAATTTTCGGCGAAACACAAAACACACGTAGTTTAGAAACGAGCCAGCAGCACCCAGCACGGAAAATTTCACGCCAAATAATTAAAATTTGGCAACGGGAGAAGCAACTGGAAACAGGTCTCACAAAGGAATGCGCCATAAAAATAACTGCAGGCCTGCTTACCTGCGCTGTCTGTTATTATTAACTTCAGAGCAACAGAAAATGCAGGAAGTGCCTTTTTTTTTTTCCCCCTTTTTTTTTTTCAAACAAAGGGCAAGACATTGGCAGTTTCCTATTTAATTTTCATTAAAGAGAAAAAAAACCAAACAAAACCCAAGAAGCCCTGCACCGCACCGAAACATCTGCAGAGCACAAGGACCCATAAATATGCCTGTGCCCTTTATTTTTTTTTTAATCTTTGCTTCCTCCTGCCAATACAGGGGATGCTGAGGAAACCCAAAGCCCCGGCTTTTGCATGGCACTGCAGTCCCCTACGTCACCCCCTCAGCGATGTCCCCCAAAGTTTATAAAGAGCACGGAGCAACGCCGAGCCAGGGCGAGCTGAGCAGGACCCGTGCCCGGGCATCCCCCGCGCAAAGGAAAACGATCTCCGACGCTTCAGGCTGCTGTGGCTCATCCCATCCTCATCCTTTGCCTTTGCAGATCCGTAAGGGCAGCCTCCAAAAGGGATGAATTTTCCACCAGGGAACAAGTAAGTTCCTTGGGCCGGAGGAATGTGCTGCCTATTTCCTCAGCTGCAGCTTCCCCTCAAGAAACAACCAAAATAATAATAATAATGATAAAAAAAAAATATCTGCAAGGAGGAAATCTGAGCTCTACCCAAGGCATCTTCTCCGGTCCCACGGCAGAGCCGAGCCCCAGGAGCGAGGGTCCCCCGGCCCCCCACGCCCATCAGGGGGTCTGCGAACACCCCCGTCCTGACCGCGGGGCAACGCCGCCGAGTTGCGGGTCGGGGATGCCGGTGGCAGCTTTAAAAAATAGTAGAGTCAGAATTATTCGTGAGCATCCAGGGGAATTTCACCCTTTTACTCAGCTGCAGCCTTGCCACGGGGAAAAGACAGCGTGCAGACGGGCTGAGGTCAGTGCTTCTTCTGCGGCAAGGGGGAAAACCCGACAGTAAAGAAAAAATCTGAGATTTTGGAACCCTCTCAGGTGAGAATAGCTGAGTGTTTTCTACTTGAGGTCATCAGAAGAAAAAGGCAGAGAATCCCATCCCAGCCACAGCCGCACGCGTGGCCCCTGCCAAGCCAGGGATGAGCTTTCCAGCAGGCGAGGAGGATGGCGGAGGTGCCGACCACGGGTGCAAACCCAGCCTGGCAGGGCGGTGCTGAGGGTGGGTGCAAACCCAGCCTGGCAGGGAGGTGCCGACCATGGGTGCAAACCCAGCCTGGCAGGGAGGTGCTGAGGGTGGGTGCAAGCCCAGCCTGGCAGGGAGGTGCTGAGATGGGTGCAAGCCCAGCCTGGCAGGGCGGTGGTGAGATGGGTGCAAGCCCAGCCTGGCAGGGACCCGCGCAGGTGATGCTCACCACCTCCACTGCTGGAGCACGGGGACATCTCAGACGCGGTGGTACCAAAAGCCCGTGGACCACCTGCCGGTGCAGACCCATGGTCTCGTTTGGGCTCTAACACAGGGTACAGGAAAGTCTCCAATGTGAGAGGAAGGTGCTCGTTAGTCCCGGGCATACGCATTATTTAAACCCAGCTTTAGAAAGATTTATTTTAAGGTTGAGATTTCCCAGGTTCACTCATAGGAAGGTGCCAAGGCGACTGCGACCTGCAGGGACGCGGCCTGTCCCCAGCACCCCCGCGCTGGACAGACGGAGCACCCCAACGCGCGGCACTTGGGGACACAGGGAGCTCGTCACGGCCCAGGCGGCTGCTCCGGAGCCCCGCGCCTGGAGCGTGTCTGAGCAGACCGCAGCTCACGAGGTTTGTGGAGCAGCCACCTCACCCACGCGAGCACCTCCACCCCATTTACACATGCAAATAGATGCCTGCTGGAGACGGCTGCTCAGCCTAGAAAGAAATCAGAGCGGTTTCTAGATGGGAAAACAGCATCACCCAAGCTTGACCAGCGCCTGGCCACGTCCCCTTCTTGTGGGTGGCCAACCTGCCAAAGTGGACGCGTGTCAAGAAGACCTTAAGCCAGCAAACACCATCGCCGAGGGCAACGGTCCTGCAGGATCACAGCGTGCGGGAAGGACACCCAGGACCTCCCACCACACTACGCTGCGGAGGAGACGCTCTTGCCCCCGGTCCAGCTGCCCCAGGTGAGGCCGGGGGTCTCCTCCAGTCCCACCACGGAGCTGCGGAGTGACCCCCCCTCCCGGTGCCCGTCCCTGCGGTACCGGGGATAATTAACAGCTGACGGGATTTCTCACCGCTCACCTTCCTGCAGGTTCCCAGTCGCCGCAAAGCCGCTAGGTGCCTCCCAAATACTAATTAGTAACAAGCACTAATGACAAAATCAGCTAGGGGGTTGATCAGCCCCACGCAAAGGTCAGGAGTGAGCACAGGATTTCACTGGAAAAGCCGAAACGGGAATGATCCCCTCTGCTCTTGTAGTTTCACTTCTGACTTCACCCGGGGGCCCTCTCCACGCTGATTTCAATTCTCTTTGTATTGGCAGGAGAATTATTTTTCTTTTAACTTCTTTTTTTCTTTTTTTTTTTTTTCCCTTCATCTTGCGAACGGTGGGACTGGGTTTGCTCAAATTCTCCCCAAACTCTTATCTGGGGCAGAGAAAGCTGCGGCACAGAAGTAAAAATTATAAGCGGGCAAATAATAAAAAATCACGATTAAAGTTTAGAAATTATTCTCATTCAGTTTCACTGTATTTACTTCTTGCCTACTGTTTATTATCTTCCCATTTTATAATCTTAAATTAATAACTTGGGTGTGTTGCCTGCATCCGCCCAATTTCCGAGCTGTCTCAGCAACTTGTAATTACAAATTCTTCTAAAAAGTTTCAAACTGAAAAGGTCGAATTCCTGCTGGAAAAGGCACACGTGGGGCTTTGCTAACTGGGAGAGCCGTGTAAACACCAAACTCGGCGAGGCAGAGAAAAATCCCCACCGGCCCGGCCAGGCGCTGAACACGCCAGAGCCTTTCCCTCTTGAAATGGAAAAAAATTGCCTTTGTAGGAGCCCAGGTCTTCGCGTCACCTACCGTTCGCTTTGGCACCCGATCCTTCAGATAGCCGCAGACATGTTTAAGGGCTGTAAGCAGTGCCTGTGAGTCAAGGGAATATTCATATAAATAATTTTATGAACTTGCTGAAAGTACTGGCAGAATCTGTGCTTTGAATTTCAATTTTTCTCTTGTGGCAGCCCAGGGAAATTCAAGCAGCACATGCTAGCAGAAGTAGACCGAAGAAAGGGAACATTAAATAAATTTTAACCTAAAACTACAAATGTTCAAACAAGTATTAAAAAGCTTCAATCTGATGTATCTTTTTTTTTTCCTTCCCAAAACAGTCATGAAATTAAAATTATGAATTAAATCAATGCAGCAAATTGGTCTGGATTTAAAGAGTTACTCCTTGATTATAAGCAACTGAAAAGTAATCAAAATATTTTTTCCATCTCCTGTTGCTCAGTGCTCTCCTTACTCCGTTCTTTATGAGAAAAATAATCAAATTGAGGGTGAAGAGGAGAAAAAGCATTACTGATTACTTCTGAACTCTCATATTATAAAAGCTGGCAAATAAAGACTGACCGGGCGAAACAACAGAATTATCTGCATCAAGCAGTTGTTTACAGATGGTATGAGTTTCCCAGCAAAAGAAACAGCTGGAAATATTTTTAAAGAATAAATGTATATGGAACGAAACCTTGGGGGGGAGGAGGGATTATTATTTTTTACTTGGGGGAAAAAAAGGGGAGAAGGAGCCATGAGATAGTATTTCAGAAATCCACCCATTTTTCCAGGTTTCCAATTTCACAGGAAACTCTCAGGAAATCAATTTTTAAAAAAATCCCGTTACAGGCACTTTTCCAAGTTGATAAAACAAACATATCTAGCAAGCTATGAGTGCACACGGAAAAAAAAAAAAAAATTAAAATAGGACTTCTTTATACACGGAATCCCACACGCTCTACTACAGAAGTGCCGTCAAACATATTTTGGGAGCCGGCACCTCTCCCGGCTGCGCGCAGGCGGGCTCGGCTTCGCAGTGCCGCGTCCGACGGGGCTGCGGCAGCGTCCCCGCGGCAGGACCCCGGGAGCCCTCCTCCCGCAGCGGTCCAGCCCTTCCCGCCGGAGCCGACGCCATGCGCTGGGAAAGACCTGGCAGCGGAGCGGGAGACGAGGCACCTCGCTGGCGGAGCGGGCTGGGAGCACGTGCCGGGGCTCCCGCTGCGGCTCAGCTGATGGGAGGCAGCTGAGAAACCGTTCCATCTCCGATGCACGTGGAAGAACTCAGCAGAAGCTGGATGGGAGCAGTTTTATCTACCCCAAAGTAAGTCTCTGTGCAATCTGGACAGGCTGGATCGATGGGCCGAGGCCAATGGAGGAGGTTCAACAAGGCCAAGTGCCGGGTCCTGCACTNTGGGGGGGTTGGGTTGACAGTTGGACTTGATGATCTTAGAGGTCTTTTCCAACCTTAGTGATTCTATGATTCTGATCGCAGCGAGAGCAGGTGTTCGTGGCAGTTGGAGACGTGCGGCGGGGAGCACGACCTCCCAGGCAGTCCCAGCTGGAGGTGGTGGTCACAGAGCTCGGCATGGTTTGGCCAAAGCAAGACCAGCCAGGAGAGACCTCAAGCTCTCACAGCAGGATGTCCGAACCCAAAGGCACTTGCAGGTGCAACACCACAACACAGACACTACGCGGGAGCATCCTCCGTCATTGCTAGCCTGCACTCCTGATGCACGGTAAAGCAGGTCAAGTACCTGAGAGCAAGATGGCCCATCAGATACAGGCCTATTTCATGAGGTAGATGCTCAAATCCTGCAATCTGAGTGTTAAAAAGGATGCAGGGAAAGAGGGAGCCAAGCCTGTATCTAGGGGAAAAACCATCTCCGAACTGGGTACCTCCCATCTGCCCATGAAACCTCAAAGTCCCATCACTGCTTCCCAGCCCCAGAAGGACAGAGACTCACACGGATCATCCTGCTGGTCCCTTCCAAGAGTCTGTGACCTTCAAGAAGCCCCAATCCAAGACGCGAGGAAAAATTAAAACCAAAACCAAAACCAACCCAAGTTAGGAACATCCTCCGAAGACCGCCTGCACTGGTGGGACATCCACCAGCCACAGCGTCGTGGATCTTAGAGCCAAGAAGGAGCCCTGTGATGAAGCACTTCTTGGAAGAAGCTTTCATAAGACTAAAACTTTGCTCTTTAAATCTGCAGAGGCTGTGAAGCATGTCCCAGAGGAGCTGCTCCAGCTCATGGTTAAGTCATCTGTGTTTCAGTGGGAGTAATGTGATCCCTGGACAGAATTGTACATTTTGCAGTTGGTTTTACCTCCTTTTTTTGTAAATTTTGGAGAATGGTTGGGTCCTTCCATAATTAACAGCACTGCACAGATACAAGCTTGACAATGTTCAGCTTAAATCTGAGGTACATAATGAAAAATTAAACATTTGTCAAACATATGATTATCCAAGGCAGAAAATTAGTATGAAGAACTAAAAAATGCATAATTTGATAAATATCGCAGTGCGACGGTGTTAGGAACAGAACCGTAAAGAGGTCCAGTGCTGGCCCAGGGTCCCCTGCGAGGCTGGCACCCGAGACTACGTGACACCCTTTCCCCGCGCTAGCAGGGAAGGCTGTCCATTTGCAAAATATAAATTTTATCCTTATAAACAAAATCCCTCGTAGCATTTAGAGATGGGCTAAGAGGCTGAAACTAAAAAACACTTACCATTGGGAGGTTAACTACATGACGCCACCTTCTCTCCCAGTTTTGTATGATTGGCTTTTTTTAATAGCATGAAATGGTGGTAATTTTACTTTGGAAAGGGAAAAAAAAAAGTCAAACCACAACGACCTGAAAGTAAGAAGGGGGAAAGGCACACAAAGCTGGATAATTTTTTCAAACTTAAAAAAGAGCAGTAATTACAGGGGGAAAAATTCAGAAAGAGTTTAGTCTGCCTGGCTCCCTCAAAAATGGAAAAAAAAAAGAAAAAGGCAAGAAAAGAAATAGTAAAAAGAGAAAAAAACAGAAAAGAGAAGGAAGGGGGGAAATGAAGGAAGTTGGAGAAAAAGCAGGCTTAAAGAAGAAATCTTAGAAATTCTGCTTGCAAAATAACTCCCATCAGCCAACCACAAATCCTATAAATATCACCAGATCAACTCCCCAAGCAGATATAAATCAATAAATAAACAAACAAACCTCCAAGATTAAAAAAAAAAAAAAGAAACCAAAATGAAAAAAAGACCAAAAAACACAAAAAGCCTAGCTGCTCTCAGCAAGCGCCGGGTTTGCTGCCTTCCCGAGAACGATGGCAATTTGGAAAATAAGGGAAGAGGAAAAACAACTTTTCCTGGGTACATTTAAACCTGTTAAGGCTGCAGCAGCGATCCTGCTGAGACACCGCTTCTCTCCTTGAGATAGCCCAAATATCGCTCAAGGGCAGAGGGGATGGTGACCCTGCAACCCTCACCCAGAAGTCCTCAAACCGGGCACGGCACTGGGAAAAGCGGGACGTCAGCCCGTACCATCGACCTTCGCTTTTGTCACTCCCAAACCGACATCTTCGAGCAATCGGTTGGGCTAAAGAAAGTTTTTCAAGCAGTTTGCATGGAACAAACATCACCTGGACCTGACTTGCGTGACCTTCAATTCTCTCTTCAATGCTCTCATGAAAAAAATGAGGGCATAGAGCTGCAGGGAAATTATTTTCAGCCAAAAGTGTAGCTATAGTGAGACCGACAATTGCATGGATTAGTGTCATTTTTGCTGAACCATTCATACAACAGCATATGACACTCATTTTTAAAAAGTGGAAGTGACACAGTCTGACATCCAAAATTTTCTGATTCATACAGGCAAAATATCTGTCCTATTTATTTTTTCAGCAAGAACTCGAAGATGTGTTCAAAATCTAAATGAAGCTCTTGGAAGCCCCAGATTCTGTTCAACTTGAAACTATGCAACTCAAAATGATACTCATTATTTTCTGGTCAGTAACAAAAAATTAAAATCAATATATTTTTCTTTTGGCTCAACCTGAAAAGGAATTTTTCAATTTGTCAGAGCTTCAAGGAAACCAAAAATTCTATTATTTGTACAGCCCTGCCGCCAGACAGATTTGTCGGAGCAGCACAGGAGAACCGCCACCGTGACGTGAAAAAGGTACAAATGTTCTTACAGGATCCATTTCGGGGCTGACTCTTGCAGGAGGCATCACCAGCCCTCTGCCAGTCTGCAGGCCAGCAGCCGCTGCCAAGTCTGGTGCAGGGAAGGCCAGCACATGGGATCGCCTCCCCAAAACTCAGACACAGCCTTGGGTCACGTCTAAGAACTTAGAGAGAAACCCCCGAGCCCAAGCATCGAGGCCGAATTTCCACATGAAGTCTGGGTTTCCCTGGCACACAGGCTGCCGCTGCCGAGCCAGAAAGGGCTGGTTCTGCCTCCGAGTTGAGAAAGGAGCAGTGAACCCACTGAAAGGGCACCGTGCTCCTTCGCATGAAAAAAGTATTAGGCCAAGGGCTGTCTTCTCCTCCAGATGTGTCACCAAAAGTCCCCCGGCCACCAGCCTGCTCCAGCCCCCGAGTCCCAACTGCAGAAGATGCTGGGCTGGGAAAAGCTCACGTCTGCCAGCTTCCACAAGCTCTTCCATGAAAAAAAATGATGCTCACCTACACTTCATGCTGTGGCAGCCCCACAGACAATTATTCACCTTGGGTGCATTGTTTTCCACTCAGATCATATATAACCTCAGCAGCAGCCATAGATATTTTCTATATAAACTGTTTTGCACCCAAGGAACATGGTATACCACTAACTTCAGGACCGGCTTAAAGCACATCATATCCAATAAATTATTCTACTGAATATCTGGAAAACTTCTTCAGCGCAAGAATTGTTTTCTGCACATAACACTCCAAGTGTAGGATTAAAAATATGGGAAGCTGTGACAATTCAGGGCATCTGCATAAAAGCCCAGTGAATATTGGGGACTGTCCTTGAATCCCCAAACTGCATCCCGGGTGAGGGACTTTGATGCGCTTTGCCCCACATTGTTCTAAACACAAAGGAGGACACGGGACGTTCCTGAGTCTAGGAGAAGGTTGGCTGGAGAGAGACGGGCATGAGAGACACACATCCCCAGGCAAGGGCAGGACAGGGTGTGGAGAGGCTCTTGGAGAGCTTCACCATTACAAATACTCAAAAGCGTCTTCACTCCAGCCTTTTCCTGCTTGATGTCAAGCTGGCAACTTAATTGGGGCATCTCCAATTCTTCAAAAATACCATACATCTCCTCACCTATTGCAACGCATCCCTGAAGGTGTGAGCAGACACCCCAGGCTGGAGCTACAGACATCTGCTCAAGCTACAGCAGGTCAGAGATCTGCTCTGAGCCAGTGGACACCTGGCAATAAGCCATGATATCCTGTTTTCCACGAAGAGGAAAGAAACAGGTGACCCATGTGCATGCTCAGACAAAAAGTAAGGTCCTGCTCCATCGTGTTAGGGCACAGGCTCAAGAGCCCCGTAAGTGTCCTACGGTCAAGTTTCACCCTGCCAAGACAAGCTGAACACCTGCAACAAGCAGGATGGTGACTGAACTGGGACTGGAGATAACCTAGGACGTTACACTGAAAACATCCCCTCCTCCCACATTAGCGAGTCATGCAATAGATGTTATTCAAACCAGAGAACACCCATCCTTCCATCCAATTCCTTCATTTCTTTATCTAGCATTTATTTTAAAGACAGACTGCCAATATCCAGTTAAAATATACTGTATTCCTTTGCCAACCACAACTCCAAAAAACCCATATGGAAGGGACACCATCTCGCCAGACATTAGGATGATATAGACAACTTTTAACTCTTACATTGGTGGTTTCAAACCAGACCACCTTAGCAAAAATGGAAAATTCTTATTGACTAATGGTTATTTATTGGTACAGAAAACTAAACTATAAGCCGCCTTCTCCTTCTAGCTAACAGAAGCTCCAAGAGATGCTCACTGCACTCCTGGTAGGCAGCGTCTGCAGAGAAGCCAAAGAGTAGGTTGTCCAGAGGAACATCTGCTGGTATAACCTACAACGCCTCTTCCAGTGACTGGCGAACATGTGAGCAAGCACTCTGTGGTCTAATCAAAGCTCCTGAAGATGTGATTGTCTGAATATTTCCCTGCCTAAGCTCCCTGCCCCCAGAAACCTCGGTGCCTACACGTCATGGCCAACGTGAGCAGATATGCAACACAACCATGTTAGCATGCACGTGGCTCTGCTCAAGGATCCCTGCTGCTTTAGCTCAGGTTATCCCTAGCTCTTTTTAAGAAAGATAAATATTAATTGTCTTTGTCCACCTGAATGATCCAGTAAAGATGGTCAAGCTGGTGCTCCTCACTGGATCTAGATGATCATTGCCAGTCACGCACTGAGACAGGAACCTTACAGCTCCAAGATGCTTGTCCCAGGATCCACAAACATGGGCCAAACTGCTTGAATGGCACCTCCCCTGGGAATGGGCAAAGGAGGGTGAAGATAACACACACTGCTGCCAAGGACAGGAGTGCCTACAGCTGCTTGTGCCTGTGCTGCAGCATCAGCCTTTCAGAGCCACCAGCCAACCTCAGAAAGTCAGGCTCCAGCCAAGTACCTGGGATCCCCAGCAAGATCCGAGATGCCAAAGCACCTTCCCGGCTCTAAGCTCGGAGCGTTTTCATAAAACTTTATACCTCGCAAACGGATTTTTGTGGATGTCGTGTGCTCTGCAGAAAACCACAAAAGTTATTCTGCTTGCTACCACGAGGGCACGACTACCCTTCGGGTCTGCCTCCGCACGGGCAGCAACGGAGCTTCACTACTTCAGCACAGATCCACTACGGTAATTCTCCATCAATGTTACTTTGCAGCGCTCTATTTTCCGCTCATACATATGGTAAGGCAGCAGCTTGCAGACTCAGTGGATTGGTCTCTGGTGACTAATTGCCTAGGTAATAAAAAAAAGAAAAACCTATCATGCCACAGCTATGCAGCCACTATATTGCAATATGAAGTGGACACACTCTTGAGTCTCCTGGGATTCCCCGAAATTTGCAGCCGGGAGAGGGTTCAGAAAAAGGACATTCAGAAGGTAAAACCCCACGGTGCCTGTAAGGCTCTTAAAGGTGACCTCCAGGCTTCCCTGCAGCCACTAATGGGCAAACTCCGCACTTCACACAAATTATCGCGAGTATCAAAAATATCTTTACAATAAGAGCTTTTATTTCCATATATTTGAGGCTGCTTTCCCCTTTTGTTTCTTCTCTAAACCGGTTAAAATGAGCATTAAGGGATATAATTATGTTGTTAGCTTAATTGCCTACTTAAAGCAGAATCTACAGGGGTTTAATGCAAGATTTGAAAAAGGGGGGGAGAAAAAGAAATTGGGATATTAATGGATACAATTTTAAAAATGAACCTCTTCTGGGGAGAAGTGAGTTTGGGGCATGGGACAGAGTGTGCAGGGGGCAGAGGTGGAATCAGCCCCCACCGGTTTCTGTCGCAAGGTTTTGTGAAAATGCAAATTGCTGGCCCATTCCTTCTCCGGCAGTCTAATTTTGGAGAATTTGACCTAATTAATCAGTAACCACCACCAAAAAAAAAAAAAAATCCCTCCTTCAGTTTGAAACCTTAATGCTATTATTGGCGTGACACAATTAAGCTCAGGATAGGGGCTGTTATCTGGTACGCGCCCGATGCTGCAAGGACCAGTCCAGCTGGGAAAACTCTTGCTCCCGTATCACCCAACGGACAAATAACCATTTTCCACAGACAGAGGAGCACAAACAGGACAAGGGGAGAAAAAATTTGGCACCCAGGCCTTATTCTGATAGCTGCTGTCTAAAAAAAAGTCACCAGTGTCAATATGCAAAGGCAGAAGGATGCTCATCGCCCCTACAAGCCAACTCATCCTCTCCCACGCACTCTCATGCACGGGCCGTCTTTGTATTTATTTAGAAACACTAAACTACATCTTCAAAGCTTTCTGTGTTTACACCGCCTCATTTAACTAATTTTATGCCAGACCCAAAAAAAGCAGAGGGCAAAGCCTGCTGACGAGCGGAGCAGAGCACAACGCTTTCGGAGGCTGGAGAGCCAGCCGTGCATTGCTGATGGTCCCACTGCTTCCCTGGTGACGCCAACAGCATCGCACAGCTCTGGATGGGTAGATGCTTCTAAGGCATCAGCAAAAACCATGGTTTTTTTTCATTCGTGGTCCTAAATGCCTCTAATTTCTACATTACTCCTCTCTTCCTGCAGAGAGTCGCCTTGGCTGGTACCATCTCCTCTGTCTCAGCGACTGAGATGCTGCTGCTCGAGCACTTTTGGGCTCCTTGAACTAAACCCTATAGATTTAGCTTCTCTGGCACAAGATTTTGTCAGACCTAGAATTAAGCTTAGTTCTTCTCCGTGCCACCTTCCCCTCCCTGGCTCAACTGCTTTATTTAAAGTACGGTTCTAACCAGAGCTAAATCCCACACTCTGAACCTCTAGTTTGACTCAGAAATTGAGTTTCTGCAGGTTTTCGATACCTTCCCCCTGTCCAGAGTTCACCACGGAGCTGGGGCACGCGGGGGACACAAAATTTGGGGGAAAACCCCAACACCACCTTTACAAGGTTTCGCTGCCCGTATGACCCAGCAAGGGAAAATGCTCACGAAAATCCAATAAATACACATGGGAAACACCATTTTGCTCCTGCAAAGATGGAGCAAATCTTCATCCACAGCATTTGCACAGAAATACGCACCGAGCAAAACCCAGCGCCACCATCTTTTTGTTTTTCCAGAGAGATAAACAAAATGGTGATCACAAAAGAGATGCTTTCCACCCAAAACAAGAGCCCTCCAAGAGTCTGCTCCCTTGCCTAGGCTGTCCTTCCTAAAAGCTTATTTAAATAAAATTTTGAAATCTTTAAGAAAACTTTTTGTTGTATTTATTTATGATATTATTCAAATATTCAACACTCAATAGATTATTTCAACTATTCTTATATTTGAAATCTTTAGGAAAGCTATTTTATGTTTTAAGCAGCTCTTCCCCTACAGCCTTTTGCTGGGATTTTGGAGACTGATTGTGTTTGATGTGTCTGCGCAAGGGAACATCACACTCCTGGATGAATTATTGGAGTACTCAAAAAAATCACAGAATTAATGTATGTCAGTGTCTCCTTGGGAACATAGAGGGAACGTGCATTGTTACAAAGTTCGATATTATTAGGAGGAATATGTATAGCACAAATTAAGGACTTCAGAGAAGAAGCCACCCTGGATCGTTTGATTAATATAGTAAGTACTTCCTATACCAACATAAGTGGATTTCAAACAACTTGAACTCAACATAATTAGATAGATTAATAAAGCACCAGAATTAAGACATTAGGTTGCAAGGAAAAATGTGAAAGAACTTGGAAATTAGCAGATGAAGTGATAGAAAGTAAACAAGGGGATGCATCAACCGACAGGCTCATAAATCCTGGGGAGTCCGACCAACCACAGCCACCGAGCAGCAATGGACGGCACCATCAAAAAATCCAGCTTTAAAAGCCCATGCTGGAAACCTAACCCCATGCACAGATTACATGAAAACTACACTGAAAAATAATACCATTGCAAAATCAGAAGTCGGAAAATGCCAATATTTTGGTGGAATCCACCCTGTGCTGTTGCCACCAGCCTGCCCCGTGTCTGACGCTGCCCCAAGATGCTTGAACGCCGCTGCTTCCGCAGGACCCTCAACTCTTCCAGCACTCAGTCTGACTTAGAAAAAGATGAAAATAAGGAGAGAAAAAGAAAATTTCTAGCGGCCAGACTGACCTGGCCAGGGCCACTGCTGGATGATCGGGTCATTGATTCTGCAATGTTTGTGCATAATAACTTTTTTAATTTAGAATTAAAATTTTTACATTACTTTTTAGCAACAATTACAAATTTCGGTTTTGGTTATTTTTTTTTCCCCCCCTCCTGTATTTCTGCTTTCCTCCATACCCGGGTTTGGGCAATGCGGGGACACGGAGGACGTGGGAGCGATGCTCTGCTCAGCCCCCCAGCCCTGCTGCGTGCCACCCCGCCTGCCCCATCCTCTCAAGGCTCGGCTGAGCATTTGCAGCTCAAGTACTTCCCAAGGTTAATAATTTAGCCGGATCAGGGTGTTTTTCCACAGTGCCATGTTCCTGAAATACAAGAATTTCTCCCGATTTTCCACTCGAAGCCCAATAGCAGTTTTTGCCTCCCTCCCCGGAGCAAAGCTGTCGGTGACTGCTCCAGCCCCGAACTGGCCGCCTGAGCCCCACGGGTCACTTAACCATGTTTAGGAGGGAAGGTCTCAAAACTGACCAAAATTCCTAAAGATCAGCAAAAGACGAAAGACCCCCAGAGCGGCAGGGATCCAGAATTGCCCAGGTCCAGCACAACGCGCTTTCCCCCACACCCACGGCAATTTTTTGGGCTCACCGTGGGCAAACCCGTCTTCCTCTGAGCCTCATTCATCAGCCAGGGCAGCAGTAGCTTTTGCTGCAACTTCTCCAAACAAATTCCCCCCTTAGGCAGACACCTGGCTTGGAAAATTTCGTCCCAAGAAGTTTTGGCAGAGTTATAAAGAGTCGAACGCAGGGGCTCGTCGGAGTTGGGCAATCTCCGCCGGCGGCGCCGCTGCCAGCTCCGCCTGCAACGCAGCCACCCAAGGGAAGCAAAGGCCAAACAGAAAAAAAAAAAACAACACAGTAAAGAAAAAAAAATAAAATAAGCTGAATGAGTCATTGTTCGTCAGAGGAGAGGAGGAATCAGGATTTTTTTTTGTTTGTTTGGGAGGGGGGTGGCGTGTTAGAGATACTGAAGGAAGAAAGGTTGTTTTGTTTTGCTTTGTTTTACAGATATATCACAGGAAAAGTCTTGTTTCGAGATTAAGTAGAGCTATTAATGACGAGCAAAATGGCTGTCAGTCACGGACTATATTCTCCGGGTAATGAACAAAGTAGTATTTTTATTATACACAAAAATAGTCGGGCCCTCCCACCAGCAGCCGCCAGGCCGGGGCCCTGGGCAGCCCGGCGCAGCAGGCACCCGCGCCCGGCCCACGCCTCCCCCGGCGCTCGACTTCAGCCGGGGGAATACAGCCAAGGCCAAAATGGGGCTGCACACGCGAGCGGTTAATTCAAATCGCTTTCGCTGTTTGCAGGAGTAAGGGCAACGCGAGGATGCGAGGACGGAACAGCCGGTGCCGGCGGCACAAGACGGCACGGATCGTGCAAACCAAGTCTAACCGGGCCTTGTTAGGGCTGTTTGTGTAATTTTTTTTCCTTTTTTGATGAAGTGAAGAAGAAATAACATTAATGAATCATGGCCACATCACGCGCCCAGTGACCTTGTGGAGTCACCAGCAACTCCTGCTCATTTATTTTTCAAACAGAACTAGAAAATAAATACAAAAGCATCGCTAGCCCATGTCCTTCTCAACGCAGCTGTCAGGAGAACAAAAAGAAAAGACGTTTGGGCAATAAGGAAGTAGGGAGGAATTTAAACAAACAGCCCCGGCACAAACCCACGCCCCGGCAGGCGCCCGTCCCACCGCCGTGCCGTGCCGTGCCGTGCCGTGCCCGGGGGCACCGGCTCCGCTGCAGGCAGCCGCCACGCAGGTGCCTTGTGAATCCCATCCCACGCACCAGCGCAATTGAATTTTGGGAAAGCCTTTAATACCTCAAGCTCATAAAGTCTTGCACTCAAAAAAAAAAACCAAACAAACAAAAAAAACCCCCAAAATTAAAAATATACTTAAGGCTTTTTATGAGCTTTCTTTTGTAGTTCCTATTTAAGTTTCAGCAAACTCACTAAAATAAGTGACCGGGAGCTTCGCCCCAGTGGCAGCCCCATCTACTGAAGCTACCCAGATTTTGACCTACTGGCTGACACCAGAGATGGGGGGGGGAGAAAAGTGTGCTCTGCCCGATGCGGGGCAGAGAGGTCCCTGTCCCAGTCCCTGTCCTGGTCCAGGCCAGTTTTGGAGACCCCCCGGCACATGGAGAGCAGAGCTTTTTACAACAGCTCTTGCTGGCAGCACGGGAATGCCCATGTCATGAATTGTGTCCTTCCCTATAACGAGAGGAGAATTAAACATAAAACATTAACGGTGAATTTCTTGACCTGCACAAGGAGAATTTCCCACGGCTGACGATGCTGTAAAAAAGGCAGTGGAGATAGCACGCAGTAATCAGTAATATTATTTTAAATTTCCTTTTGCATTGGCACCAATAACCTGAATTTTAAGGTCATCTTACAACAGTTTTTGAAACATTTTGAATCAAAATGGCTTTTTTGGCTTTTTTTTTTTTTTAAAGAAATGTTTCTGTGGCACATCATGGGCTTGGTTTTGTTTTCATTTTTTGGTTTTAAAGGGAAATTAATCTATCAAGTCTTCTTCCAAAGGCAGTAGTAGTTAAGCACACACTAATAGTGCAAATCAAGACCGGGCCAAGCAACATTATTACTTTCCAGACGGGTGAACGTGCCGGCGATGGAGTAGCCCATCTGCTGAGAAAACGAGTGAAACAACTGCTCCAAATTTTTTTTTTTTGAAGTGAAGGTGCAGCAACAAACCCACAAAATAGGTTTCGCTTCCAGCAGTCAGCGCCTCGGAGCCATTTTTATAATCCTTGTTTTTCTTAGATTATCCCAGTGTGGTTTTTCTCCTGTTTCCTTGTTGAGCACTATTTAACCAGCACAAAGTATGCAATCATTAAACCATGCGACACAGAGCCAACTGGTCATCCAGAAATGACCAACAGCAGCAGCCAGTCATTTCTGAAATAACTGGTTTGTTGGTAAGTCGATAAAAATAAAATCGCCTTTGGTGAATGTAATTTGAAGGTAGTGCTGGGTGCTCTGTGGGTTTGGTTTCAGCCCTGCAACGCGCCGGTCCCGGCACGGCCGGGGAGCTGAGCTGCGCCGGGTCCCCACTGCACGCGTCGGCACCCTCCGAGAGCCTCAAGACGGATGAAGATATATAAGAAAGACGCAATTATAAGCATTTTTTTTTTATAAATAAAAAATCTGTTTGGAGGCGTGGCCCTCCCAGCTGGAGTTTCTCTCTCTTGCAAGAAGCAGACTTGCAATGAGTAAAGTCTGTATTTAAACTAGATATTGCAAGTTAAGGCATACACGTGTTTTCCTCCATCCACTTGCTGATGCACCGGGGACTGAGGCTTTGTCACAGGTGCCACCACCTGAGGCTCAGCTCTGGAAAGCAGGTAACATTTCTCCAATTCCTTTCACGTTCAGACTCTCTGAATCTGAGCAGAGCACTGGGGCCCTCTATACCGATTTTGGAAGGAAGCTGGATAAAACCCAAACACGCTGGTCCTGCCCGAGCACTGCTCACTGTGCAGGGATGTGGGATGAGCACCGGGACGCGGTCCCCCTGCTCAGGTTCGGCTCCGTGCTCGCTCCAGGCATTTACAAGTCAAGTTATGAGCAGTCACGGGGCAGTCATTAACCAGAGAGGCCAACGGGCGCCGAGTCCACGCAGCTGGCTGCTGGGGAAAGTCATGTGAAATAACACCCTTAAGGAACCAGCACCGCTCGCCATCCCGGAGAGGCTCAGATTTAGTGATAAACTGTCTACTCCCATGGAAAAAAACCCAATCACCGCATGCAAAACACAAACCCGTCGCCTCCTCCCAAATTTAAAAGAAGCGAGCACTGCCGTGAGCGAGGTGTCCCCGTCTGGCGGCGGCCACCGCTTCTTGCCCACAGGAGACAGAGCGTTTCCCCTCCATGGCCTCCCCTGCACCAGCCGGGCTCGCAGGACAAGCCGCATCTCCCCTTTTATTTGGGATTCACGTAATCAACCCGCCCTTCCTCCGCGCTGGTATCCACACCCCTGCTCTTGGCTCCTTCGGGGCTGGAAGTCCTGCAAGGCAGAAAACCCACGTCTCTCAACAGAAGAAAAAAATCTTTTAAAAAGCCTGAGCGAGCACCAGGTTTCGGGAGCAGCCGGAGCCCCTCTTTCGGCAGCGTTTACCCATTTAGCTGATCTCAATTTTACAAAGGCGGTGGCAGCCAAGCCCGGGGATGACGCGTGCAGCCTGTGCAAATACTGCCCAAATTATTCTGGGTGTGAACGCGGGGGGAGCAGGGAAGGTCCAGGCCCCTGGCCGGCGTGGGGACCCCCCGCCTCATCCACCTCTAGAGGCGCAGGTACATTCGTCCTCTCATTTTCAAGTTTCCGAAGTGCACTGAACCAGTTTTTCCTGTTTCCCTTCAAATTAATGGTCACCACCGAACACAGAGGGAAAACAGCACGCCGGGCGCTTGCAAAACACGCTGGCCGTGGTGCAGCGCGGTGGAACATCTCCTGGGCGTTCACGCCGGGAAACGCTGCAGAAATTGCCCTTTGGGGGCACTGGATGCCAAATCTCAAGGCCTGCGCCAGCACCCTGCCCTCCCTCCCCGCCGCGGCACCCGCCACTGCCACCCCTCAAGTCCCCACACTAATGCGGGCAGCTTCCAGGACCCCAGTGCCTTGTCCCCCCCGGGAAAGTGCCCGTGGTCCCCCCAAATCGGTGTCCGCAGCCCCCCAGGGTCCCCCTGGGCAGGGGGTTGGTGGTGTTCCCTGGCAGTGCTGCAGCAGCGGGGAGGAGGAGGAGGAAGACGAAGAAGAGGAGGAGGAGGTCCGGTCCAGCCCCGTGAGCTGTGCTCAGCCATGACGGTTTCCACGTGCACAGATCTCCTCCCTCGAGTGGCATCACGCTAAAGCAAGAAATACAGAGGCGCAGACCCCCCCTTACTCGCGCTCTGGGAGTCACCACCCAGCAGGTCTCAAGGTCTTCACTAGGAAAGAAAATCCTCCATGGTCATGACTTCTGTTCAGGTACAGGTCATTGCCATGCAAAAACGCAATGTTTCTGCAAAAACAAAGGAGGAATTCCTGCCTGGCCATTGGCACCATCCTCATCCTCCTCCAAACACATCCCAACCGCCCTGACCCGGGTAGGGAGCGAGCCCGGGACGTCAGACCCGGAGGGCGAGACGAGCCCCATCTCACGGGTCCTGTGATGGCAGAAGCCCGCTGGCACACTCGGCAAGATTTTTAAATAACTCCAAGGCAAACAAATGGTGTTGGGCACCTTCACTTGTAGGGGCTCAACTCATCAACCATCACAATGACCAGCCCATTGTTTAGATCTGCTGTAGGGCAAAACATTTAGGCATCTGATTTTTAACACTTTTCTGTATCTCTCTGTGTGCCTACATGGAAACTAGTTTTGAAATGCATTAGAAAATACAACTACCATGACATCACCAATTTTGTTGCCTTGCTTTCAGTGGAAGAAAGCCCAAAATGGAGGCTTTGCAATTTCTCAAATACAGAATTTCAGTTCTCAAGAGATTATTAATTTTTGTTTTTTAAAAAAAAATGCAGTAGAGTTATTTTGTAACAAAAATAGTGAATGTCTAAACTAAGTCAAAAGTTAAACATGCCACTGCCAAACTTCTGCAAGGCCCAATCGCTATATTAAGAAGAGAGATCATAAAACAAACAAAACTCCAAACAACCTACGGGCCATGATAACCAACATCCAACAGCAATACTTCTTTCACTATGTGTAAATTTCTAATTATAACCACACGCCAAAAAAATCCCTCCAAATCCAATCAGAATCTTTCCCACCTTGCCCCCAGAGACCAAATTTACCCAATCACGGTTTTATTTCCATATGTTAACTATTTCCTGTAAAAGATTAACTCACTTCTCTTTTGTGTTACAGTAAAATCCATGCGAAGGCCTTAAATTCAGCCTCAGCTGAGCACCAAGTTATGGGACGTTTCCACATTTCAGGCCCAAAATAGATGCTCGCAAAGCAAAACGTAAACCCGAGCAAACTTCTACCCAGCCAGGTCTGTCCTCATCAGCAATCGCACGATGGGGCCAATGTCTGTTTAAACATTCAGCTGGGACAAGGAGGAACATGGAAGTATTTATTGATGCCCACCAAGCAGAGCACATGAGAACCTTCCCACGGTAAGTGTCTTTAATTAAAGTCCAGTTGCTGCTCTGCGCTGATGAAGATGAAGACCTGGGCGATTCAGGTGGCTTCTGGGGATCCATCTCATTCTCCTTGTCCTTCAGCCCAGGCAACCTGCTCTCCGCTATCACAAACCCAAGCACTTGCTCCAAGCTGGTGCTGGTTCTGAAACGTGTCCTCCAGCAGCCTGACCAAGCTGGTGCCCAAGAGGAAAAGCACCCACCCAACAGAGATTTTATTTCTTTTTTTATTTTATTTCTTTTTTTTTTGGTGGCTGTTTACCTCAGTCCTGAAGAGCCAAAATGGCCCAAAACCCTCCTGCCTACTCAGAGACGGCTCGGGACTGGAGCGGAGGATTGCTGCTTCCAACGGCGGGGAAGGCTCAGCCGCCTCCGGTCCCATAAACTTAAACCGATCCATAAGACTGTTTGCTTTGTCAATACGAAAGTACAGCATAAAGCCTTCAGGCACCAGTTAAATCTCGACATCATTGTATTTATAGTTATGAATAATAAGAGCTTTTCCACAGCACTACAGCGGCAAGGCATAATTCAACAGAAATTCAATTTTTAAAGGATGATGAATTGTGATACACTGAGATTTTTATGCTCCTATGACTATTAAGAAGCCTGTGATATTCATTTTAGTAAAGTAAAAATTGAATAGGGCAAAGTATTGTTCATGACTCGGCTGAGAGCACCACTACTGGCATCTGCACAGATCTCCATCGCGACCGGGTAGGAGAGGGGCAGGTTCAGATGACTCTGGGCTCTGTCATCACTGGCATCAGCTGCGAGTTCAGAAATCCCTGAGCATCAGCATCTTCTCCAGCACCTCCTACAAGAGGCCACTGTCCCTCCCCTGCATCGCACCACGCCATACTAATTTTGCAACTCTCCTTTTCCTAAATTCTTTTGCATTTCTCCCTCTGATTCACCAAAAAAATGATCAAAGGCTGGTTTTAAAGCCTTCTCCAGCCTTTCTCCCAGCTACTCGTCATCTAGCCCATCTCTCTGGCAGTGTCCCAAGGAGCATGACAATAACTCCTGCACAGCTGGCGTGCTGCTCTACATGGATCTGCTCTCTGATCTGTTGGACCTTCTTGAGAATCACAGAAAAGTTTTGCCCAATTAGGATTTTGCGTTAGCCCATTCAGGGTGCTTACAGTACCTCTTCTTAAACCAAGCATTGCTTTTGCCTCCACAGACCCAAACTCCCCTCTTTTGTTATGTCTCTCCAGGCCGCGAGTCAATTATCTTCTCCTTTAAAGCATCACCAGAATTCACCTCCCGAGACTTTGTCCCCTCAGCACAAACCAGCCATCGGGATGAACTGCAGCAGAAGCGATGCCCTGACTGTGGCAGTGCCATCGTCGGCTGAAAGGGAGAAAGAGGCGAAGAAATTCTGAAGTGAGCGATTACAGACCGTGCATGAGGATGCTTCTGCTTAATTTGATCAGCCAGTGGCTGGCTTTTATGCTAAACTACAGGGGTTTCTCTCTCCAGTAAAAACCTTTATGCCTGAGCTGTATTAACCACGGAGGCTTTTAGCATCCAAATACAGATGTTTCAAAACTCTGGTGCTCTTACCATCACTGCTTTCTAGATGTAGGCTCCATACCTACAGCTCTGTGTGTCATTTTAAAGGGACTGATTCACCACCAGGCTTCATTTTACCCATAAAAGCAACAAAGCATTTCAGCCCAATGTATGGAAAACAAATGCTTGTTCACAGACCTCCACACAAACTGGCTTGTCCTTCGGCAGGGCACTCTGCTGCCAAGCTCTTTGTTGCCTTAGGGTCCTACTTAAATCTAACGAGGCCCCGGGGCTGATTCCTGGCACTGAGTCACAGGTTTGCCGTACAGGGTAGGGTCAGATGCTCACCGTGGACCTACGAGGACACCACACACCCCGCAGGACCCGGACCCCTGCTCCAGCACATGAACTCTCACATCTCACTTTGCAGACACCCAGCAGACCCAAGCTGTGTACCCTTCCACAGCTGTGTACTCGCCGAGGGCAGGCACACAGACAGTACCTGCCCAAAACACCATCGGAGAAGCACCTGAAACAGGTTAAATAAGGAGCCTGATGCCAGAAGAGACAGATAGTGTCAGTACGGTCCCTCCACTCTCCAGCTTCTCATCTTCCTCCCAACCACATCCATAGGATTCTTACCACCGGCCCTCTCCTCCGCTGTTTTCACAGCCTCCTGCCCCAGAGCTTGGGGAAGAGGGTGAAGAGGTCTCACACCTCCAGCACTCCCCAACCCCATACAGAAACACTCAAAAACTCTTACTCCCCTCTAAATCTCGTCTCAAGGCTTTTCAGCTTATCGAGTCTTTCATTTGATTTCAATGGCCTTTGGAAAAGGCTCGCTGAGCCTCTTAACGATGCTCCACAGCACACATAGCTCTTGTCTAACAAAACCTTTTGGAGGCCACACGCTGGTCCGACAACAGGGCAGTTCTGCCCAAAAGCCTGGACCGCTGCAGACTCACACAGGGGACGCGTGACTCTGCCTGCACGGGTCAGACGTTACCCACCAACACCGACCGCGTTCTTCCCCAAGAAAACACTGCAAGGTCTACCTCGAGAAGCAACTGACTCCTGAACACCAGCTCTGAAGAGGGAAAATTCATCGGAGAGGGAGATTTAATGACTTTCACAGCCATTCAACCAATGGTTGAGGTAGGTAACTCATTCCTGGCCACCGAAATCCCATCAGCAAACACCCTGGTCGCACGCAGAAGGAGGCACAGAGCTGACCCCCACGCGTGCCGTCCCCTCCACGACGTTGGCAGCAGTGTTTCGGATGAGTTATAAACAGGTCTTTAAAACACGGATCTAAGCAGGAGCTAGCTATGAAGACACCTAAAACTTTGCACACCATCTTCAACCCAATCCAAACTGGGAGTTGGAGGTGACTCTCTGATCGTCCCCACTGCCATGAGCCCTGGCGACAGCCATGCCACCCCCATGCCCAGGCGTTTCATGGACATGAAACAGCTGGGGCCGATCCATCTGTGAGAGCATGGCCATGACCACAAGCAGGGTGGAGGGACACCCATCCCTTCATTCCCCTCGGACTATTCCCAGGTCCAAGTCCTCCTCTGCAGACTTCTTTGGGACTCCTAAAGAAGGACTGGGTTTTTGATGGACATCCCTACCACGTCCTACACCGAATGTCAACAGGTCAGGTCACAATGCCATGGACTTTTAACATAGATGGAGCTTCAAAACAGCTCACTGTTCAGTCTGTTTCTATAAGCACCACATAACGCTGTCCTCCCTAACAAAAAAGGTGGAAAAAGTACAATTATGAAGAAATGGTAGTTACTGTGTGATTGCTGCCAGGCCAAAGAGAGAGACTCCCATACCCACAGCAGATACAATGAACACAGCTCAGACAGAAAAATGTGGGGAAAGTATTTGAAATAATTTTTCTGCAGGTGTGAACACCCTGTGCCAACCTGGCAAAAAACTAAGCATGACGTTCAGCCTGCATGTCTTCATATGGGAAAGGAGAAAGAAAATCAGCCTTGTCAAAAAGACTTGGCATTACTTCCTGATAAGATTTATGGCTTTGGTTGAGAAAGATAACTATTTTAGCATAAGAGACTTAGATTTTTGCAGGGCTTACTATTGCACAAGATGTTGATCCAAAAAAATCAGCCCTAGAAGAAAAATCAATGTAAACACATACTAAGTGGATTAAAAAATAGCCATCTGATAAATTTGGAAAACTAATTGTAATGGGGGAATCCTTATTTCTTCCAAGAGAAAGCAATCCCTGAAAGGATTCAATATCTATCAATGATTTACAAGCAGCCGGAAAATCATTCCCAGTCATGTTTGCAGAGAACATAAAATTAAAAATTTGCACATAATTAAAGAGGACAGATCACTAATACAATGCCATCTGGATCGATGGGTGTGCTGGACTCGTTTAAACAACATGCATTTTTATGCAGCCAAACACAAGAGTGTACAACCAGGAAAAAAACCCAAACCAACATGTAGCAGATGGACAGTGTCCTTGGGAGAACGGCTGGAAACCGCTTAGTTGTCGTGGTGGAGGCCAAAGGGAGTCCTGCTGCCCACCTAAGGCAGTGCTGAGAGGGAGGTCAGGGGTGTTCAGGTGTTCAGAAGAGGCCACCACCAGTGACATCGTTATTTTGTGCTGTTTCTATTTCTTGTGCAACAATCACAAACAAGATGGGAGATAAAGAGGCACATCCACCACCCAACTCCTCGTATCCTACAGCAGGTATCTGAAATGTGCCCATCCCTCCTTGTTGACGATGGACATGGACACCTAGAACTCGGAGAGACTAATACCATTTCCAGAGCCTTTTTCTAAAGATAAACTTTGGGCCAAACAAAACCCACGGGTTTGACTCTGGAGTTGCTGCCCTGGGCAGTGCAGGAGGTTGCGGCTGGATGATCACGAACCTTTCCAGCCTTGAAAGCTACAAGTCCACGAAAGGTGGACAGAGCATCGTCTGGACTCACACTAGTGCCGTTCAGACATTAAAGCCAGCCCCATTTTCCTCAATCCTTCCTGGACTGGATGACTGCAGTCCAAGAGCCTGTTTATTTTTGCTGAATTAGTCACATGGGTTCCTGTCAAAAACAAAGCTAATTCTCCAGCAAATTTGATTGCATCTAACAAAAATCTGCATAGCCTGGACTCGGAGATCCTAACTTACAGTTGCAGAATCCAAGGAAAGAAACAAGGAATGAGGCAGCAATTATTTTCTTCCCACTTTATGTCTTATAAACCCCTTTTCCTCCTTGGCTGCCCAATTTATTTTTTATTACTGCCCTAGACGGCAGCTCCAGAAACGAAACACTTAACCTCTGCAAGTTGCTTCTCTTAATGAATACGCAGCAGTTTGCTATTCATTACATCCAAAAGGAAAAGCCAAATCTGCTTCTGCTGCATTAGCCAGCACGGCTGTTAAACGCTGCACGGACAGTAGCCATGGAGACCTTCTCGGAAAGGAAAACTGGACTTTTCCAAAGGCTATTGTCAGTGCTGAAAAATACAAAATAGAAGCAACTTTTTTATTATTATTATTTATTGCTACTTTGGAAGAAAATTTAATGCCAGTGAAAGATGGCAGACTGACAGCAATAAAGAAGGAGTTTATCCACAGACTGAGGATAATATGCTCAAGGTGTCGAGAGTTTATTGTTGGGGTACCTCAACTCTGACCTGAAAATAACCACCTTTATAATGACACAGCAATTGATCTCTCCTTACATACCGAAATCCCCAGCACCTCTGCTAAGTCTACTGGCTGATGCTCAACTGGTTGCTTATCTACAGTCCACAAAAAATTTGATCAAGTCTACCAGGACAAAACCACCTTGAAGCTCTGAGATAGCCATTTTTTCTACCTCTAAAGAGCACAAGGACATGGCAAATGAAGACAGCTTCTACGGAAAGAGGGCTCCAGAGGCTTAAGTAAACTTCACTCAATCACTCTAATCATTCAAAGCTACGAGAAACACCAACCAAAATGCCTAAAACATCCTGATGTCTCCCGAACACTAGTTAATATTGACAATTTCCATGTGAGCTGATGAAGTAATTTCTCTTCAGTTCTTGTGCTGGGGAATCTGAGAGAGATTATACAACTTGCCCAGAGCCACAGAAAAAGATTTTGTGAGAACCAGATACTTATGTCTTGAATTTCAGTCTTGCATTTTATTCACAAAATCATTCCTTCATTTTGGAGAGGTTACCTAAGTGCCCAGGGTCATCCCCAGCCTCTCCTGGGTAGTCAAAACATCAAAAAGCCAATAGACACAACCTGGCTAGTAAAAGGAAAAATATTAAGAGCGCTCCAAACCGCCTATTGCTACTGCAATTATTACTAAATGAAAACAGGGTCATTTGATCACTTTCCAAAGCTAAGAAGGGTGTTCCAGGATGGAGGGATCCAGGTGGTGAACTCCGTGATGGAGAGCACTATCCAAAGAGCATTTATGCAGACTGACATACAAGCAACTACGATATATAACCAGGTACTGCTCTTTGGGGTCTGTTGATAGCTTTCTCTCAGGAAAAAAATGAAGGTTTCCTGAAGTGTTCCCATGTGGCAGGTAACACAACCAGACACTGAGCAGAAACATGAATTCAACAAGCGGAAACATCAAAAAGTTGCCCCAGCTCCCTGCTTCTACCAAACATGACATTTGGACTTGGCAAAAATACATGAATGTCCAAGACCCAAAAGCCTGTTCTGGCCTCTCCTTGTTAACCATCAAACAAGAGTCCAGACCTCACTCTATCCCCCCAACCCATCCACTGAGCACTCTCTGGCTCTCCACCGAGGTCCAATCTTCAAACAGCCACAGCCCAGGCTCCAAGTTGCCCCCTGACATGGTAACTTCTTGGGACAGAAGTGACACTTCCCACCCCATTCTGGTAATCAATCAAGTGGATTTGCTCTTCAAGCAATTGGAGGTATCCTCAATTCCTGTCCAGCCATACAATGCAACCGTACAGCTTTTATGGCCAGCAGTGACAGTACTCCTACAGGAACAGCAGGCAATGACACCTGCAGAGGTGCTGGGCATCCAAGCACATTGCCCAGGCATCAGATAGTGTTGGCCAACACATGTGGTTTGGCATGCAAACTGCCAGATCAACTACTTCTGGTCTTAAGGCTCTAATCTATGTCCTTGCAAAGCCAATGCAACTAGTGTCTTCGTCCAGCAATGTGCAGGAAAACATGAAGTCTGAACGCAAAGCAGAAATCTCAACCCACTTGTGTTTGGCGGATACAAGACTTATTTTTCTCTGATCATCTTCCATAGCTTTGAGCTAACTGGCAAACGCTGCTGAAGACCATAAACAGTTCCCACTATCTGTGACTACCCACAACTTTGAGGGCCTACAACCCTGGGTGTCACCTGTTAATGTGAGTCTGAATGAGCACTAACTCATTTTTTAATGAAGTGTAGAACAAATCAATCAAAATAAGCTGATAGAAAGGGCAACTACACATGCCACAGAGACCTGCACTCTTCAACATCTTACCCACGTACTTATTTTCAGAGCCAAATACTTACTCCATGGGGGTTTTTTTATGTATTTAACTTCCAGCGCTACACAGATACTATCTTTAAAGCTTCTGAATACCAGATGAGAAAATCCTACTTCAAATGGTACATTAGCCATGTAGCTGAGAAACTATCCATCCCAGCTAGTTCTAAGACAGACAGATGAAGACTGCCGGGAGCTCTACAATGAGGTTGCCTACAAAAACCAACCTAGACTCTGTAACCAAAAGGTATTTTCAGAATTACACACTTTGGTTCAAAGATCTTCTGCTTTAATTGGCTCTCTGACATTCAAACCTATGACCCTGCAGCCATCATCAGGAATCTGGACTGTTGGACAATGGTGGTCCTTGCTCTACTGTCAGTAACCCTGTTACTGCTCAGACATCCCTTGCAAGGGCACACGGATGAGCTGCAAAGTCAACGGAAAGAGCCTTCATCCAGTCGAAGTTCTTTGCCTTCTTGAAAACTGGAGGCTGACTATGTTAGAGCAATTATGCACAAGCGCTGGATAGTAAAAGCACTTTATCATATGAGGAGACACATTTGGAAGCACCAAATAATGGAATTTTATCCTTTTTTCTTTCATTTATGGAACAGACGATACAAGTGTGATGGGCGAGCACCTTCACTTTTCACACTGCTTAGAGAGCGCACATGGACGCGCGCTCTCCAGGACGCACACTCTCCTCTACAGAGAAGGAAAGCCCCCGAGCAAAGCTCAGCACTGTCTAAGGAGGCACCGGTGACTTGCAGAGCCCCAGCCTGCACCGCCGAGCACTCTCAGGAAACGCACCAAGTCATCCCGCGGCAAGAGGTTCAGTGCCAGGTCTCCGGGCACCGCTGGACGGTGCTCCTCATCACTCTCAGGCACACCTGAGAAGTTCAAGATACTCACACAAGTTATTTCAGTTGCATCGTACACCAGAGATGAGGCAGGTAACAGAAAGGCAGGATGGGAGCTTTTATCAACTCAAATTCTGCAGAAAGAGAGACTGTAATATAACCGGGGGGTTCACCTGGACCCCCTGCACAGAGACCGACCGAGAGCTTCTGATGCACAGGAGAGAACTACACCAACAAGTGCCAGGAGAGACAGGCCCAGAAGGCTGCTGGGTGGCAGGGGAGGACTTGCTAAATCAAGACTGCTCCTCCCCGCCCCACCACGGGCTGCTCCGCTCCCTGCACAAAGCTTTGCTCCAAGTGACCGATCTTTGGTTTTTTCGGTCTTCTCAAACATTTCGGAAGTGTGCGCACTCCTACAGGTCTGCTTTTCCAGTGGCCTTCTTCTGGCCATGTACAGCCCGTAGGGGTGCCTACGCCCATCCCAGTGACAACCAGTGCTGCCACTACATCTCCTCCCCATCAGATACGGGTGGACTCAGAGCACAGACATCACTGTTTATAGCAGGGATGATCCGGGCTGCTGGGCTAACAAACTGAGAAACAGCCAAAGGTCCATCCATACCACTGCTGGCTCAGACGGACCAGTTATCCATGAAGACCAGTAACACTGTCAGGACTTTTTGCCCTTAATTCAGCTCCAGAGGATGGGAACTAGAGCCCTGAGCTCATCCTGCATTTACACACTCACTGCCATGGGCTCAGATGCTTTCAGTGCCCAGTAAAACCTGAGAACAACATCGCAGAGTGGGTCATAGCTCAGAGTAACATTTCCATGCAAACCCGTGCCCAAGTTTTGAGGAGTAGGGGTGGTAACAGAATATTTTCCCTTTGCAAAGTTATGCTATCGGTCTGAAAGCTGCCAGTAACAACAGCTTCCTGACACGTGCTTCCCAGTGCCCGGCGAGGCACAGGAAAAAGGAAACACAAATTTTGAATCTATGAATAAATGTGACATCCAATACTGAACCAAAGGATAAAGGCAACTTAAGACCATTTTCAAAACTCCTACTTTTGTAGCAAGCAGGGAAGGGAAGAGGAGGGATGCCACGCTGCATCCCAAACGTGCACGGAGGCCACTGCTCAGAGCTCCATCCACCTGCACAGCACCCACCTCCTCAGCCCTCTGAGCACATCTCAGCCCCTCCACCACATCTACACTTCCGAGAAGATACAATCTTCCAGCTAGCCACCAAAGTTTTGCATATGGATTGAATCCATAACCAACCTTACTCTCATGATTGCGACTAATGGAGACAGCCTGTACCAGAATGAAAGCTGCTGGGCCCCACTGAGGTTGTGGACACATCAGCCCCATCGTTACACAATCCTGGACACAGATGAAGGATCAGGCTCTTCACCTTATTCCAGCAATGCCCTCCAAGTGCCGTGAACAGAGCAAGCGAAAGCAACGGGAGCTGCACATCCAGCACGCTTGAATGAAAAACACCTCTCTGGCTGTTTTAGCATTTCTTAGAAGAAGAGAGCCCTTCTCAGAATGCAAAGCGTCATTGTCGTGCTGACACAGCGCAGGTAGACATCCTGGTTCAGGATGCGACCTTGCAAGATGCCAACAGTCCTGGCCTTGCTCCAGGTCTGTCTGTCTTCATGCACCGAGTGTGAAACTCGCTCTGGCTCCTGTATCCTCTGCTTCTATACTCAGCTTTCTGCAGGACCAAGCCCTCAAAAAATCATCTTAATAGCAGCTGGACCACTCCTGTGTAAGAGTGCTTACGTGAGGAACCCGAGCAGGCTCAGACCATGGGTGCATATAAGCTGCTACTCTGTCCCCAGCAGTGACTGGGTTAGGAAAGTGTATAAAATCAGGAAAAGCATAAGTGGGACTTCTCCAGAATAACCTCCCATCCTCCAGCAAGCTGCAGCTCGGGGGCTTCACAGGCAAGAGGTGTTGCCTTTGTTCTTGGCCACTGTTGGCAGAAATGTCTTCCATGAATTTATCCAGTTGCTGCTTTTTTACTGTTCTATAAACATAAAACCTAATGCCAGACTCTCAAAAACAGAACAGGACGGAAGAAGCTTGAAGCATTCCCATAAAAACCATTCAAAATGTCTTGCTCGGTGAAGTGTCAACACATCACACGCATAAAAGAAACAGAAGAGGAGCTACTGAAAGGCAACTTGGAGAGCGCGGAGCCATGAAAACCCACTTCTTGGGGCACGACTTGACAAATCCCCCTCAAACCACAAGCCCCTCGCCTCCGGTTGGGAGCGTAATTAGAAGCATTAACTAATTTTTAAGCAGCAGCGCAGGGAGGCCCCTCTCGTGGGCGCGGGGCGAGAAGCCAGGCCAGCGCCGCTCCGCCGGCGCGGGGAGAGTTGGCAGCGACGCTGCGGGGACGATGCGCAGAGCGCGCGGGACGGGACGGGCTGCGGCCACGTCTCCGCTCCCTACGCCCCTTTCCTCCCCCCAGGCCACGCGCTGCCAGATCGCTGCACGGCGCGGGGGGGATTTGTCGGTTTTGGGGGTTTGGGTTTGTTGCAGCATAAGAGGGGCACAGATTTTTAAAAGGAAAACAAAAATTTTGTGGCACATTTGACTGTTACCAAACATTTCCGAGGTGTGAGAAGGTGGGCTAAGCAACATTTCTGAACCAAATGTTCAGATTCGAGAGACTCCGACAAGCTGGCTGGCAGCCCTTAGCGCAAGCCAAGGCGCTGAGCAGTCCCAGTCCTGTTCGCACGCGATTACGTACCTGCAACTTACAGTAGGCTCAAAAAAAATAACATCAGCATTTCTTGATTTTTTTTTAATTTTAAAATGAACTACACAAACTTAAGGACATTAAACCATCTGCTCTTTTTTCTTTACTACTACTTTTTAAGGCCCAATGTGATAGCACTTCACCGAGCAAAACATTTTGCTGAACTGCTTGTGGTCTCGATTATCTGAGAGAAGAGCTGAAAAGGCTGACAGGAGACGAGGTTTTAAACCGTTATCCAGCATTTGGGCACTTCAGAAACAGTGCCAAATAATTTAACACTTGACATTTATTATTTTAAAGCTGCTGGAGGCACAATTTGCAAAATCTATTCCAAAATCTATTTCTACTAGAAATATTTTCAAGACTTAATAAAATTAAAATGAAAACTGGGCATAAGTTTAAATACTGCTTTCACGTCGCTGCCTCCAAAATTTCGCCGTGCTGTAGTAGCGGAGGAGAACCAGAAAATGAAAAGCAGAAGTGCTCTCAGCCTGCTTTCACCTCTGAGATAGCAGAGATGCAAAGGAGACTTTCAGAGGACGGTTGTGTTGCTTCACGTGGTTTTAGGAACCTTTGTCTCTGCCGGCAACGTAAGGACGGAGTTATGCAGTCCACTTTAGTGCTGGCTTTTTGCCAAACAGATCTGGATCCCTTTTTTAAAGGTTCAGCCATGCCCAGCCGCCAGAGCCCGGTGCTCGGCGCTGCCTCCCGCAGCAGGGACCGTCGGGACCGGCACGGGGCAGCGCAGGGACACGCGGGGGCTCTGCGGGGGGGGCTCGGCCCCGCTGGGGTTTGGTGGCTGAGGGGTGTTGAAACGCAGCGGCAGGGCCGCCGCCGCAGGGACAATGCCAGCGAAGCCGGCCAGCTCCTCCAACCCCGCATGGTTGAGCATTTCACAATACGGGTGAGTTTTATGAAACTTTTTCTCTCTGTAAATTAAATTCAGTTGTTTCCTATTATAAAACATGTTTCTGTACCTAAAGGGAAGCCCATGCTACACAGGCAGTGAAAAAAGGCAAAGCACGTGAGATTCCTCACCTATCCATCACCCATAAACCTGACCGGTACCCAGAAGCCAAAAAGCCAGGTAAGCTATCGCAACCAAGAGCACGCTTGGATACCACACACGCTACCCATAAATACAATTTATTACCCAGCACCATGGATGTTTCCCGCCTAATGCCCAAAACAAAAACCCCTCTGGGAAGAAGCATCCGAACGCACGCTTGCTGGTGCATGGTCCTGCTAGTTCATGATGTTACCACCAGATTAATGCATCTTCCAAACCCAGAACTCTCTCCAGCAGTTTCTTAGCAAAACCAGATCTACAGTCGCTGGTAACGTCTTGTGGGAAACACAGATTCATGGCTCCTTGTGGGCCTCAAAGTCCTCTTATCTCAAGCAAAAGAGAGCTGAAGGACCCTCTGCACGTACCCAGCATCACCAAACCTGCAGTAGCGACTCGGAGCAGACAGGCAAAACGCAGTCGCTGTGTCCGATGCAGGGGATGACAAATAATCAATTCTTCACAGAGTAGGAGGGGAATCATTTATTTCACAGTTGCTTTGTACCTAAAGAGAAGTCTTGGCACTGAATCTTAACTACGCCTTGAATGCTCCTACGAGACTGTGAAGGCGCTTTGGGGGATCATACAGTGTTACTATAAATATATTTAGAAAAGAAATGGGGAGCTGCTCCCACTGAGCTGCGGTAGCATCTCAGGCAGTCCATTACAGACTGCTCAGTTTGGGGAAAATCTTGAATTTTCATCAGAGACAACCAAAAGGTCAGCCCTTCTTATGGGATTTCAGCCATTTGAGTGCCCTTTTGAGCTACAATCTTGAAATTAGGAATAATTCATTCATTACAGACTGCTGATTACAGGGGGGGGAGGGGAACCAGAAATTTGACATTTCTTTCCAGTTCACCAAAAGGTCAGTCTACTGATTTACAAAATTCATATTAATTTTAACTCTGAGGCTGTCACATTGGGCATGAGGCATCCAATTTGGAGAAATTAAGGTCACTTAAGGTCTCTAGTTCCATTTATCATTTTGAATGCAAAAAGTTCTCAAAGGCAAAGGCAATGCTGAGGGAGCCAACAGCCAAAGTCACCCAAATTGGGGACACCTCTCCATTTTAATACACTAAAACGCATTTCTGTTTAAGAGAACCCAGGCTTCATGTCTCTTCTTGCTGCATATTGCCAGACATCAACTGCCATTGCTCCATGACAGAGAGACAAACTAAATTTTGGGGTTGAACCATCTGCCATGGCAGAACCAACAGCCTTCAAGTCACACTGCCACTCGTCTGGCTCACACTGGCACCGGGCACTAATGCCACCAGCTCTGCTTGCCACCACCAGCCAGCTCAACTCCTGCAGATCCTCCATTCAGGGCTTCCAAACACTGAGAGATGATGATGAGGAGGAGGAGGAGGAGGAGGCAGCATGGAAGTCATCTTCTTGAGCAGCTGGAGCAGAGGAAGGCATGTTTCAGAGTTGACTCAAAGGCCACCAGGAGGAGGGTGGGAGGCATCTCCCACAAACACGGAAAATGTTGCAAAGCCGCAGAGCACGAACCAGCCCTCAAAGGCACTGCTGGCACTCAAACAGCCATCGTGACGGCCCAAACGCAAAGCTCGGCCGCCTCGCCCTGCCATACGGGAGCATGAGGATAAGCAAAGTTCAAGCAATCCCTCCCAAAAAATAGCAAACCCAGTGACCGACTTGCTGAGATTGAGAGTCCTGTTATTTGTAAATAAGTCATCTGTGGAGACTTAAGCACTATAAAGCCCACCTCGTGCAACTGTGGGATCCCTGCGAAAAGCTTGAAGCTCCTCCTGTCCCTCCCAAGGACGCTCTGCTGGGGCAGCTCTTCACCAAAAGGTATGGAAAGGCATCCTCACGTTCATGAAGAGCAGCAACAAAGACAGAGCAATCCCAACACCCGTTTTCCTGCCGTAGCCACCAGCCCAGACCATTTCCCACATCGGGAGCCATCCTGGCCAGGGGACGGGTCCCGATTTAAGAATAAAGCTACAGCCAAGGCCAAACCCTCAGCTGGTCTAAACCAGACCCATTCACACCAGCCTGCGCTGCTCCCTCGATTCTTTTTTTAATGGAAACATCGCTTTTTTTTAAATTTTTTATAAAGACACACTCATAAAAAACGGAGTGGAGTCTGTCCAGGCTGACCAGGCAGAAAGCTGCTTCGGCTGTCGCAGTCCAGCCAACAGGACCTGTGTGCGCTCACTTTGCTGCTTTACGCCGACTTTTCATACAGCACCTGACACTATTTTCTTCTTCGAAAAGGAAAAATTCAGGAAACCATCTTGACATTGTGGTAATTTTGTGCTCCAGCTATAACCTCTGCCCATCAAACCTTTGTCCACTCTACCCGTGTTTATGCTGTAAGTAGATTTACATTTTCTAACTTCTTAAATACAGAAAGCTGGATTTTACTACTTTCCCTTTAGAAATACAGTTCAATGTTTAGTTCTGTATTAAAAATTGGCCTTGGTACAACTAGATTTTAAAATTAATTGCTACTTTTTAAACTATTTGAAAATACTAGTTCCTCTTTGTATTTCATTTCTTCAGGGAAAAAAATACAAATCCAATCCACAATCAGACATTTGCCTTTTTCTCCATTTTAATTTAGTAACTTGTGAATTCATGCACTGACCCAGCTGAACAAAGGGCAAAGACTGTTAAATTCCACAGCCCAGGAGATATTCGGTTACTCATTCAAGGCATTCTGCAAGTTTAAAAAAAAAAAATAAAAATGAGACTTAGTGAGAGGCAAGGCAGATTTGGAAATGATACTTCTAAATTAACAACCAAAAAGGGGAAAGAGGTAAACCGGGAGGAGATTAGCCGCTTGCTGTGCCGCGATGGGAAGATGGAGAGCGGGTTGGAACTCATTAGCCCAATTACATAATATATTGTTTGGGCCAAATTCGAAGGCAATAAAAGCAGCGAGAGAAACGAGCATTAGGTGACAGCAAAGATGGAAGAGGTGGGGGACAGGAGAAAAAGAAAAGGCTTTTTATTATTTTAGTTGTGAAGCTTCTTTAAAAGGTTTCCCTTCGGCTGGGAAGCACCGAGTACAGGCAGGAATTTGGGAAACACCCGCAGTACGGCTGGGGGGGCCCGTCGCTGCGGGGCAGAGGCGACGGCAGCGGCACTGCGGGTCCTCGGGGAGGGAGGGCTGGCACAGCGAGCAAGGGAAGAAGAAAACAACTTGAAATTTCCCTGCCTTCCCTTCCTCCTGTCCCTGAAAATCACGTTTCTCTGAATTCAAAAGCATTCTGAAATTTTACTAGTTTAGGAAAGATTGAATAAGCATGTAATTAAATTAATTACAGAATCACTGCTCTGCATCCTACTGCAGGAAGAGCAGTGAATCAACCAAATGGATTCGAAATCACTTCCTAAATGCTTTCCAGTCAAGTAAAACTTCAAGAACAGTTTCAAACCACTTACAGCACGGTCCAGAAAAACCCAACCTTTCCACCAGTTTCCTTCACCCGTACAGTGACACGCTCCTGAAGGGCACGACCCAACGTGGAGCGTTTCCCTTCCTAAATAAACAGCAGCTGCTCGGAGCTAGACGCCTCTTCTCCCTGCCGGCATCCCCTGCCCCGTTTGCCGCCTTTCAGCCGCTACCCAAGCTGGTTCCTACGGACAGCCACCACACGTTTCTAATTAATCGCTCCTCTGTCCAAGGAGATAGGAACAACCCCTCCGTGAGCTCGTGGCTAAAGGGTGCATTGCAAAGCGCACACACAAACTGGGGATGGGTGTCCCCAGCCCCACGGACGCTGCTGGCATCCCCTTGCCTGCGCCGGCATCCACGGGACCGGAGTTGGGACTCAGGTGTCTCAAATGGGGTGTGCGTGGTCCACCACGGTGAGCTGTGCCGGCACGGCTGAAGCAAGGTGTCTGCTCTTGGTCAACGGGGCAGAGCATCATTCCCCTTAGCAGGGGGATGTCCGAGATCAGAGGAGCCTCCTTCTCCACCACAGGAGAGCAGAAGAGTGCAACCAGAGGCAATTAGCTACAAACGGCACAAGCTCATCCCAGCCCTGCCGAACGCGAGACCACAAGCAGCACCTCGACCACGGGCAGCGCGGGGGAGCGGGCACAGGCATCCGCTCTTCCGAGAAAACAGGAATAGCCTCGCGCTGCCTCACCCGCGCCGTTGGAGGCAAGGCTGCCTTTCTGTTAATGCTTAATGTGAAGGCAGTTTCGCATACCACCACGGCTGCCGAGCACGTCTGGACAGCTGCCGGCAGCTCTGGACGCGGTGCGACCGTCACGGTGCAAACAAGCCCCTTCCGCGCAGGGGATGCAGCAGGGCTCGCTCGCTGCCGCCTCCCGCAGCTCCGTGCCCACCACAAGGGCGCGGGGAAGGGGACCGTGGGGTTTCTGGGGGAAGCGGTTTGATGACCTGGTGTCACCTCTCTCCTTTGGACGCTCACCCCCATTTCGCGCAGGAGAAGCCGGCAGCTCCTGCTCCCGCTCTGCTGTGACAACACCGATCCCACCAGCTCGGCCCGACGAGGCTGCAACGTGACACGTGCCATGTGTCCCCCTCCAAAGGTCACTGAGGCACGCACGGGCAGCGGGGTGACAGTCACACATGTCTGGCCTGGGGTTGAACCCCAGGCATGGCCACAGCAGCGCACAGGACCGCTCTGGGGAAACGAAGTGGGATAGCTCAGACAAGAAATCAAACATAAATGCTAACCTGGGTGGCTTTGCTCAAATCAAGTGAAGTAAGCTCATCCACCAGCATAGCTGCATCCAAGAAAATGTCCATCCACAGCCTCAGTGGCTTCAGCTAGCAATGAAGGCAGCAGCCAAGGCCAGCTTTCATCCCCTACCCTATGTGAGATGCTGCCTCAAAACCCACTCGAGAGGTGCCAAAGGTGGGAAAAGTCAAACAGGCAACACCTGCAGGGCTGCATCCCCACCGAACGGGTCCTCAGGCAGCAGGACACCAACACCACCTCTTGCTTGCTCAAAGAGAAATGCTTCATAAAAAAATCCAAATAAGAACTCCAGGACCTGCATTGTTTTCAATAAGCAGATGGTCTATTTGTCCACAGTAGATCTCACCAACTCCCCAACAGGCATGGACACCACCTGATGTGATCAACCATGATCTAAGTCTTCAAACAGAGCAAAATCAGCAAGTTACTGGAGGACAACCAGTTTTGAAGGCTGCAACTAGAGCTTGTTGACCCAAGCAGGGATGAGCAGAAACAAAGACATCAATGGGGGGTTTCTCTAGTCTCCTGCGACTGCAGGAAGGGCCTACCTTGTCCCCAAAAAAGACTTACTAGCCGATGAAGTAGCTGCCAGCATGTGCAGCCATGCGCACTGCCTGATCAACAAGATCTGGTCGTGACCAGCCCAGAAGCCACCAAGAGCTCAATGATGGGACAGGCTCCAACACGCCACGCAGATCTTCCCTTAGCCCAAACACAGCTGCAGTGTGCAGCAAGACCTCCAGCAGCACCCAGGACACGTACGTAGTTGTTCCTGACTGGCGGTGACACTGGACACCCAGCGGGTACTGAGCATCTCCCGTGCCACCACCACTGCAGATGGAGACCATGCTCATCATACAGACTTTAACCCCCCGAAGGCACTTCTAATTACCACATTAAAAGGTGTGAAATGCTTCCTTCCCACACAGGCATGGCCATCTTCAGGGTCTGAAAGCCAAAGCTCTCCTTGGTATAACTAAACCAGCCTCCCAACTGCCCCATGAATTGATGGCCTGGGTCTCTTTGGGGCTTATGCTCCCCCTGGCTCACTCCTCATCTGCCTCCTCACCCCGACATACAATTAACCACATTTGCCCATGGAAATACCAGCAAATATCTTCAGGACGCAGTCAAGAAGGTTTCAGAGTGGATTGGATAAACCGAGCGGTAAGAACGTGCCAAGACCAGATGGCACTGAGCAAAACCTCGGGGAAAGCAAAGACGAAATGGCTGAAGCATCCCCTGTGCGGACCACGCTCCCACGGGGGAACGGGAGGTGCAAACCTCACCCAGGACCCTCTCACAGCTCTGCAGGTGGGGATGCGGGGGACTGAAGACCACCAGTGGGAGAACGGGCATAAAGCACTAAAAAGCAAGCAAACTGCTCAAATCAGAGCAGAATTACAAAAAAAGCAATAGATCCGTGCTTTGCGTTAGGAAAGGGTCAAACCTGATCTCAGCTGGCCATTATGTCTTAGATGGGCAGGGAAAACCTCAGCTCCGTTGCTTGTTAGTGGTCAAAGAGGAAAAGAGAAGGTAAGGAACTGTTAAAAAAGGTAAAATAAACAGAAAACACAATTGTGCCACGTACACATCCCTACCACACCTGCGTTTTGAACACAGCCTGCAGGTTTGGCCACCCTGTCCCAACAAAAGACTACCTCTGGGGAAGGCAGAGAGCAAGACAATCAGCGGAACTAAAATGAACTAAACCCTTTCAGCTGAGAGGAGGCAACAGGGGAAAAGGAGATGGGACCCCTGAAATGGGTGAGAGATGCTTAAACGCATCCTCCGGTGCTGCAGGTGTGAGCACGGGATGGCACGGGGAGGGACGGGGTTTGCACCGCTCTCACGCTCCAGCCCGGACACCGGGAAGATGGCAAAGAGCCGAGCTGGCGTGCACGGCGATGCCCACAGCAGCACCCTGCCGAGGCGGGGAGGAGCAGAGCCCACGGCAGCACCGGCGCCGCGGCGCCAGCGCAGACCCCGAAGCGCAGCCGATCCCCCGCCATGCAGCACGTCGGTGTTCCACCTGGGGAGGGGTGCAGCGTTTTGTACCACTCGCTGCCGTCATGGCTCGCTGGGGAATGTCCTTTGAGTTAGAGGGAAAGGAAGCGGGGGATGAATTATGCGTTGTTTGACCTCGGGAACGGAAATCCATCGAGTTTCACTACTTCATCACTCCGGCGCTGCCGGCCGCGGTGCCAAAATTTCTGCCAGGACNAGCACGTCGGTGTTCCACCTGGGGAGGGGTGCAGCGTTTTGTACCACTCGCTGCCGTCATGGCTCGCTGGGGAATGTCCTTTGAGTTAGAGGGAAAGGAAGCGGGGGATGAATTATGCGTTGTTTGACCTCGGGAACGGAAATCCATCGAGTTTCACTACTTCATCACTCCGGCGCTGCCGGCCGCGGTGCCAAAATTTCTGCCAGGACCAGTGCAGCAGCCGGGGAGGACAGCGATGGCATTTCGGGCAGAAGCTTTAAGTATTTGTAACTTGGGAAATGGGGTACAGAAGTACCAATACGTTTTCCTGAATATTCAAGCAGGTTATTTAACTTTTAAAAAGACAAATTTTTACATAGTAGCGCTCTAAACCAGTAATACCTATTTTCACATTTTTCAGTTTAGCTCAAAAGAATCCCAGTAACAGGGTGAAATCTTAAGGTAAATTTAAGCAGCACAATGTGTCTCCATAAAGCATCAGACACAATACTTAAGGTACCCTACACTTAGGGTAGCTGTGTGTAGCTCTGGCATTTCATTGGGGAAAAAACCCTAAAACAAAAAAGCAGAGCGTGCCTTATTTCAAAATTCAGGAGGCAAAAGGCCCTTACCTCTGTCTCCAGCGCTCGGGGATCAGCAGCCCCCGTCCTCACGGCACAGCCAGAATTACGGGGAAAGGGTAAGGCGGATACTGACACTGCAAGCCAGGCTAAGTAAAACACTGTAATAAATTCTCACCGTAACAGAAAAACCCAGCTGGTTCATTCACGTCCATCCCTGCGGTATCACTCGCAAACAGAGCAGAGTTTGCTCAGAAATGAGTTTGGTCCCTGGTGAAATTAGGTGCTGCCCTCCATTGACACTCTCCTGATAAAGAGGTTTCGCATAAAGAAGAACAGCATCTCAGGAAAACTGCTGGATTTCCCCAATTCTGGGATTTTACCCTTTTTCCTGAGGTATGGTGCCGACCGAGAGCACGCTCCAGCGCACCAGCCTCCTCCGAAGTTGGGAACAGAAGGTTGCTTTCACCTCACTTCTTGTTACCAACCTTTTATACACCCTGACGAGCTACAGCTTGGGAAGTCATTGCAAATTTTGGAAGAAATAGAGAGAAATCCTCTACCATCAGCATCAGAGCTGGAGCTGCCCAGAGCACACCTTGTTTCCCAGTCCCTTGGGACAGGACAGGTCAGACCACAGGACATGAAGGTCCCCCTCATCCCACAGGCTCCAAATTAGTGGGTGACAGCCCAGGAGCCATCGCCCTGCGGGAGGAGCACCCACCGCCGGAGGACGGGGGTGCTGGGCTCCTGCCCGCGGGGCTGGGCTGCCCGGCACGAGCCACCGCTCTTGCCCCCACTCCCAACAGCTCTGCTCTGGGTGAACCCAACTGGCTGGTGCATCTGAGGGAACCTGCTCAAGAACCACTTCTGCGAGCGACTGCAATTGCTCAAAGCCGACGTCCAAAGGGTGCAGCAAGGCTGCGAGGTTTCTGGAGAGCGCAGAGGGCTGGAAAGGGCGACGGGAGCGAGCCTGAGGGTTTCCACGTGCCTTCTCCGAGTCTTCTAGGACTGCCCGGGGCTGCAAAGGAGCTCAGGGCAAGACCTGGCACATCAATGACTGCAGGTGGCAGGAAGATACTGAGACACAAATACTTTTATATAGCACTTGCTAAGACTAAATTCTCCATTTGACTTCATCTTAAGAGTAAGATCCACCAGCTTCTTGGAAAACAAGGACTCCAATGGCCAGTGCATGGTTACAGCTGGCTGACTGCAATGCAGCAGCTTACCAAACCCTGCGGTGAAGCCTGCAGGCGTAAAATACAGTTAATGTGGTAAAAATCCAGTGGCGGCCTGGCAGCAGCTGGAAGGTGTGTGGCTTGGAAGTGTTTTTGTCCCAGGACTCTGTGGCGTGACGGGAACTTGCAGGGGTCTGGTCCAAGTCCGGTGGAGGTGGGGTATGCTGGGCCGGCACCGCGACCCGGGGCACATGGCACTGCTCCAGGGCTCAGAAATCCAGGCCCTGCTCCTGTCCCTGGCTCTGGCAACCCTGGGTTGCTGTTTATTCTTCAACCATTTGTAACCAGACTAGAAGCTGTGTGACTCTACGCTGCTCAGCTCCATGAGACCTGACCTCAGCCAGCAATGCTGAGGAGCTGATGTAACACACGCCAAAGAGCTTGTCGTGCCAGAAAACGGCGTCGGACAGCTGATGTGACCACAGAGTGATGACGACTTTGGTGCCAAGCCTGAACCATGACATGCCTTAAAGCAGGTGGCAGGAACGGAGCTGAGCCCTCTGCTCTGCACCATGGCCACGGCCATGGTGGCTGGGTCGGGCTGCAGGCAGGGCAGCCGTCCCCAAACGCCAGCAGGCACTGGCCGTGGCACACCTAGAGAGACAGCGAGACCAAGGACAGCACAGCCTGCCTGAGAAGTGGGTAATTAAGACACAAGACGTTGGCTTTTGATGAACAACGCTGCGGCGACATCCCCACCCAGGTCACAGCAACCCCACGAGCTGCGCTACAGCAGGTTCAACCACGTCCACGTGAGTGGCTGACCACGCTGCAGAGAGAGCTGCCGAAGGAAACTGCTCCCTTCATATGCGCACCGCTGCTGAACTTCGATCCTCTCTTTATTTTTAATGCCACAATCCTCAGCCCCTTACACCACACTGGAGGTGAGCCATTGAGTGGCTGAAGTGGTCTAATGGTACAGAGTCTGGTGCCTTCCTCCTCCCACCCACCCTCCTCCTCTCCCTGTGCCTGCTCCCCACTCGCTGCTGCCCTCCATGAGCCAATTTACTCACCGACCTGGCAGAAAGCCCTGCCTTTCCCTCCCCTCCATAGCTTTTTTTTTTTAATGTGCTTTTCCTGGGAGACAGATCAACTCACAGAAGGCTCCAGCAAACACTAGCCCACGACACAGCCAGCAGAAGAGCATGGACAGAAGGCAGAGGACCAGCACCTCAATCTTTTGGCAACAGCATGCTTTTGGCTGGGCTCCCTTCCCCATCTTGCAGGCTCTGCTTCCCACCCACTCCTCCCTTCCACAGGATGACTAGCAATGTCATTAACATCCAACAAACGAGGGCTAAGGGAGTTCACACCTCAATTTATTCGGTAACGCTGCCGGCAAACTTAAGGAGACTATAACGTGCTGGTCTGCCTTCAGATTGCACTTGGAAAATACTCCTCATAAAAAGCACACAGCTATTTTTAAAGGAAATCCTGGATGCTTCTGAATGTGAATGCAGCAGGCAGCCGCAAAGGTACGCCAAGCCAACGAGTCAATGGGTTGGATCTGGTAGCCTGACACCACGTCGTTACGCTGCTCCAGCAGCAGTGGCCAAGCAGGGAACGAGGCTGAAGTGCCGGCCAAAGCCACGGTCCTGCCGATGGATGCCAAAAGACACAAGAGCGTAGCCAGGAGCATGGCAGGAGGATCTCCAGAGGACACATCAGCTGTTCGCTGGAGGTCAGAAATCAGTAACACAACATAGCACAGGGCTGATGGCTGTTAGGACGCAGTGCACGTCACGCCGAGCAATGCACAAGATTGCAGGTAGCTAGTCCTGCGCTTGCTTTCGTAAGAGTTGATGCACACAGGTCAAGTAGTGAAAGTTCACTGGAGTGAGAATTTTACTGAAAATTACATTATCCAGCCTTTAAAGGCTCCCAACAATCCTTTCATGGAAGAACTGGTGAAGAAAAAGGATTAATCTCTAGAAATGGAAAGAACTGGGATGGATCAAAACCAGCAAGAGCTCAAACTAAATGTCTTTGAAGGACAGGAGTGCTGGAAAATCTCTCACCAACAAAACAGAGGAGAAGAGACAGAACAATTCATGGAGGGCACCTTAGGTAACATCTTGGTCTCATCCACCACGACTACTCCTACAGGCAGAAGGTTTATGCAACTAACTCTCCTCTGCCAGGACCTGAGCTCCAGGGACGCGTTTTCCCAGCGCAAGGTCTCCTGAGAACGATGAGTCCCAACACGGTGCATCCCAAGGTGATGTTGTTGCAGCCACTCACACCTGTGCCATGATCCCAAAGGCACATTAAGAGACTCCTTTCTGTCATCTCCTTCCTTCCCCCTTCATTTACACCTGGGCTGACGGGGGGATGCTACCCAACTGCGGTGTGTGGGGAGAGAGCAGAGGTATCAGCACTGCAGACAGATTTCCTTTGCACGTTCTTTTTGGACATCAGCAAATCGGTGAGTTCCATCGACAATGCTGATCCCGAGAGTATTGATTATATCACCACATTTTTAGCAACATTGCATATCCGTTCCACCCTTAGTTTTCTCCCACCTCCTCCATGAACCATCTCCCTTCTCCTACTTATGCCCACCCTGAGGTCCCTCACACCACGGCAGCATGGTGCTCTTCCTAACAGAGTCCTCGAGCATCCCTGTCCTTCAACCCTTTGGAAAACACAGACTGTTGTCTCGTGCTTCTTCCTTTGCTTCATATCACTGGCACAACTTCCAATACTGAACACCACTCAGACTCTGTAGTAAGTCTCAGCCCATCTTGTGTTGTCACAGGCAGCAACTGCAGACGTTTAAACAGCAGAAAGATCCTGCAAGTTCACGGAAATCCATCCTCCATCTGAACACACTGGTGGGACCTCACCCCAAAGAGCTCTGGGGGTGATTGGGGCCTTAACAAAATGGCCCCAGAGCTGAGTCTGTGCATGGTTTGAGAAAGGTGCTTATGGCAAATCTGCACCATGGAAATAGATATTCATCCTCCGCTGACCTGCAAACGTGCCCTGCCCAACCTGAACCTCAAGCCAGCACCTGACACACTGCACATGGCCATGGTGCCACATGGACAAGTTGGGGCTACTCCGAGATACAGGGTCTTCACGTCTCACTGAACCACCCAGACTTCCTTGGACACTTCTTACTGTCCATCTATGAACAGGAACAAAACTTCCCAGCCTCGGTGCACCATAGTAAAAACAGCCTCAAAGTTCTCTACTGGTCCCACACCAGAAAAGCATCTTGGTATACTGGATGAGATCCTTCTGCGTCCAGCTGATGGTAGACAGAAGGTGCCCCTTCCCAGCACATTTCTGGCTTCACAATGCCAAAGCACATACCAAAGTTGCACTTCCCAGGAGGCTACAGAAACAGGGAAAGAAGCTCACACAGTCTAGACAATAAACTTAATCTCATTCTGAAGCTTTCTACCTCAATCATCTTCCACAAAGAGGAAAAAAGACAGGTCACAACATCTGAAACTTTCTCTAGGGTTTGTTCACATTTTTCCTTTTCCATGTAACGAACCAGAAGGGTTGATAGGAACGAGTCCAGCGCTGCTGCACATCCAAGCCAAGCTAAACAACAAGCCCTGCCATTTCTTCCCCACAGCTTAACTTCTGCACTCTATAGCCAAGTCACCTCTTCTGTTTGCTCTTGTTCCAACCTAAGCCCCCCGCGTCCAGTGAAAACCATCACCTCCTGGTCACTCTTTCTGCTCTCAGAGGAAATCATCTGATGACCGGCACCATCAGTTTGATGGCTGCAGCAGTCAACCCTGGGGTGGAGACAGCAAGCCGGCTAGCTAACCCCGGATCACTGCAGGCAAACAAGGAATTCGAGACCAGGTCTGCCAAGATTTTGAGTTTTCACTACTCACAAGACATATTTCTGATTTTCCTACAATCCAACTTAGGTCTAACAAGCTACATAAGACACCGGGACTTGAGGTTGGGTACTTCCACGTCCTCTCACATCTGAACACTAACCGCAAGGTCTTCTCTTCCTCCATCCAAGCAAGTTACCGATACTGAGTCTGCACCACATAAATACACTCAGAGAAGCTGGAACGAGAGCAGGTCCTCTGCTGCAGGCATGCTCACAAGCAATATGTTCACTTTCCTCTCCAAAGCAGGCTGTGATTTGAAAACAGCAGCAGTGCCAGCTCCAGCACAGGAGAGGCTTGGTGCAGTAACCTCGTCTCATTAGCAAACCATCAGGATCTCTTGCTTTCATCTCTCTTCCGTCTGGGCCGATGGCTCCAGGACTCCGTAGCCCTCCTTTTCTTTTCCAGTACAACACACAACTTCCTTTGCCGCCGATTACATCTGCTGATTTACAAAAGCTGCTCCTCAAGATCTACATTACTTTTGCACAAATATCTCCCACATATTGGTTTTTTGCTTTAATTCAGCTTTTCTCCCCTTGAATCAAATTACCATTTTCCTCTGAACATAATTTGGTCGAATGAAATATGAAGTTGAAGGATATCAGATTTGAGGAGAAGAGGAAAGCTGAGCACGACGACAGATGCAGAGCGCTCTTGTCTTGCTTTATTTCCCATTCAGGCCAGAAGACACCCTGCTCTCATTAGCACTTAATGCAGGTGAAAATAAAGGGCTTTAATATTAAAACAGCGTGGGCACATGGAAAACATCCACTCTGGACCTGTCGGAACTTGCCCAATATCAATGCTAAGCTCTTTCTCTATACGAGGAGCTCTTTCACTCATAAGACTGTAACTCCTTATCTGGACTAACAACGTTCAATATGAAACCTCTCAAATTCTATTTGAAAACTTAAGTGTTCGATATTTAGGACATTTCTCCACTCCATTAGAAACATAACAGCTTAAAGAATACCGTCCCGTTGCCATCATGAAACACGCTAACTACTTGTCTGCTGGTTACACCCGAGCCCCAAGGTGTGAATCCAGGGTGCTGCTGCCGCTCTCCCACCCCACCAGCTCATTTATGCCAAGGACGGATCTTGCTATTTCACTGCCTGCAAAGAAAGGAAGGTTTGTGCAAGGGAACAGCGGCCAGGAGGCCCAAGGGCCTCTCTGGGACAAGGACACGGAGCGTGGGCTGTGCAGAGAGCAGCATCAATGCCGTGCACAGCTGGACACCTCATTCAAGCAGATGGAGCTGGCAACCCCAAGCTAAACACACAGGCAAGGCTGCGAGTCTGAAACGCTCTGCGTAAATGTTCTAATGTTTTAAGGGACAAGCCATAATCTACGAACAATAGATCTGGTCACATTCCCGACGAGGCGAATTCCACCCTCCAGTCAAGATGTGAGACCAGCCGCCCAGCGCTCGCTGAGATGGAAACTCGGTCTATTGGCGAGGCACTGCCCGTGCAACCACAGCACCCCAGGAGCATAACTGAAGAGCCGCGCGCTGCAGCCGCTTGAAACGTTGCTAATTTCCTCCCAAATTTGTTGAAATTCAGAGTATGGTGGTGGCTGGAAAAGCAGGAATTCAAACCCTGGGCTCCAGAAATGTCTTTGACCAGCCAGCGATGGGGCGTGTTAGTGGACCCAACAGGAGGTGTCCACCGCTGGGACAGCCACCCTGCCGCAGGCTGTGACAACTTATCTAGCGCAGTAACACCTTACTCATCCTCATAAACACAAAACCCGGAACAAAACAAGATTGTCTGGCATCGCTAATCCTACTCTCCCAGTCGGGGTAAGCAAGCGAAGAAGAGCCCACAGACCCGCCTACCCCTGCATCAGCCACCAGAAGAATCACCAACTTTCCCAGCCTGTTAAAGTCAACCCATTTTTGTAAATGAAACATTAACCACAGTGCGGTATCAAGACAGAAGACGGCTTTTAATTACATATACAAAGGAATTCATAACACTCCAGCTCTACTGCAAGGGCAGCTTGCTGAGAAAAGCAACTATGACCAAAGCTTCCAGGCCCCTTCTGTAGACCATAAAAAAGAAAATCCAGTGAGCTTATCGAGTAACTGCGTAAATTGACCCCAGGTTTGTATGCACAAGACTCATGAACTTCTAGCCAGAATGCATTTTGTTTGTGACACTGCCCTTTTTTTCTGATTTACGTGCCTACTGAACTTAGAGAAGGAGGATTTTGGAGGTGAAGCATACAACAAACACACATACACAAAAATAGTCATTTTTAAGGAATGTCCACTTTCACCTGACAAACTTTGTGTTTCTGTGCAAAATATTTCTACATACACACTCACACTATATATACAAATATATGCATATATACACACACGTGTATGTATATATATGTACCTCACAGTCATGAAGGTCACAAGAAAAAGCTAATCCTTCAGGATTGTCAGTGGCATGAGGTCACCTCTACACGTAGCAGGTGAGTGCAGCAACAAGGCATTTTTGTTGTGCAACGAGAAGACTTCAAGCTTCTTGGCAAGCTGCACATACCTCTTAGTTTAAAAACAGTATCAGCACAAAATGAATGTGCCCCAGTGTTTTGCAAGTCCCTTTGCTGATCATGGAGCTCCCAGCATGTGACACAAACTGGGTCCTGGACACAAGTATGCCTAGCACCTACCAGAGGCATAAAACACCTTCCAGAGGCATTAAATAGCTCGTTTACAAATATGCTATTCCCGTATCTCCTGCCTCCAACTGCTATCATCGTCTTCAGTGGACAAGTTTCCTCTGCTAGCTTCTGTCTGCTCCGAATATATCTAAAGAACCCTTTGAAGTCAAAATATTCTTAGCAATTAGATCTTCTCTATTTCTTTTTGCCTTCCTAATTATCCTTTTAACTGCCTTCTGCTTATTTTAATAGATCTTCCTATCCTCCTCCTTACCAGACTGTTTATACTTTTTAAAAGCCTACTGCTTACTGCTTCTAATACTGTTTACATCTTCACTTAGCCACCTCAGCTCAGTTGCTGCTTTTTGCCTGATTTCAGAGTTAACCAGGGGAAATTTCCTCTCTGATCTCTACAGCGGTTTGTAAATACCTCCCATTTTTTCTACAATACATCCCCCTTGTATCTGGGAGAGGGAACAAAGTCTCCTCTAGACCATGAAGCACTCCAGAGAAAAATCCATATTCTTACATATTGCTTTAGGCACACTTCTCTCCACTGCTTTGCCTATCGCTTTTGCATTAGGAATATTAAGCAGATTATTAATGACTGCGTCCCATGTGTTCCCTAACTACCTTATTCATTATCATTTCCTGCCTGAAAAAGTAAACAAATAACCTTTTGTGCTCAACGTTACAGGAGATTACCTATGTATTTCATTAGTTATATCTCTACTAGGGGGAGAAGACCAGTCGCAAGTACTTTGGTTCCATGCGAGGGCTTACGCCGGGGTGTGTGTGTGCATGTGCAATGGTCCGACGTTGGCAGAGGAGGTTTTGGAGCATCCCTTAGGGTTTGGAAGTGAGAGCAATTTAAGGTCCATTCAGCAGCAGCGAGACAGTATATTAAAGGGAGGCTCACTCCGTATTTTCTCTGTTCCTTATAATCCTTCCCCAACCATCTGCTACTGGACACTGGGAAACAGGATACCAAAGAGAGACAGAAAGCGAGATCTTTTGTTTAAACCACAGAATAGCCATTCTTTATAACATAACAGCAATTCTCCCCTCTCTAACTGCTAAGCTCTGCCAGAAAACTCTGAAACACATATTCCATAGATGCAGAGAATAAGCAACAGCGTGGAGATATGCAGCGTCCACAGTTTCCCTTGGTAGTTTGTTCTAATAGCTAATCTCTCCTGCTGTTCAAAATTTCCACCTCCTACTCTTAAAAATATTTTTGCGTCTTCATTTTGTCATCTGAATGTTTGGATCCAGCTTCCAGGTATTGTTTCTTGCTACGCAGTTTGCTAAAACGAAGCGCTCTGGTACCTGCTTTTTTTTCTTTTTTTTTAAACCCATGGAGAACTGGCTCCATGAAGATAAAAATCAACATGTGAGATTTTTTTTTTTCAGACTCTTATTGTCAGGGAGAGTCTCCCAAAATATGGTGCACAATCCCCAAATGTTTAGGAACAAATACCAATGAGTACATCCTTTGACTCCTCAAATCGCTTCACTCCACTCACAGAGTCTGTGTCTTCTCCAACTTTTCAACATCTCTTAAAAAATGAGAGAACTGAAAATGGGGGCATTGTGTTTAAGCATAAGCAACAGGAGAAGACAGAATAGCTGTTCTCACATAGCTGTCTGGTTCTGCACACCCGTGGTTTGCATTGCCCCACTCCCACAGACTCAGTGTCATTGCTTCTGCTGCAGCAGTTGTCCCATTCCCACCCCAAAGCCTGGTTTGGCATCTCTGCTCCTTCTCTGGTCTCCCAAAAGCACTCCCTCTAGCTCTCGCCTCCAGATGCTCGAATCCTATGATTCACTATAACGAACAAAGTTCATCTGATGGAGACTAACCAATAGTCTAAACCCCTCTGAACAGCTACACTCCCTTGTTACCTCATTTCCACCAACCCTTCGGCCATCTGCAAGCACAACCATTAGCCCCCAGCACTGTGGAGCTGGACCCCATGGGGCCGTTGGCGATGCATGTGGTCATCCCAGACCCCAATCACAACGTGTTTCACACCAGCCCGATGCTGCCAGAGGGTGTTTTGGTGCATGACACCCAAGCAGGCATTTTGCCAGCTCGGCAAACGACACATCCTCCGTCACTTCTGCTAAAGAACAAATTCAGTTTGACATTCCCATCACCTCCTCCCCTATGGCTTGTGCACTGCTTTGCTTTGTCAGTCCTCGTCCCCAGACTGGTGTCAGGCTAACACAGTACAATAGCAGCATTTGCCAATTTTTCTGGAATATTCTCAGCATATCCAAGTCTTACAGGAGAAAAAAAAGACAGAAACCCAACGGCCAGACCCCACAGGAGTCCCCGGTGAACATCACCCACACGTGCCGGCTGGAAAACGCTCCCACCTCTCAGCCTCTGCTCAGCACCCGCCCTGGTTAACGCTGGACCTGGAAGCTCTTCTGCACATGGGCTGTACGTGTATCATACCTCTTCCTCACAAATAGGGAACAGTAATATTTATTAAACATGTCTAGTTTTTCTGCTTTATTATGCATTTTTCCTCTCCTCAGTCGTGATAAGTCTACACAAACCATTATTAGAATTTCTTTTGTTCCTAATACAAATACTTTCTTACTGTTCCTTGCACTGACAGTCACAGATTTTTTTCCCTTGTGTTTTTAACTTCCTTTATCAATATTCTGCACTTGATAACTTCTAACTCAAGGATAACTGTCATCTCTTCCTTTTATTATTCCCTTTTTTTTTTCTTTTTCGTTTTTTTAATTCTCACCAGCGCAGCACTGCCCGGCTCAGGCAGGAGCTCAGCCCGCTTGCGCGGGAGGGCAGCCAGCGGGAGAGGAGGCAGGAGCGGGGAGCTCAGGGTCCTGCACAACGCAAGCCACATCCTACTTTCAGACCAATTTTAAACCCAGACTACGGTTCTCATTTCATGGCAGAGACCATCCTTTGCTAAAAAGCACCTGTGGATGACACAGTGGACAACAGATCCTGAAAAAGTAAAACTCAGGACCCACATGGTGCCTTTTTGTGAAATCCCACGAGGACCCACCCGCACGGCCAGGCAGGTTGAGGGGGTTGCAGATGTGATCTGAAGGAGATCACGCCAAAGGGGACGGAGCCCCTAGAAGAAAGCCAGACGCCATCAAAACCAAAATGAAAACAGATGCCAGCCTGAGAAAATCAAACAAGGGTAGGAGAACATCCAGTTTAAGCGAAGCATTTTCGATTGATGAGGTACTGTATCCCTGAAAAACTTCAAAAAAATTCAGGTAGGAAACAAAAGACTCAAGGCACTACAGTCTATATCCAAATTATGTAGGAATGATGGAGTTGTGTTGACAGAGAAGCAAAGTGCAGCCCAATAAATTAAACGTGATTATTATTGCACCAGTAGGTAGTAGAGAACCTTTATGGACTGGAAGCCCATCCGAGAAAGGCAGAGTACAGCCACGGCATTGTGAGCACAGAAGGATGCTCAAAATGGCAAGGAATACCAGAGAGGCTGCAGATCTCTGCCAAGGCAGAAAATACAATTTCAGAAATGGGAAAATTCAGTTAATCCCACAGAGACTTGCAAATGTGAAAGCAGGTTCGACGCAGAAGCGATGCTCTAGGTCCCACGCAGGACCTCTCCCCGCGCCGAGCCCTCAGCCGAGGCGCGTCGGGGAAGGCGGCTGTCCGTCAGTCCTGCTCTGCTGTGCGTGGACAAGGAGCCCTGGCACAGGCAGGAGGAAACCAGGCATTGCCAGGGACGGGGGTACGGCTCTGGGGAGCCCCTCAACCCACGCTCAGCTCTGCTGTTCCTTGGGGCAGGTAGCAGAGATGTGACTCAAGAGATGATCACCAAAACCCAGCTCTGCTGTAGAGGCCACCGTGCAGCCAAACCCAAAAGTCTTCAGGAAAAAAGTCCATCACGCTAACACTTAGCTGAAGAAAAGGATACTTAAATAGGAAAATGTGTTAAAAGAGTGTTAATGGAGCAGCTAAAAGGGCTTGCAGGTGAGGTGGAGAACTTGGAGAAGATGGTTATCACCTACCAAAGGGGGCCTGTTAAACAAATAAGCATAGGTTAACAGTAGAGTGCAAAAGGCCATTAGAAACAAAAAGAAAAGAAAGAAAAGAAATTTCTTAGAAAGAAATCAAAATTACGAGAATGTAAACTCAAGGAAGCTACACTTAAAGCCCTAAAAAGCCAATCCAGAAAAAGATTTTGAGAAACATGTCGCTGAAAGAATAAAACCTAATTAAAAAAAAAAAAAATCAAGCACACAAGCACCAGAAGTCTGCCAGATTCTGGTATAAATCAAGCACTGAAGATAAAACCCCAGGATAAAAATTCAGCTCCTTTGCACCAGTGCTCACTTGTGCCAGGGCTCAGCAATTCCCCACCCGGACTCTTCCTTCATCAGGGATGAGCTGAGTATCTGCCTCGAACTGCAGGGTCACCAGAAAACGATGCAGACCTGCCTAGCAGAATTACAGCAGAAAAAAATCTACAGGGCCAGACAGTATCCATCCAAAAGTCTGAAAGCATTAAGCTATTAAAATAACCTAGCTAACGCAAAATCACTGGTATCAACCTCAGTACCTAAGAACCGGAAAGTAATGAATGTGATGCCACCATTTTAGAAGAGCTACAGAAGAGATCCAAGGAACTACGAACACAGAACTTCATTTTTGTAGCAGAAAAATTAGTATAAACAGTAATTAAAAAAATAAAACTAAAAATCAGTGTTCACACAGATAAAAAAGAAACACCAGGAATCAGTATGGCTTCTCTAGACAGTCGTAACTCACTAAGCCATGAGGACTGTTGGCAAGAGTCAATGCAAAGCAGAAAAGGGTGAGTGAGCAGTGCAGCACACCTGGATTTCCAAAAAGCCTTAGACAAGTTTCCTCCACGAAGGCTCTTATGGCAAGTACATAGAATCATAGAATCATAGAATCATTAAGGTTGGAAAAGACCTCTAAGGTCCTCGAGTCCAACCGTCTACCCAACACCCCCATGCCCACTAAACCATGTCCCTAAGTACACTCACAATACTTTCCTATGCACAGGATAAAGGAAGAAGTCATCTCATTGATTTAACAACTGATTAAAAGATGGAAAATAAAGGGCAGAAATAGTTCGTTATCACAGTGGGGTCCCGCAGACATCTGCTCCATGCACCAAGTAAGATTTGGAGAAAGGAATACACCGGGAGAAAAACGACGACATACACAAAATCAAGGTGTCTAAATTAGACATTAGCATTCACAAAATCAATCGAGAAAATGAGGGCACTTCCCCAGCAGCGCGAGCACGGCGTTCGATGGTAGCCAGCAAGGCAACAACTAATTATGAGTAAAGAAACAGCAAATGTGCCGATGCAGAAAGCTGTCTCCACAGCACTGTGCATAGTTCTGGTGTGCCCACCTCGAAAGCGATCGCAGAAATAAAACGGGAAGAAAGGATGCAACGGAGGGCGACAAGGGCGATCCAGCGAGAGAAACTCCCGTGGCATGTACAGGGTGTCCAGGGACAGCCCGAGGAGCAGTGCCCCAAGGACAGCAGGGAGAAGGGCACGCGGGATGGCTGGTCCTTGCTTCCCAAAGCACAAAGCTAAACCCCAAAAATAAATGCCACAAGCAAGAGAAAGCAAATATTTTTCGCGCTCCTATTTGCCTAAATAAATTGCAGACGCTGCAATTATCCAAATCATCGCCTTGGCGGTCGGTAGCACCAGGCTACTGAAAATCCACATAACGAGGGGCTGCAGCATGTCCTGGTGACAAGGTACGAGGAGCTTCCAAAGGGTGGGCACAGCACTGTGAAGCAGACGTGAGAAAGAAACAGCTGGATGCTGTACCCGCCAGAGTGCAAAATAAAGCTATTATTAGTAAATCATCTGTCCGTACCTGGAGTTATACAGGGGACGGGTATAAGACAGTTCCTGCCCTGCAGAGCTTGCTGGCAAGGCTGCCGGCTCACAAGAAAACCCAGAAAAGAGTTTGCAATACTGTTTTCTTCTTCTAATTTAAGTAGCCAGTCACCACTCAACATCTGGTGATGGAGGAATGGGAACCAAAACTGCTGACGGCTTCAGCACCTCATATAAAAAGGCATCCCCCGCAAGGGAGAGGGCACAAAAACATCCAGGGAGGGTAGGAGCAACCAACGATTTCAACCTGAGACAGCGCGGGAGCAGAGACTTTGTGACAGGGACAGATCTGGAGCCATGGCTCAGAGCAGAATTTCCTCTGCCTTGAAATAGAGAGACAGGGTAACGCGGCAACACAGAAAGTCGAAGAAAAATACTGGAGGATGGATTCACAGAGGTGTCCAAGAGGGGAAAAATGGTTATGATCCAACATCTCAGCTTCCCCACACAGAATTATTAATAGTTCTTGCTCAGAAATTAGTAACGGAGCCAGTGTGTTTGCTGGGTCCTCAGCTTCGCTGGGGGATGCTCTTCGAGTCAGCTTTGGGTCACGTTTGAAACCCCTAAACTATCTCCAGAATGAACGAACAGTCCCAAATTCTTCGAGTTTACGGCTCGCTGCAATGTCTACTTGGAAAAATCTAAGAAAAATAATTGGGCAAAAAGTTTAAAAGTTATGATGTCCCAAAAAAAAATGTTTCTGCAGTTTGCTTTTGAAAAATTTCCTACTGCTTTTTTGGGTTTGTGGGATCATTAAAATAGCTGAGTTGGGAACGTCATTCACTTCGTTGGTTTTGCTAAGAAAGAGTACCTTCTGGGATGGAACAGTGGGGATGTTTATGAGGGGGAAAAAAGGCTTTTTGTAAATAAAATGGACTCAGCTGCTGATATGCAAAATAGACCAAATGATTATTTATATAATAAACTATTATAATGCAATCAAACTTTAAATATTTTTTAAAAATACACAACTGTTTGGCAGAAAAGAAACTAAAATGTATTATTCCTGGTGCCAGAACATTTCTAAATGAAAGCATGTATTAATGGAATATATTCCTTGTATTTATTGCGTAAGGGCTCTTTTGCCATAGAGAGAGTTAAGGTGGAGGGACTGCGTGTTTTGGAAACAACGTTGGCCGAACACTTGAAAATTACATAAATCCAGAGGAGACAGATAATTTTTTTTGCTATTTTTGGGTGGGAGGAAGGAAGAGGCTTGAAAAATGTAAATATTCTAATGCCATTTTTCCTCCAGAATGATATTTTGCTCATGATAATAGTCTCTTAACAGAACGAAATCCTTCTGTCCTGCAGAGTCAAAGGGGTAGGCTGAAGTACAGGCATTAGGTACCATTTTACCGACTTCAGTCAAAGCTACTGGGAAAATTTAACCGCAACCCTAAATCCCTGCAGGACTGGTCCCTAAGTGAATTCCTAAGCAGAACAAAATTTAAAGCACTGAAGATTAAAAAAAAGCAAACCCAAACCACACATCCTATGAGGAAAAGTCAAGATACAAATGGAAAATTCCTTCCTGGCTCCATGGATGCTAATTGCGTACCTTATGCTAGGAGCTGAATATCATAAATTTCTACATATATATTTAATTAGGTTAATTTGTAAAACGTAGACATATGTCTGCTTAAAGTAGACAGGAACATTTCATTTTATACATTTTAAATATCACATAATGAACTACAATCACAAACACTGTTTATGCTGGAGTAGGAAGCCCAAAGAGCTCTCCGTAAAAGGAGGAAAGCACAAACATTTACGAGTCAGACAAACAAACATTCACCATGTGTGACTGCTATCTCCTCGATGTTATCAGAAACCAAAAGCAAATGGAGCATTCTCAGTGAACCTATTTTTTAGCAACTAAACCAAGAAAGACTAATGCGTAAAAAGAAAAAAAAAAAAAATTAAATACATGCAAGGTTTCAGGAGAAGGGTCTCTTATTTTTTCTCAATTTTGGGGTGTTTTTTCTCATTTACGAATGGCACCACTATTTCCACTGAGGATGCTCCAGTGGACTCATGCCTACATCCCTCCAATATCTCCGAGTCGCTTCCAGGAGCAGGAATTGCATTGCTGCTCTCAGACCACGTGCGATACAACTTGGACCTTGCAAACCTGCTCCGGATGTATTTTGCCTCCACCTAATGAAATTTATTTGGATACATTTGCATTTTCCATTTCTCACCCAGCGTTCTCCCCGGCTCGCGGCAGAGCGGGTCCCCCTCCAAGGCTGTCTCTCTCGCAGTGTCCTAACAAACCCGATTAAGGAGAAATGCTAATTCTAACTGCTGTTACCACCAACCAACCAAAATAAAATGGGTAAGAAGGTAAAAATACCCCTGCCTCGGAGTTAATATGTAGTATGCCTCAGGGGTATTAACCATAACCAGATAGCCAAGCGACGTGCCCCGAAGCAGTCCAAACATGACAGTCACAACACACCCGGGGACAGTCTTCCTGGTGTTCAATTATTAATTCCTTCACTGGCGAAGTTCATCTCCAGCCCTGCCAGCCCGCACCGGTCCCACCGCCAAGCACCCACCCGGCAACCCCAGGGCCACTGTCCCCTGGTGTCACGGCCACCACCGTCGTCCCAGGGATGCACTTGAGCATCTCGAGAGCCTGACGTGGGCTTCTGTCGATGGCATCACCTGATTGCAAAGAGAAATCCCGCTGATTCCCACGGGGATTTTCAGATCCCCTCTGCTACCAGCCCGATCCAAATCCAGCTCTGCCTCCCTACACAGGTTTCAAAAACGCATACAGAAATTCAAAAAGGTATTTTTTTTTCCAGCAAATAATTACCCTGTGTCCTTACAACCCTCCCTTCCCACCCTCAAAATCACAAGTATCACAAATGCTGGTAAAAGCTCAGGATTTGCAGCCCACAGACTAAAGCGCATCAGACCTCAACTGACAAGATTTACACCCAGAAAGCAGTAGCTGTTCTTGGGTTTCAAGCGAGGGACCCAGCGGGCCCATCTGCACGCTGTTCACCGGGATGCGCTCAGCTCAGTTTCCAAACTACATCCAACAGTCTGCAGACTTAATATAAGAAATTGTACAAATCTGCTGAAATAGGGTTTCATGCATTCTCCCCTCGTGTAGCCAAGTAATTAGAATAGTAATTAAAAAAACCTCACCAAAATTCGGAAAACTCAATTTCAAGTGTGTACCCCAAAGTCTCCGCAGCGCCCGAGCCCTGGCCCAGGACCACGACCACGCTCTGCTCCCGGCGGGGTCAACCCACGTCGCTTCGGGTTTTCCTCCAGGTTCCCCTCCCGCCTTTCCCGCACCGGCAGAGCTGTTGGCTTTGGTTGCAGAGTTTTGAAAACTGAGGTTTAATACTTCTAAAAATAGGTCTAAAGCAATTAAATACTTGTACTAAAATTGTTCTGAACATACTGGAAACAGAACCTAAATGACGGGCCTTCAACGCAAGCACACCCAACTTTTTCTGAAAACTCACTTCTGCTGCTATTTTCGGGCAGGAAAGGATACCTACACCCACACAGAGTAAAAAATTAACTTTCAAAAAATTACTTGCTGCCTGAGTGTATCTAGTAAAATGAAATCACAACACATATTAAAACCTGAAGACCCTGGAAACACGGCGGTGCCATCGGGGGACCCGCACCGGGACATGACCACGTCTGGCCCGTCGCAGCTGCCCCGCGAGAGCCTTGCTCAGCCCGATGGAAAGGCCTGACAAGCTCGGCTGTTCTCACTTCTATCCGTTGCTGAGATATTGAACTGTGTGCGATAACATCCCTAATTTCTAAAACAGCAGAGGACACCGATGGCTCCCTGAGCTCCTGTGTTATCTGACCCAAGCGGTGCTGAGCCCCTGGCTGGTTTGGACCCACCGGCCACGCAGCACCCCAGACTCACCGGAGATCTGCACTCTCCGTCGACGGGTCTCTCAGAGACGTCCATATGCATTAACACGTACACACACGTCCTGACCCCTCACAGACACGGCCACTCCTCGAGGCTCCGGCAGCCCCCAGCCTCTGCTCCTCGCGCCGACGTCCGCGTCTCCCCGGGCCGGCCCCGTACCAGCGCAGGCAAAATCTCCAGTCGCCACTTCTCCACTTCCAGCCTTATTTTTCACATTATGCCAGCCAGCCAGAGAGGCGAAAGAAACAGGAGTACTGTAAATTACAAGCAAAGAAGGCCTTGCCTATATAATTAAATCTTTGCAGGTCCAGTACACACCAGCTACCCGGTTCTAAGCGCGCGCTGAGAAGTGCCTGGGCAACACAGGCGAGAGAAATAAAGGCAGCGGAGACAGACTCCCGAGAAGAGCGGCCGTAGCAGAGGAACTGGCACGCTGACACCGGTCCCACCACCGAAAAGCATCACACACGGCCGCCCGGGCCCTTCGCGCAGCCCCCCAGCCCTGCCAGGCTGACCCAGAGCTCCGCAATTTCACCCCAAAAGGGCCGCGCGGCCTCCAGCTTCTCCAGGGGCAGCACAACTCCATCAACCAAAGTCTCATCACCTGGCAGGAGCCTGAAACTCTGCCCTGACCTCGTCCAAGGCCCACCCATGCCCTGGAGGCACAAGCAGGGGGTTCGGGGGAGGCACGGCCCCCCACACGCTGCCTCCACTCCCCGGGTCCCCCAGCGCAGCACCCCAGTCGGAGCAAAGGCTTCCAGCGTGCTGGCACGGGCGCTCACAGACCCGTCAATGAACCTGAGCTAACTGCCATTCAATTGCCAGAAAAACCTAAAAAATTCAGAGCACAAAAACTCTGCCGTAGGGGTACAGAGGTGGTTTAAGTAGGGGCACAGAGTCTAACCTGCTAATATCACTTCTACACAACTCGTACCCGCAGTGTGGTATCCTTCCCCAAATACACCTCTCTGAGCAAGAAACTCCTTTGCAGTTGCACTTTCAAAGAGTACGGAGAAGGATTTTCCCTACTTAACCTCTTTTCTCTGCCACGTCTTACACTGCTCATTTTGGGAGCAACAGAGACTCAAATAAGTAAAACCCAAGTAACTCAGAAAAGCCATCATGCAGCTTGCCCGGCTCCTCCATCTGCACTTACACACTCAATAGTGTCGGTGTACAAAACCCGCGTTACAGGAGATGACCTATTCCGTCATTTTGGTATCCGACCAGCACACGCCTATTTCAGAGGCTAGCAAAGCAACTTCTGTGTCAGAACAGCCCAGACCGCTGACCCCATCCCAAAACCAAGACCAACGCTCATGCTCAACTTCACACACCACCACAGTCTCACCAACGGCAACAAGAGGAGACAGCAAATAAGGCCCAGGACTATGGGAGGAAAGATTCAAGGTCTAAATATCCAACATCAACTGGATGTTGGGATAAGCAACCCTGCCTTTATAAACCCCCTGCCCAAGGAGTGGGGCATAGCAGCTTTGATGTCTCCAGCACGCACGTGTCTTGGGACGGGAGCTCCACGTGCTCCACAGAAGGGGCATCTCCTCCCGCCCTTCCCTGCTTCCGAAGAAGACACAAACATGTTGCAATGCCTCCTACGTTCCACGACTCGCGTGAACTTGCAGCAGCTATGGGTGCATCCCAGCTGCCCCAAGACCAGGCAGCGATGGGAGGCACCAACCTCTGCGCCAGCCAGAGCCAACCGCGCCGCTGCGGCCACCGGCTTCGCGAAGAACCAACTGTCGCTGAAGCCACCCATCAACTCAATCTGCTGCTTATTGTTTATGATTATTAAATTTTGCATCCTCTTGATTATGTCCCCAAGTGAAAAGCTCTCTCTGTATGTATATGTACATTATATATTATATTATATATATTATATATTATATATATTAATTTCTTTCCACTCCCTTTCTGCTACAACTTTACCCCACTCCCACTATCACCAGAGCTAACCAAGGTAACCGGGAGCCTCGTGCCATCTCTCTCCCACCCAGGGCAACCCCCTCACCAGGCACCACGTGCCGCTGCCTTCCTGGGTCCCTCTTCCCACTCCTGGTGCCGTGGCTTAAAAATTCAGCTCTCACACGGCTGCCGACACGGCAGAGCCGCTGTGAGAAGTTGCACCAGAGCCGTGTGCCACTGAAGAAAGACACATCACAAATGGTTATTTTTCATATACTACCCACGGTAAACAGCATCATTCATTTCTATTCCCTTGCTCCAGACAAATCAATGATTGTCAATGCAAAGTCAACACGTCCAGATGTAGTTTGCATACTAGTTAACCACTAAATTGGCATCACATAGTACAAAATAATCAAGAGACATTCAAGGAACCAAACAAAAGCAAAAAGGAGGCAGATGACTAGCAATTAATCCATAAAAGACCTTTAAAAATTAGAAACTTCTTCCCCAGAAAACACAGTATGGCCAAACTGAATCCATAAAAGCAAAATTCTAAATATATGTAACGCTAGAGTTTTACCTAGAAATTTAGAAATTACGACAAATAAATACCTCGTGGTGCCATTTACTCGTGTCCTTTACCAAAAAGCAACGGCAACCTCCAGCCGCGCTCGCAGCCCCTGCCCAGGCGCCTCTTCCCCTCGCCCTTCCCTTCGTGTCCCCACGTGGCACGTCACGTACAAACAGGGCTTAATCCTGCCAGCGGCACCTCTGACAGAAGTCGTGTTGATGGGCAGCTCCCCACGCCTGCGGGACCAACCCTCTCCATTTTATGGCATTTTGTCCCTGAAAGCCCCCGACAGGATTAGCGCGCAAATAATTGCTTGCGTGGACCTGAGCGTGAATCGGAGCAAGCCGCGGCACCCGGTTTAAGACCAGCAGGTTAAGGTGGGGTCCAGCAGACCCTTCTGCAGGTGCAATACGCTTCACGCACGCAGGACTCCCACGGAAGCTACCGGGGCTGGGCGACCACGCGCTCCCCTACGCGGGGAACGCCCGCACCATGCCCGCACCTACGCGGGGAACGCCCGCACCATGCCGTTTCCGAAATCCGAGCGATGCCCAAGACGCTCAAGCTGAGACCGCTGGCGGCTCAACTCGCAACGCCAGGGACCCCGAGAGGGACAATTCCCCACAGCCCTCGCCTACCCGGAGCCGGGAGCTGTGCCGCGGGGACCAGCCGGGACCAGCCCAGCAAGCCGGCACCGGGGACCGACCCCCTCCACGCCGCGCTGGGAAGGTGTAAATCCTTCAGCAGGCACAGCATCCGGAGAAGCGGGCACAAATCCTGAACCCGTATCAGCATGAGCCTTACAGCAGGTTTCAACCCAAAGGAAAAAAAAAATTAAATTAATCTAACTTTTAGAACGCTAATTTCACTACCGCACTTGCATAATTGCAAACTTGACTGTGCATCACCAGGGCCACGTGACTGCACCCATGAACTGAACTATTCACGGCGTTGCATTATGCCAGTAATACGTATTTAAGTCATTCTGGAGTTATGCAAATAGCGTCCTAAGGTTTTATATGGCACTTGTGTAAATATTATCTACTACTTTAACAATATTATGTGTATTTTCATCCACTGAGGATGAGGTACTTGAAATTTTTCTTTTTTAAAAAATACATTTCAGTTATGTCACAAGAAATCTGTTGGTATCGCTCTGCTGGGCTCCCTTCCTCCCCCTCCCCCTTCCAGGCTGCCAAACAGCAATTTTTAAAATGATAAATATTGATCAACTTTCCAGGGGAAAGAAAAAAAAAAAAAAAATCCCCCTGAAAGCAAACTGCAATGAAAAATTATGAAAATTTTTTCAAGCAGGAGGAGAAGGACACCAGCACACCGAAAGGTTAGATTAAGAAACCCATTATAACCTCAAGCATAGCTTTTCATCACCGGCGGAACATATAATGGAAGCCGTTGTTTAAAAGAAACTGATATACACAGAGTTAAAGATTGTAAAGGTTGCGCTACGCACACCTACGGTATGACAGCATCCCCACAAGTTGCAGGCGAGTACTATGGCATTGCATTTTCATCTCTGCAGAGGAGATGTGCAACACGCAAACCCATTTCAAATATCGACAGAAAATTCACTTATTCCCACAACAGCTGAAAACAGGTTAAAACAGATATAAACTAGGGCCTTTCAAGTTTCAATTCCTCTATTTTAGGATAGCATGATAAACTTTAAAGATACGACTGGAAACTGTTGTCATTCAAAATTGAATATCTGTCATTACTTGTAATTAAAATGCAGCACCCGCCAATGCGTCCCCCCCAGTGCCAAAGCCCAGCCACGCCGTTGCTCCCCAGATCTCGGGGTGAGGGTGCGGGGCTGGGCAGAGAAGAAGCAGCATCAAAAGATCTCCGTTTGGAAAAAATGTATGAAACCTTAAAAAAAAAAAATTACAGCAAAACAGATTCTTTGGGTATAACCATGGAGTGAATGAAAGTTACGGGGTGCAGCTCAAGGAAGGGAATTCTTGGAGTGTAAGAATATGGAAAAGCCACCACGTTAAAGCTTCCAGGATGAAACCATGAATAAAATATTCTCCAGGATTGTTTAATCCAATTTAGAGCATTGTGTGTAATTTTTACCCATGTGTGCCGCCCCACTCTAACTGCACCACTGCTGCTCTGTCACCGTGGGACTCGTTCATTATTTGCTAAAAAAGAGATTCAGGAAGAGGGTGGGTCCTTTTCAGGGGGGCGGGGGGGGAATAAATGCAAAAATAAAAATATGAAGTTGATATTTCAGAGTATTTTCTCCTCCACCCAAGGATTATCCTGCTTCACAAATTTTTTCCATCGCGCCCCCCCCCCCCACCTTTGAGCAACCCAAAACGTGAAACAAATAAAGGGGAGGAGGGTGAAAAACAGCCCCAGAACCCTGAATTCACCAGCCACTCCTGCCTAATTTCAAGCAAATATCAAGTTACAGTGAAATGAAAATCAAAACAGAAAAAAAAAAAAAACAAACTTTTCAGGGGTTTGAGATTCAGATTTAAAAATTCATTCCGAATTGAAATTTAATTTTTTTTTAAGCGCCTGGATTTCAGCATTTGCGGGTGGGTGCCCGGCAGCTCCAGAAACTCACTTCAGAGTTCAAAATTTAAAAATGCCTTTTTCAAAAAAAAAAAAAAAAAAAAAACTGCTGCAGCTGTGGAGCCAGCCATCTTGCTATTTTGTCCCCATTTTAGAGAGGAGACTGTGTCAAGGTTGGTAAAACTCAATGTTGACCTAATCTCTCCCTTCCTCTCCCTCCCCCACTTTTGGGTGGAAAGGCCATGTATCTCTCCTATATTGCTTTTTTCTTGAAACAATGCATGTTTCAGTGCTCTTTTGTTATTTATTTTTAAAAAGATCAATACCAAGACCCCAGTATTCAAGGGCAACCCTACAATAATAAACCAGTGTGTGCACAGTCCAGAACTCGCAGGTACCCCGTAACAGCAAAATAATAGGAACATAACAGCATTTTAAAAAAAGAAAACAAAAAAAAAATTATGAAAAAAAGATTTTCAATTCAAACTCCAGGAAGGCTTTATAGTAAGAGTCAAGGAGAAAAAGGATTTTGAAATTGTGAAAAATATCATGGCTGAGCCCTTTAAAGGCACTTTAGTTTTACTGGTTAAAAAAAAAAATCAAAATCACTAAATCTGCAATTATTTTTTCACAATATTGTTAATTATGCATATTCATAATATCATGGCGGACCTTATAATAAACCTGTATAAATACTAGATTTATGTGATCCACAGTATTTAGAGTTGTTACAGTGTGTGTGTGTGTGTGTGTGTGTTCAAAAAAAAGAAGGGAAAAAAAAAGCTAAAAACCCTACTATGGAAATTTTTTTCTTTACAAAAGAAGTAGGAAATTAAATGCTGGAAACTATGTTTTAATTATGCCAGGAGAAACCATCAGAAAAGCCAAGAAATTCAAAAATAAAACTGACATTCGACTCTTAATTTTGCTTGTCCTCGTGTTTTCCTGGACTGTCTTTAGAACCTCATTGTTTAAGAGCAGTTTTGCATGAAATCCAAAATCACCAAAAAAAAAAAAAAAAAATTTGGGTGTGTCCACAGCAAATTTTCTATGCTCTAATTTTCCTGCAAAACTCCTCATTTGAAACAAATAACTTTAAGCACTGCAGCAAAAAAATCAGTTTTGGCACAGCGTGCTGCACAAGTTCAAAATTACAATGAAGTACAATTCATAATTGCTCCGTAACAGCAATTCTCCCACTTTCCCAAACTAATCATTTTATTGCAGCTCATCCGGGGGTGCCCATCTCAAACTTGAATTACTTTCATTTCCGAGGACTCCGCTGCTCCCAGGCTCCGTTTTCCTCCAGAAAAAGGGGCAAGGGGGGGAAACCTGAATTCATTCAAATTCCAGCTTAATTTTCATTTACATATTAGCCGGGCTTTGCCTCCAAAGGGACAAAAATGAAATTTGCGGGGCGAGCCGGGCGCACCCGGGGGCTGCGGCGGGGGGACCCCGGCCCCGCACCGCCCGCCCGCCCCAACTTTCTTGAAAAATAAGAAATAGCAGAATATTTCCTCCTTTTTTTTTTTTCAATTTTAATTTCTTTTTTTTTTATTTAC